>VZSE01015287.1:1058955-1481614 GCA_013398275.1 Promerops cafer
AAGAAAGAAAGAAAGAAAGAAAGAAAGAAAGAAAGAAAGAAAGAAAGAAAGAAAAGAGATAAAGCAAGAGCAGCTCATATTGAACTGTAAAGTTTTAGTGGAAGAAATTGGAAATTGGGGGGTGGAGCAGTGAAGAGAGTGACAGAAAAATTTAATGTTTTCCCCACTGATATGTGTAATTGTAAGCTAGTGCAAAAGCCAGAGCTGTGTCCATCTTGGTGGCATAGAAAGGAGCTAACTTTATTAAGGCTACCTTTTCTTGCTATGCTTCTAGAAAGATAAATGATTCATAAACACAAACTACTTTTCATGTGGTTTTTTTTTTTTTTATCTAGAAGGTACAGAACTCAACACAAAAAATTTCCATTTCAATACAGCTGTTTCATGAACTATGAACTAGATTAAAGTAGATTTAAACTAGTTCCAGGTTTCAGCGTGCAAAATAAGACCAGGATAGCTGTTGATCCCCCCTCATCTTACTGAGGTAAAAGGAAAATAACTTGATTTATAATGAGTCCCTTTGGCCTTTTTTATATATGGACTTGTGGCAAAAACTTCCAGAGGGAGGCATTCCTACTCTCATTTCTGAAACTTACACCACTTTGTTTTGTAATTTTTATTTTTGGTAATCTTTTTTGTAAACAGTATCCTGCAGAGACCTACAGTAGTGAGTCCAATGCAAACAGGACATCAAAACGCATTACATTTAAAAACACATGCTGGTGTACAGTTAAGATTGCAACACTTAGGACTACAGCTTGTAACATTATATAGGGCTACACTATACAAACACTTGAAATGAAGAATTTCTCACACAGTTACTATTATTTTTGAGGGAGTTTATGTTTGGGTTTCTCAGCATCTTATCACAGACTTTAATAACCTTTCCTTGAAAAATCCTCCCTCTTCCTTTGTATGTGACAGAAAGCAATGTGTAGCCAGACCTCGGGGATACCTTTGCTCAGGCAAACTACAACAGACCTTGAAGGCAGCTGGGATTTGCAGGAAGCTCCAGCTCTGGGCAGCTCATGCAGCCAACCTGAGGGGAGCAGCCTGGCACCCAGAGCCCTCTGAGTGGCAATGAGATCACTCAGACCATGTCTCACCTGAACCACCCCTCTCACCTGCTCCTTGCTCAGCTGCTGCCACACAGCTACTGCATAAGCACCCAGTGACTGTTCTGTGGTCCCCAGTGTCTGTCTCACTGCTTGTGTCCCCTTCCTGCCCCTGTTGCTGTCAGGTAGGGGTGGCTGGAGGTAGCCATGGGAGGACTGAGCAGAGCAGGGTGTAGAGGGCTGGGCAACTGCACATGCTTCAATCTAAATTTAGTGGCTTCTATTGAAAAAAACATAAGAAATGTAGAAATAGGTAACATTCCCATATTTCATCTTATATGCTTATATTGAAAGGAAGTCCCATATTAAATTGAAAACTCAGAACCTATTTGGGACTCACTCCAGCTTTACTGAGAGAATTAAATTAGGGGATCAGGGCTTAGTTCTGTCTGGTAAAGTAGAAATATGTGAAAAGATTTGGCCCCTGTGGAAGATAGTTTCCAGTCTAATTCACTTCAGTGATTTCCGTGTTTGTCTTGCAGCTTGCCCTGCAATGAGATGGAATGCCACACTGTGTGGGAATTCACTGTTTTGTAACTAGATTTTGCAAAGAAAAAAGACTGCTTTGATAGAGATATCATTCAGTTAAGGCAACATCCAAGTTTTGCCAACATCCAACCCAGGACTTACAGCCTGCTTAGTTTGCTAATATACCACAGGAGTACATACCAAGTTTCTCAGATGACTTTGATTATTTCCTCATGCATAAATTAGTGTGCTCCTGAAAACAGTGCATTTTACTCTCTGTGGAGATCCCTGTATGTCTGGTTTGACACAATCCTTCCCAGCTCCTTTTCATCCAAAGATTTTCTTGCAGTGGAAAGCAACAGCAGTGCAGGCACTGCTGAGACACAGTGTCCCTACAGCCATGAAGCCACCACATTAAGTCAGTTGACAAGGCAGCTTTTAAAAATCTCCTGACACAGCTGAAAAAGAATGTTTGCTCTAAAAACTTGTCTAACCATATCAGTTAAAAAGAGTGACTCAACAAAGAACAAACTCCAGTCTCTATGATGGTAGCAGAAATCTGGAATTACTTTCTAAGCACAGAAGTGCATTTACTAAAGATTTCCACTTGCTGAGGCAATATCAGCTTTGGGCCCATATCACAAGCCACATTTTAATAATGCTATTATGAAAATTTGCTCTAGGTGTGGCTAAAGTGTGTATATGGATTTTAGTCAGAAGAAATATATATCTGAGGAAATTCTAGACTATTTTATACACAGTAGTGCGGTAGAAGCAGCACTTGTGCATTGAAAACAGTCCTAGAGACAGCCTTTGGACATTACTTGCAGAAAGATTGATTCCTGTCATCTTATCAGCCAAAGCATATGACTGCAGAACACACTAAGTGCAGCAGGCTGTTTCCACTGCTATGACACAGAAATGACCATCAGCTTATCTGCTTGAGTACAGAAGGTCAGCAGTCTTGCTGGGATCTTGGAATACAGGGAGGACAAATTCCTTTTTGTTACCAGGTACAAGTTAAATGGAAAAAAACAAAAAAAGAAAAGCAATCAATTTTAATGAGTGACTCTGTATTTACTGTTACAGCTGAGACCAGAGTTTGGCTCATTGTGTGTAGATATATCTATGAATAACCTTCTTAACCTGTTGGAAAGCTAATGACGGAAAATGTTCCCCATAAAAGTATATATATTACAGCTGTGTAAATATATTAAAAAACCCTAAACTGTCAGCAGACTTGCTGGCAGATGTATGAATGCTTCAGCAAGATCTCTGTACTCCACATAACTTCATTTTTATCCTCTACACAGACACACACACAGGCACACACGTGTATAGACTTAGTAACATTTAAAGTACAAAAGTCTTTGATCAGTTAGCTCTTCCAAGCAAACAGGATCTGTGGCAGAATACATGCTACATTGTACTGCTTATGAAACACATTTTATAAGCTTTACCTGGTTGCCAGCTGTAAAATTCAGCAATCTACATAATAATCCCAAGACCTAAGAAAGAGAGGGTCTTTTTTCCTCCCTTTATATCTTTCAGGGGAGAACAAGAGACAGCTTATGATGGTCCTGAAGTCTCCCCATATATGCCCCAGCAAGAGAGATTCCTTGTTTTCTAGCTCCATAAGTTGCTTTTATCTTTAGCTAGTGGCAAATTTTTAAGAAGCATGTAAGAAACATGGAGTAGGTGTCTTTAAGTCCCTCTGCCCCTTGGTATTCCTTCTGGAGAGATGTGAATGACAAATTCAGGGCTAAATACTGACCCAAACTTGTACATCCACTATTTCAGTGGAAAAAAAGGGGGGTAAGGGAGGATTTGACACATACTTCTGGTATTTTTAAAAGCTAATAAAGTGGTTAAATGTCTATAACTGAGCAGCTATAGTGAATAGTTTTTTTGGCAAGACTGTTAAGACATATTTACAGCATGCAATTGGAAAATAAGCTTGTTATATGTTATAAATAAACTATTCCCAGTGACAGATTAAGAAAATATTGGATATGTACAAAATGACAGCATTAAACAATGAAAGTATTTCCTGAGGAGCTGAGCCTTAGCAAAAGCCACAGACAAAATATTTTTAGTGGCATTCCAACACTCTGTGTTTCAGAGCCATTTATAACAGAGCTCATTATGAGATATTCCTTTCTGCTACAGGCCACAGCTGGATATACCAAAAAATTAAAGAAATATTTACCTACGAGAAAGAGTCACAGTACCTGGCTTTATTTCATACAGCTAATTTCTCCTCTTCAATCCACCATGTGGGTTCAAGAGAAGAATTTGCCTTTATGTCTCCGAATCCTTAAGTCCCTGCCTCTCCTGAGAACTGCTATAAATCCAGTCATTCCCATATGCATGAGCAAAAAAATCCAGAAAAATACTTCTTCAGGAGCCTGTCAGGGTAGGAGGATACCTGTACCTGTGGGCTGTAATTGCCTGCTCCCTTACATCCTCCTACAGCAAGGCAGCTCTGAACCCTCTTACAACACATGCAAAATGGATCCTGACTTCAGCTATTGTGCTGGGCACCAAAACTAGCTTTCAAGTGAGTCATGCTGCTAAAAGCTCAGGTATATTTTCTTGTCTCTTTAGAACAGCTAAACTCAACCACTAAACAAATTATAGCCCTTAAGGACTCAGATTGGGTGATGAGGTGGAAGGTGAAAGGAAGAGAGCACAAGTGTGAAAATGCATGGCCTCTGAGCAGCAGTAGCTTGAATACCTTGAGGGCGTTAGGAGGAGAATGCTCAGAGAAGGCACTTTGCAGGTTTTGTGAAAGGTAAAAACATCATTACCTGCGAAGCTGGCCTGCAGGTACGGGCCAGTTGTGCTATTGTGCAGTGGCACCAAAATGGGAATTTTGTCTGCTTCGAATTGGGCATGCATCCACCTTAATAACATTTGTGCTGGTCTGCCTTGTCTTTTGGCTTGTGACTCAAACCAGAATTCACTCCAAGCATTTTGCTTTTAGGAACTGTTTTTCAGTCGTGTTTTCCCCCTAGCAGGATATGTCTGTTCTTCTGGGGTTTTCACCATATTCCTCCCAGCCAGGGCAGATGGCACAGTCTTTTACTGACCTGGAAAAGCTACTCTAGGGAGAAGAAATAAACTGGGAGGAGGCAAAGAGATATCATCACTTTGCTCAGGGGACATCTCAGTGGAGATCTAGATTCAGTTTTCCTTCCTTTCCTCTCCTTTCCTGTGTGAATGGTGTTGACTCTGTGTGTGTGTGTAAGCCTGCCAGGCCTCTGCAGCTGCCTGGCTGGTGATCCTCTCCCAGGGAGCACACATGCAGGTAGAGCTGCCAGTTGGCTTCCCTAACTGTGCTTGCTGTATAAATATGGACACTCTTCACATGTTTGCCTTTCTTTTGGAGAATATTAGTTCTCGGGTCTCTGGGTGACTGCGAACTACGTCACACCAAGTGCCACCTTGTCTTCTTTCCCTTTGTATGCACCTTTGTAAACTGACTCTAAGCACAGCCAACCACCAGTTGTATATACAGATGTGTGTAAATCCATGCCACTGGATGACAACAGCCCTGTCCTAGAAGTTAGAGAAGAAGGAGATCGCTTGGATCAGTCAGTTTTTCCCTCTGATGACCGGGAATACAACACAGTTTGAAACAGCAAGGTAGAGCTCTGTAATAAAATGTCAAGGCACTCCCTGTTTTTTTTTATTTTTTATTTTTTTTGTTGTTGTTATTGTTGTGTTTGTTTTGGGTTTGTGTGTGTGTGTCTGTTTTTTAGACAGCTGTCCACTTCAAGTATTTATTTAAGATCTTATGCTTCTTCCATCAAAGACCATGGAGGTACATTGATGAGCTTCAATATCAGATGAATCTCATTTCAGATTCTTCATAAATAAATAAATCAACACCCATTGTTCTAATGAGGGTGATCTAGCTTTTTCTGATGGTAAATTTTAGATCCCAACCTGGAACTGACAATGGTGAGTCTTGGCTCTAAAAAGATATGAGAGTATTCATACTTCCAGCCCCTCCTTCTGCCAGCCAGAACCACAGTGATGGCAGACATTCTGAGCTCATAGAAAGATTTCACAGGCCTGTCCTAACCTGTGATTCTCCTGCTGTTTTGAATGACATATGCTACATGATGGAAAATTAGTTTGAGAGTCTAAATTCTTTTATACCAATGGAAGTATAGTATAGCTGAGATAAGATTTTTGGCATTTCTACTGGCCTGATTTTGTTTTACTCTCTGGATCGATGCTATGAAAGCTACAGAAAAAGCAAAACAAAGCTTTGAAAATAGCAAAGCTATTGCAAACAATTTCCTTATAGGGTCATTCCAGTAACTTGAAAACTTAACTAGGAAATCAGGTTATTCCTTACAGAAATATATTAATTATGTCTTTTTTTTTTTTCCAACGGAGGACTGCTAATGCACTGTAGCCAGGTATATTTGCTAATTGTTGCATGATTTTTCCATGAATCATATCACATTTTGATGCTAATTGCATAATAATTGAGGCCTATTTTAGATTAGATAGGAGCAGCCAAATTCCATTTTTACCTAGTGTAAAACCAGAATAGTTTCTCTAGAGTTATTCTGCTAGTATAAAATATCACCTCAATTGAATAAAATGGAAGAGTGTCTCAACTTAAATAGGGTTAAATGGATCCACTGGGGGTTATAGGGGAGGGTAACAGCAGAAGACAAATGGTTGAGTCCATAAAGCATGTAGAAGAAAAATGAAAATAGAAAGATTACTGTGTTAAGCAATAATTAAGATATTTATATATTATATATATTTATATGTAAGATATTTAAGATATTACATGTTCTCATGAATCTGTGTCTAAAAAAATATTTTTACTGTGAATGTAGTGCAACAACTGCTGGAAGAGATTGTCCAGAGGAGCTGTGGAGTCTTCATACTTATAGATAGATATTCAGAACTCTATTGGCCATAGTCCTGAGCCAATTACTTTAGTTGTGGGTTTGGACTAGATGATGTCCAAGAGGTCTCTGTCAACCTCAACCATTTTGTAATTCTGTGAATGTGTAATTCCAGGGTCCAAAGGAAAGTTTAAGGAATGATAAAATACACTTATTTCTAAAAACTTTTTCTTTAAAGGCTTCAGCTTGCTCCAGGAACAAATAAAAGCTTTTGCCTTATAAATTTTTGGCGTGGAAAGTTGTTGTAACTGTGAAGTGAAGAAATAAGACAACAAAGAAAAATTGTTGAAGGTAAATAATAAATTTGGGTACACCTTCTCTCATCCTGGATTTCATAGCCAGAGTAAATGGCACAGCAGCAGCAGAAGTGAATGCTGGAGGAAAGGGCTACATTCAGAAAGCACTAATTCTTGTTAGAAAGCATAATCAATAACCAGATAGCAGAATGGAGAGTCACAAGTATTGTTCTGCCCTTTTGAAATCTGCTGCTGTGAAAATAGGTGTGGTGACTCTCATGTTCAGGACAACTAGCTGAAGGGGAATTATAGTCAAATTCTTTCAATTTTCCCTGTAATTAGAGTAATTATATATCCAACATGCCTATGTCCCAAGCTGTAATCATGCTAGTAAAAGTAACTTGTTTTCATGAAAATCTTATTAAGCTGCCTCATCATTGGTATTAATCTTTCCCTGTTAAAAACTTTCTTATTTCCAATAGATGAAGTCCAACGTATTGAGCTTTCTGTATTGCAAAATCCATCTGTACTTTCCCTCAAGGCAAAAGGTCTGAAGCAGCTGTTAATGTAGACAAGTCTAACAGTATAAATAATTTGAATTTCTTTTCAGTTTGATTCTAAGCAGCAGCTGCTTTAATCTACTTCACAGCATATCATGTTTGTAAAACAATGTAAATTGGGCTGCGTTTCAGTGGTTGACCTGTTTGTCTCGCAAGTTTTAATTCAACAGTGGAATAGTTTCACTGTCATACTTATAAAGAACAACTGATTAGTTTCCTGGGAATTCTCTGCTGGATGTTTTCCACCTTTTGTAGTATAGTAATAGGCTGACTTCAGTTGGAGCAGATGTGGAAACATACATATCTGATCAAATTTTTAGCTGCTGTATTCCTTGTGCAATCCAGTTAAGGGACAGAGTGATATGTGTTGTGTATAATCTTTCCTTGTGCACTGATTTTTACAGGGCAGGCCTGAATGAAATATTCCTGAAAATACTTACTGTACCTAACAGTCATCTAAGTCAGAGTAGCTACTTTTACACAAACATCCTTTACATGTTTCACTTTGAAAAGATTAAAAAACACCAAGATTTTTTTTCCTGTCTGCTTTAATATTTTATATTCAGAAACCTGATACGAATAAATTCATGGTTTCACTTTACTCTTAGTGTATGCCTAAAGTTTCTGCCCTTTCTATTTCTACAGTATTCTTTTAATTTGCTATTTTTCTCCCAGTCAGTTTGAAATAGTTTATATTTCAATTAAACTTGAGATAGATGTGAGCAAAACCATTTGAGAACAGTTTGGCAAATTCTGATTGGCTTTTCTCATCTTATGTTCATACCTTCATACATCTTTGCTGTTCAACGAATTTTAGGCACTTGCTTATTTGAAGAGTGGAGAATGTATACTTTTTAAGTGAGTATACTCATATATGTAACTACCACGCGGATTGTTAAAACAAAAACTGTCAAATGGTGTGCTGTTACTGTAGCTGGTGCAATAGCAATGTAATAACAAGCATCAAAACTTCTTAACGTTGTTTATAATGTTTTTAGACACCTAAGAGCAATGCAGTGCCAGTAAATGGTCAGGAGAACACTGACAGGCAAGCCCTGGTAGGTTTTGTTGAACTAGTTAAATCAGCACTTCTTTCAAGAAGATATAACTCCCAATTAAAGAGCTGGCAGAATAGAGCATTTTACTGCAGCTCAGCTGTTCCATTTTACAGCCCTGTACATGAGCTTAACTGAGCAATAGAAGTTGTTTTGCAGTAAGACACCAGATTATGAGTTGGAGCAGCTGAGGTGCAGCAGGTTTTGCTGTATCTGGAACGGGAGCAAGAATTTCTGGCAGAGGGTCAGTAACAAACAGCTGGGACGGGGGAGAAGAGGCAGTAAGGTCTTAGCCACCACAGCTGTTTGCTTAGTGAATGTGAGTCAGAGCCTTGAGAGAAGCATATACTCAAAAACAGTTGAATAGTTCATGAACCACCTGTAGCCTGACATACATTCACAGGGAATATTTGTTGGACAGCTGTAAATGATGAGTAAAAGTACCCATGTCTGCTCTTGGATCATTTGCACAGAGAGCAGAAGGCTATATCTGTAATATAAAATTTCCTTTATTAAGTTCAAGGTCTTGTACCTTGACTTTGAAGGTAAAATATTTTGAATGGAAGCTGGTTTTGTAGGGTGTGTCCTTGTAACCAGTATGTTCTTAGCATTTTGCAAAATCCATTCAATGTTCTTCTGAAAATGGTACCTGCTACTTACAGTACTGACATAGTTTATTGGGAAGTACCACAAAAGAATTCAGAGGATATTGAGGAAAAGCAAAGCTATGACATCAGCCAAAAAGACTCTCAATGTTAAAATATTCACTCTGTTTTTACCTTTTTTCTTCTGAAAATTCCTGAACCTTGCCTGTGAGAGGCACTCACAGCTATTTATTTATTGACATTCATATTTATAGAACATGTGACCACTGCCCAAGCATCTGGTTGGATTTACATTAAAAAAAATCTAATAAATAATTCACAACATATTACCAACTACTCTAGAGAAAAGAAAATCACAAAGCTAATTAATATCCAATAGCACAAAAGCCCTCTAGAAACTTCAGGCGTAACCAATTTCCCCACTAAGTCTCCTAAGATAAGAAGTATGTGGATTTTCTTATGAAGAAACACAAAAATGCTTTGCTCTGTGCCCTGAAGTCTAGCAGCACCAGCAGTCCAGCTGGAAACAAGTTCAAGAACTGAGCATTTTTCCTGGCAAATATTTTCCTGTCCATTACTGGAACTGACAACAGAAACACTCCAGGTGAACTCAATGACTTAAAAGATAAAGCAAAGAAAGAAACATGTCCCAGACAACTTAGAGCTTTGTAACTAATGCCAACATGCTCAGTGTTATCGCTCCACAAACAAAACTTTATAGATGGCTTTCATAAAAAATGCACTCAGAACTAAGAGTAAAATGGTCATGGAGTTCATTTATGACACAATAAAAGTAAATTAGTCATGGAGCAATAGTATCAGGTAAAATCAAATCAGATTTGCTTATTCAAACACTTTACAACCTGGAAAGTAAAAGACAATAATTTGTAAAAAGTGTTATGGCTTGACAATAAAACCTTTAAACAGTCATATACATTATCTTGTATTTAATGTAGGGGCAAACAAGCTAAAAGGTTTAGAAACCTGCAGAACTCAATGACTTATACAGTAAGAATCTAGCAGATGAGTAAAATTTATAGAGATCTGCTGACATATGTTGGATGATTAAGACCTTGTGACACATGCCCTCATGTTAAAGCTCAAGAAGCTGACATTGGTCAGAGATTTTCGGGGTGACTTCATGGATTGCATTCCACAAGTGCACAATTTCTCTATGTAGTTCAAATCCATTGGGTACAATACTATTTCAGCAGCTGCTTTGCTCCTTTGGTCTCATGAGGAGGCGAAATCTTTCTTTGCCCTGTAGGGATACTTTCCCACAATTCCTTTATGACTCTCTGCCCTTTTCCCCCCATCAGACCAATATTGTTTAATGGAAAACAATGGCATGGTTTGATGGGGGCTTTTCCATTAATCAAAGATGGTGGAAACTCTTGTCCTTAGTTTTACAGTAGTAATTGTGTTGGATAAACATTTTTCAAAATGTCTAAGGAGAGTTTAGAGGACGTTGCTGAATCTTGGAAAGAATTTTGCAGAAACACTGAGTATATAGAGAGGACATAACAGTAGGTGAGAAGGAAAAATAGACCGCTTCTACTCAATCCTGAGAACATTCAAAATGCATAACTAATCAAAACTCCCGTAAAATTCTAATTCATGTAGAACATTTGCTTGCTGTGTATCTCATTCAATAAAATCTCAGAACTCCTGATGTCCAGTGTCCTGTAAATTCTAAAATACAGGAAAAACTGAGAATCCCCCTTCCTGGTGACACAAAAGTAATTATTCCCTCTATCAAACAAAAGACAGCCTACTATTTGTCTTCTCCCATGTCTGGTGACTAAAATAATTTGCCATGGGTACAGCCCACACAGTTCCAATGGGTCAAGCTATGGAGGACCTGCTGAGAGGGGTTCTTCTCTACTTGCTTCCCAGCTCTGTCATTCAGGTTAGGTTTCTATTCAAACACCATGTCTTTTGGATGAAATCAAAGAGCTTTGAGTTTTCTATGCAGTTAAATTTAGTGTAGGACCATTGCTTTAAAATGTCAGAACAAACTTAGAGCATATTCAGAGCACTCTTTGTGTTCAAGTTTGTGCCTTACTTCATAAAGAAGCTGACATGAGGTTGTTTATTGCCTATTTCCTAGAATTAGACCTCATTGTTCTGAGATCACCCTTCAGAAGCAGATTTTTTACCACATATTTTCTGTTGACTCTGACCTGAGTTTTCCTGATAATCAGGCTGATACTATAAACCCACTATATTGAGCATAGATATTTCTGTTTTATTTACCTCTTTTTTCTTACAACCAAGTTATCATTCTTACACAAATAGCAATAGGAGTTTATTCAAGATATGCTCCTTAGCAATGTGAACAGCATGGGTGTCTTTTTTTTCCTCTTTCCTGAAGGAGTTGGGAGATTCGAGTTGGGACCAGTGCCACCTGAATGTCTGTCACCTTGCAACCGCCATCTGTCCTACCTGCAAGTTCAGCAGGAACAAGCACAGATAAACAAGAGAGGAACCTCTCCATGAGGTCCTTCCTGCTGCATTGCTTCATCAATGTTTAAGGATAGAGAGGGACCTGCTGTTAGGCCCAGTGGATGGCATCCCAAAGCCTGCAGCCCTCACAGGTCCAGACTGGCTCCCAGGAGGGCACTGACTACCAGCCCCTCATGAAGAGGGCCTGAGACACCAGGAACCCTCTTGTGCTTCCCAGCAAGCTCCTAAAGCAGCCATGCTGCTAGAGAAGTCACAGAGAAAAGTCCCCAGGGCTGGGAATACAGCTACAATCTTTAGACCAGCAGTCTCTGTACCGGTGAATAAGAGATGATGTGCTGACTTGAAGCAGTGTTTACTCCTGTTATCTCTTGCTTTGATATTTTTCTGTACAAATTGTAACTCTACAGACAGCATATTAAGAGTCTATGTAGAATATTTCTGCTCCCACAGATAAGATCATCAAATCTTTGTTGTGTAACTCCTTTCTAATCCTCCATAAAATCTCTTGGTCTTTGTACTTCAGAATGTGGCACAGACAACCACTGATATCAGCGACCTTTCAAATCCCATCCCAGAGTTTTCCCAAAGGACAGATAAATCAGTCTAACACTGTGACAGTCAGAAATGTAAGCTTTACATCAGTAAATGACATACACTGTGTTTCTTCCAGTGCAGGGCACTGGAGGTCTGCTGCAGTGTGTTGTGCATAATCATGACTGAGACCAAACAGGGTATTCCACTATTTAAGAGTGTCAAGACATCTATCTTTTTTAGAATGGCATGGGAAAGTTAAATGTGATTAAGATCTTTGCTTTTTGTCAAGATATTTCCAAAGCTCTAGCAAAAAAATCTTGTAAAAATTTAGGCAAATACTTTTTATTCCGTCTCTTGGGATAAAATTAGATCTTGCATAGATCTGTGCTGCTCTTGAATTTTCTGAATTCAGTCATTTTTTTGTGAAAGACAAGGGAGATCTTAACTAACTTCAGCCTAGATAAAGTTAAGTGTAAAGCAAAAGAGTGGGCAGATGGGCTCCCTGACAAAAGAATAGAGGCAAGTCTAGTTGGCAATTTGCCTTCTTCTAAACCAGATGTTTAAGTCATCCCGGCATAGCACCACCCCTGAAAGTGCCTCTGTGTAACAAGGGCTTCCAGAAAATTAAGACCTCCTGTTCTTTGACAGATTCAATCAGCCCCAGCTCAAAGAAATGCAATCCCTATTTTATGCACTTAGGACATCCCAAGTGTTGTTTCTAATATTATATCTCTGTTTTACTGGACCAGATTTAATACAGTTGCAATTTAGTGCAAAGATGTTAGTCATCAGAGAGTATTGACAACAGGCTGTGAGCAGCTGGCAAGAGTGACCAATCTTTTTCCTTGCCTCATTTTGTAAGGCTAACAAGAAATTGATAGAGGCAGGAGGCGAGGCAGGAGGCAAGGAATGAACTTTCTAAAGCCAATGCCACTGAAGGTGTCATCATGGCTAGAGTTGTGTGGATGAAAAACAAAACCCTGAGTTTACAAATATTAACAAAACTACCTATAAGCCTTTCCAGGGCACATTTATGGATTTAAGTTTACTTTTATATATCTTATAATTTCCTGCTTCTGACAATTTTTGTGTAAGCATCATGGTCCATGAGTTCATCTACCCACATAAAGATGGAAGAATAAGTTAGTATGAACTCAGTGAGTTGAATGAATCAAGTACTTCACAGAGGAAGCAGACCACATTTGTATTTATTTACTAGTGAGTTAACAAAACATTTTAACAGGGGATTTATTATAATGCAGAATGTGAAAATGGGTAAGGATCTGATTCTGAAAATTGCTGAATGACAAAAATCTACTAGGCTCCATGGGAAACATGAAATCCTGTCCAAAAGCTGCACTTACAAGAGTGTCCATCATGGCACTGCCCATGGGAATAAATACAACAGCTGCACTCACTTTCATTACCTCTGATTTTCCTTTGGTTTCTAAGACTAAACTGAATGATGAAAATTTGTGCAAATATAACATTTCCCTTCCTTCAAATCCTTTCTGATATATCTGCCAGTGCTTATCACAGTAATTTGTCGATAAAGAAAAAAGACATGTAGAGTTTCAGTCCTTGGTGCAATATTTTTTTAATCTGATTCTTTGCTATAGAAAGTTCAATGAGATGTTAACTAAAATGAGCTGCTGAAGTGATAACAAAAAATATTGCTGAAAAGCTTTCCAACTCAAGGACCAAGTTTATGACAATACTCTTTTGTGAAAAGTTTGGTTCAAAGATTGCAAACAGCCAACACATCAGTAAAATTAGGTAACAAGATAGTTAGAACAAAAACCCTGTCTTGAATGCTTCACACTCGCTTGTGTCATGTCTGCAAGATTTTTCTTTTTCTTCCTGCTGTTGATTGGTGTCTGCTTTAGTTACAGATCTGACAGGACATGCTGTAGATACCTAAGCAGAAGCGTGTTACTGCAAACCAGTGTTGTGCCATCCTGAATACTGTTGGAATCAATGACTGTGACTGTCATAGCTGAGACAGCCAGGATACACAGAGTAACACCATACAGCTCCAGAAGGCTTCAAGTATCTGCCTCTTCTCATTCTCTAGCACAATGTTTTATACCCTTCTTCTTACATGCCTTGCACCTGAGTGCCCTCTGTGCCTTTCTGTGATTGGTTAGTGTGCCTTGGCACTCCATGTCTCACTGCCTTCAGTATTGTTCACCTGTTCTGCACGGTTGTAGCTCATTGGGGATGAGGCTCAGCCACAGCCCCACTCCCAATTACTACAAACTGTCCCTACATGACAGAGCCTTCTGTGCTACACAACTTGAATTGTTGGGATGAAGAATGCACTTTTTGACCAGAAGCATTATATTTTGAAGGCTTGTCCCTTGATGCACAAAATGAAATTTCCCCAGTTCCAAAGTGCTGAAGGCTACGTGTCAGGTGGTAACTACAGTAATGGAGAGACTTAGGAAGTTTAGAGTTCACTTCCTCTCCTCTCAGATCAGAAATCTGATATAGGCATGATGAATGGATTTGCCTTTGGCTCTCTATTGACAAACAAGGATGTAAATGGCCACTTTCCTCAGCTCACGTGTATGTGTAACTTTAGATGCTATGGCTTCTGTTCATTGAGGCTTACGATATTAATTTATTTTGGTTAGTCACTGATTCTAAAATATTTCCAATGAGGATGACAGTTGCTAATGTGACTGTAAGCCCACAGAGGGTCAGGATGACTGTGTCTGATGTGGACTAGATACTTACTCAGTCTCTCAGTTTCTTTCATGTGTTTCATAAGATCAGACTTCACACAGCACCTTCTTTGTCTTGGTCCAG
Source organism: Promerops cafer (assembly GCA_013398275.1). Lineage (NCBI taxonomy): Eukaryota > Metazoa > Chordata > Aves > Passeriformes > Nectariniidae > Promerops > Promerops cafer. The sequence goes on from VZSE01015287.1 coordinate 1,073,743, forward strand.
AGCCATGCCTATTAATAATGATATCTTACTGGTACAGTATAAGTTCCATTTACTAGTGAGCTGAACATCTACTTTGTTCCTCTTATCATAAAGGGAGAAGGCTGGTAAGCCTAAAATTAGATCTATCAGTTCTGTATTTTTGTTTGTGAGGGTATATGAGCCTGTCATACCACCCCTCTGTTCTGCCTGTCCATTCAGTTCTTCTAAGAGATGCTGGTGCAAATATAATAATAAAGTTGTGCTCTCAAGTCTCACATACTTCATTACCTTGCCTGTCCACAAAAGTGAAGCAGAGTGGCAGAGTGGTGTGACCTGCACATATCTGCACAAAGATCACCTTATTCTTCTAGGTTTGCTGTGGCCATGATACCATTGGGAAAACTGAATTTTAGCAGTACTGCACATTGTCACTGGGCAGAATCTTGGTTCTATAGGGCAGTGGAAAAAATATCATCATCAAATGGATGGATGGTTAAAAATGGGACCTGTCATTCTTAATAATGTCAGCCTTAACTTGAACTCAATCCTTCTTCCAAACATGGAGAGCTATGAATGACATGAAGGATTCTCATTTAGCTGGTGGCAACCACAGTGTACAGAGGCAGAGTGCAGCTATTGTTTTGTAGTCATGTAACTTTGTTGCAGAGCTGCTTAATATTATGCAGAGAACCCAGAGGGGAAAAAAAATCACAATGGGTGGTAAAATCAACTCTACTGGGAAACTCTAATTATATCTCTTGCACATAATCTTAATACTTGTATAAAAGTCAGCTTCTGTGATCTTGTACCTCTTGCCAGCACAAAATGTTAAGAACTTTATCTCTCTTCCTTTCTCTATTTCATAGTGCTCTATAGGAAGGTGGAGAATATTCTTTATAGAAAGACAGTATATCACAAATTTGTTCTGTACTGCCTATGATTGTAGAGATTGGGCCAATAAAGCCAGTGTTCAGCTTTGTACATACATGAGGTTACATATTAAAGAAAGTAGAAATCTGTGAATTCCTCAAACTCCAGCATATTTTCTAAAGTATTCCAAGAAGATCTCTTAAGTCTTAGAAACATTGCCAGTACATTCCCAACACTCTAAAGGCATTCTGAGACATAACATGGAAAAAACCAAAGGTTTACATTTCAGCTGTCAGGCTTGCTGTGGAGTATTGATGCAGATGTCCAACTTATTGAGAATGTGCATGAAGGGACAGAGCGTACCTTCATCAAATGTTCTGATGATACAAACCTGTGAGGAGTTACTGATAGACCATAAAGCTTTATTGCCATTCAAAGGGACCTTGACAGTCTGGAGAGTTAAGGAGAAGGGAACCTCATGAAATTCAACAAAGGCAGGGTCCTGCACCTGGAGAGAAATAACCCCATTTACCAGCACAGGCTGGTGCTGATCTGCTGGAAAGCAGCTCTGTGAAAAAGGATCTGGGGGTCCTGGTGGACAGCAAGAGGTCTATCAGGCAGCAGTGTGTCCTTGTGGCCAAGAAGGCCAGTGAGATCCTGGGGTGCATCAGGAAGAGCATTGCCAGCAGGTCAAGCGGGGTGATCCTGCACCTCTATTTAGCCCTAGTGAGGCCACATCTGTAGTGTTGTGTCTAGTTCTGGGCTCCTCAGGACAAGAAAGACTAGGAATTCCTGGACAGAATTCAACAGAAGTCTGCAAATGTGTTTAGGGGACAGGAGCATCTCTCTTATGAGGAAAGGCAGAGGGAGCTGGGCCTGTTTAACATGGAGAAAGAGGACTGAGAAGGGATAGTATCAATGCATATTGAATGCATGAAAATCTTAAGAGAGGCAGTCAAGAGGATGGGCCAGACTTTTCAATGGTGTGGTAGGACAAGGGTCAATGGGCCTAAATTGTGACACAGGAAGTTCCATCTGACTATGAGAAAAAACTCCTTTGCCTTGAAAGTGAAAAAACACAAGAACAGTCTGCCCAGAGAGGTGATACCTCTTCTGGAGATATTTAAAGCTGCCTCAACATGATCCTGTGCAACCTGCTCCAGGTGAACCTATCATTAGAAGATTAGATTAGACTAGATTAGACTAGAAGAACTTTAGACATCTCTTTCATTCTATGATTAAGATGTAATGTAATAAAAATGAAATAGTAGAGTAAGTAAAGTAAGATATCGTGTATGACCTACAGATCAGGTAGAACTTAGGAAATTGTTAAATCATGATTTTTTAAAAAATTTGTTTGTCTGTTTTTGTTAAAGACCTGTTAACCCACACACACACTCCACACCCCACCTGCTGAAAGATCAAAAGAAAATGGTTGGGATGACAGCAAGGCAAGACAGAGGTTTTTTTTCTTTGCTTGTTTTCAGCACTGGACAGCAGAGTGAATGCTTAAATGCTTAAATGCTTAAATCTAGATGCATGAAATTAAAGTGGTCCAGGGCTTAAAATAAGCTAATCCTTTCCTTAAAGAGAAATCTTACGATAAAATGATTTGCAATTACTATAAGAGTAGTTTTCTAATAGCCTGTTGGTGACATCGGTAGACAAAGCCAACCTTGTGTCATAGCATAAGTGTAGTGTGTATGTCAAATTTTGTGGGTGTAAAATCATGTCTTGTCTATCCTCTCATGTGATAAAAGAAGGTTCGTGAAGTGCCCACATCAGAGCAGAGACTGAAAAGGCCAAAGATTTGGTGAAATGCTGATGTTTTGTTCAAGGATAAAGAGCAAATCATAGCTTAACTCCGAAGAATAAATTAAGAAACAACTCCATGTTGAGACTCTAACTGATTCACTGGAGATGGAAAAGTGGAGACAGACAGAATGATGCACAAAATCTCAAAGCAGGTGAATCTAAGAGCCCAAAATACTTGTAGAATTAAAAAAAAATTAAAAATCAAAGCAATCTTCTGCAAAATGCTAAAAAAACCAACAGAGTTTATAGATGTACCTTCTCAATTAGGTGACCATCAGCATATTTTGGTGCTACTTATGCCAAAATCTACAGTGCACTAGTGACTCTAGCTGACAGTAGAGCCTACCTGACAGTAATAGAAGACTGACAGATGCTTTGTTTGCCTGCTGAGAAGGACAGTTGTATGGAAATCTCTGGACCATTTAAAATATTGATGTGTTGCCCAGAAATTATGCTATTCTCAGTTAAATACTCCTCTCCATTTCTTAGGGTAAGGGAGAAAATGTACTTCACTGTGGAGTAAGAGCAAACTTTGCTGTACCCCACCAGGAAACCGAATCTATATTCTTTATGAGAAGGACTCCCTGTTGAGCATTTTAACAGCTCAAAGTCAAGCATCATTTACAGGTCTCTGAGGCAGTTTTCTTCCATCACATGAAGACAAACTAAAGTCTTATAATCATTCATCCTCATTCCAAGTGACGTGTCTGCTAACAATTTAGAATAAATATTAAATAAAAAGGGTCTCCTGATATTAAAGATTGAGTGGAAGATAATACAGAAACAGTGGAGTGTATACTAAGAACTGCCTGGAGTTTGAGACATCACCTGTATACCATCATTCCACTACTCCAATGGAAGAAGACATCTACTGACCTATTAAACATGAGCAAAACCATGCAGAGTAGGTTTCTAGCTAGCTTCACAAACTTATCCTGGTGGTCTAGCTGGGATTCCTTTGTCTCAAGGATCTCTTGATAGGGAAATGCAAAATGAAGACATAATTTCTGAAGCCATAACTAGCACTCACTTTGAATAAACACCTTCCAGACTGAGAGACAGGCAGTGATCTTAATGAGAGAAGAAGCCTCACTATGTCTACATTTACTCATTTGGGTGCTACTTAATGCCTTTCTTTGTCTATTTAAATTGTCTTTCAAAATCTTCCACAAGCTTTATACTGGCGAGTGGAAAGACAAGGCCTTGGTGTTAGTCACATGGACTCTTGGGTCATGACACATTTTGTGACAAACTCTCCAGCTATGCTCTTCACTTAACAATGAAGAATGGTTTTCTCAATAATAAGTTATTTAGAATCAGGACTAATGCAAACAAAATTAAAACTATATGGATGTTTTATCCAGAGATTTCTACTCTGTTGTCTCCTTCGTCCCGTCTGTAGGAAGGTAAGATAAAGTACAAGTACCACAGAACACATTTCCTTCTTGCTGAACTCTGACTCCTACAGGCAGTGTGCAGGTGGGAGAATTCACCTCTCTTCTCATCCCTGGAGACTCTGGAGACTCTGGGCATAACAGGACCCTTTTCCCCACTCATCTTAGATACAAAATGCTAGCAACCTTGATGTGGAAGTATTAGTTTAATAATGACTACAGAAGATGGTACTTCAGCCCTCTAAGAGACAAATGTTTTCTCAAAGGGCCCTGTATGTTCCCTCTGTAGTTAACTAAGAGTTACAAGTGTTTTCAAAGGATGATTCATTGAATCATAGAATGGTTTGTGTTGGAAGGGACCCTTAAAGGACATCCAGTTTCAACCCCCCTGCCATGGGCAGAGACACCCTTCACTAGACCAGATTTTTCAAAGCCCCATCCAGCTTGGCTTTGAACATTCCTAGGGATGGGACATCTGTAACCTCTCTGGGCAACTCTTTCTCAGGTTAGCACCACCCTCACAGTAAAGAATTTCTTCCTTATGTCTAATGTAAATCTAGACTCTTTCAGTTTAAAGCCATTTCTCCTTGTCCTACCACTACATGGCACTGTACAAGGTCCTTCTCCAGACCTCTTGTAGGCTTCTTAATGGAAGGGGCTATAAGCCCTGACCTCTGGGGTCTTGATCTCTCCATACTGAACAAGTCCATCTCTCTCAGCCTGTCTTCATAAGAGAGGTGGTCCAGCCCTTTGCTTATCTTTGTTGTCCTCCTTTGGACTTGGTCCAGATTAGTCCATGTCCTTCCTGTGTGGAGGACCCAGAGCTGGATGCAGCACTCCAGGCAGGCTCTCACCAGAGCAGAGTAGAGAGGCATAAAAATCCCCCTTGACCTGCTGGCCATGCTGCTTTGGATGCAACCCAAGACATGGTTGGTTTTCTGGGCTGCCAGTGCACATTACTGGCTTGTGTTGTGCTCTTCGTCAACCAACAACACCAAGCTTTTTTTCTTCATGGTTGCTTTCAATCCATAATCAAAAATTAAGTGTGTAGAATAGAGATGGGATGAACTCTCTAGAGAAACAGTGCTCTCTGCGCTGTCTGTTCAAATAACACAGATGATGACAGTCTCAGACTAGAGGCTTCAATTTTGCAAGCCTGGAGTTAGGTGAGGTGAACCCTATCTAAACTTAAAATTCCAACCATACAGTATACAGAGTAGCACTTTAAATGATAAATATGGCTGAGTTAAACCTGTATGCCTATTGAAATACAATGGAAGAGGTCTATAAAGAAATTTTGGAATTACCAATCTACCCAGTGGAAGCTGACAAAAATCATCATCCAGTAATCAGATGTTTACAGGCTGGTTTGTTTTCTTTATTTTTGTTTTCCCTGCAGATGAGTCATTTGCATGAATAGCCCAAAAACTATAGTCCTGTTCAAACATGATCTCTTTAATCCTTTAAATTTCTTTTTAGGAGGAACATTAGTGCTTTCTGATTTTTAATGCAATTGCTGCCTAATTGACTAATTATTTAATTGTTGAAACAGTCCAAAAATGTAAAGACTGCCTCTAAGCTAGGCCTTATTTAATGAATGGCAAGAACAAAGCTGCTGCGATATATATTAGAGAATAAACTTCATTGTGGTGAGATCACCAATTCCACCTCAGCAGTCTAGCCATTGTTTTCTGTGGAACAAATCCTGCCATCTATACTCAAAATTTAATCAGGAGAAAAGACACAATAACAGCACTAAGAGTGACTTCTGGCAGAGCCTCATAACCTGAAGCTGTTTTGCTTTCCTGGCAGCATTGTGCTCCATTTTGCTTGACATGATGATAAAGCTCTGCAAAAGGCAGCGCTGTCAATCCCGAGGAAAGCCGACCCACATCCCTGTCTGCCCACTCTCAGAAGTGTGATGAGAAGGCTTCACTCACTACCTTTACCTCTCTTTTAAGGATAGCAGCACAAGAGAGTTTTTTTGAATGAAACATTATGCGTTATCTCTGTGCTTTTAAGTCATATCTTCTAAAATCCCCTGCCCATTTCTTTTCAGGTGACATTGGCCTCTTCTTCTACAAAACCTCACCTTGTTTTATCTCCCTTCCGTACCCATATTTCTTCTTCTCTGCATTGATCTCTTGCCACAGTAAGAGTTTTCTTGTTTCCATTAATTGAACTTTGATGGTGTTGAAATAAAGAAAATATCACTGTGTTGGTGTACTGCTGTGCACTGCTTTGGATAAAAATACACTTTTTTCTCTCTGCTATTCAATGCTTCTCTTATTTTAGTGCTCAGTGCTGTCATCTCTTCAGTTGCTTCCTCCAACTTACGTCTCAGCAGAAAGCAGGAAAGGCAGTCAGCTTTTAGCTCAGGATGACCACTCAAATACATAGAAAGAATGAAAGATTAGTTTCATAACATGGGAGCTATTTTGTTCTTTTTCTCAGAATCAGAAGTGCTGAGAATTGCAGAGCAGGTGCCATTCTTCTCCCTGATTTGCTGCAAGCTGCAGTTTGTTGGGCTTTTAAGTGACTCTGTGATTCCACATGAGTAGTTCATGATAAAAGAAAGTGATTCAGTGCCCAAAAGTCCTATTATCAAGAATGTACAACCTGTTAAGTAAGTGCCTGCTACTGGATGAAGATAGTGAAGTTGTGGAAAAAAACTCATACAAAATAACCCTGCCTATGTTGTAATTAAAAGCACAGGAGATAATGCGAGTGGCATGCATTGCTTGGGCTGTCAGCTGTAAAACAAACACTATCTTCTGTTTTATTGCATGATTTATTTCATTTTTATCTGCTTAAAAAATACTCATTAGGGATGAGCTGCAGGAGAATGACTTTTGGACAGCTATGGGGCGAAATGAGCACACAATGAAGGGTGACCTTTCAAAGGGGGATTATCTATAAATAGGAATGGTTATCCCTCACAGCCTTCTGACATAAGCCTGCTGGGAGTATGAAAAAGGAGACCCCTTCCACCAGTTCCTCCAACATGATTGTAGATTGGCACATGACACGTTTTGGCCATGAACAGCTGAAGAGAATTTGCAAAAGGATCAAGCAAAAAGCCTTAGCAGCTGTCTGGCTGTCGATATTCCCCTGGGTTTAAAAATTAGCTCAGAGCTTCCTTCTCTTTGCCCATGCACAATGTCACACACTTTACTAGAAAAGTATATGAAGATTTTATGTTTGAAATATGTCACTTTGGGAGCTCATCTATTAAAAAAATTAACTATAGCAGTTTTTAAAATTAGCCAAGCAGTGTCAGCAGAGTTTATTCAAGTACCAAAGGGCTTTAGGATCAGACTGCAGTTCTTAACTACTGTTTTAACTTCTGCTCTGCACCATGGATCCATCAAATCCTTTTTTTGGAATAAGGAAGAATTGGTATTCCTGGCCATTTACTATTTTTAAAGTAAAAAAGGTGAGTGAATTTATCAGGAAAAGATAATGGACTATTCTGTTTGTAATGCATGCCCTTTGCTTAGTTGTCATGCGGTATTGTAATAAAATAGTATTTCAGAGATTCTATTTTTGAAGTTTTCATATGAAGGATAATTTGCAAAGGCAGAGTGCCTAAAAGATGATAGTTTTAAATAGATGTGATCAGTGTCTGAACACTTGCGTGTTTGTTGCATGCTTGTGTTTTAAGGTGTGTCCTGTGTGTGGGTGTTTTAAGGTGCGTCCTGTGTTCAGCCAGACATCACCAGCAGCCCTTCGACAAAAGGCAGAACTGCACTGTGTTCCTAACTCCTGTGGCCTCATGTATTTAGGATAACTATTCTGATAGAAACAAAGCCAGAGCTGCTTGATTACTGTTAGGTGCATATTGAATGATTACCGTGTTTATCATCACTACTATAATAATGAGTATTAATGACCAGGATCTACTGAAAAGATCCAGCTCGTGCACTACGTACTGTTGGTAAACATAGTTAGAGACAGTCTTTGAAGGCATTTACAGCCTAAATAGACATGCAGGCAAGAGGTGTTATTATCTCCTCTTCACAGATGGTGACCAAGATAAACTGACATGATGTGCCAAGGGATACAGGCAAATGTGAGTGGGCAGGGAGGGAGCGAGTCGGTGCTGAAGCTGGGTTACCGGCTTGCCCTGACTGTGACCACTCTCCCTTGTTGCACCTGCTGCAAACTGAATATGGGCTTCCCTCTGCTTGCAGACAGGCAGTGCATGACAAGCAGCTTCCTCCCCAGCTCCTCCAGGCACAATTTGGCCCACATAGTTGACTTCTGCCAAGTGGTGCAAAGTTCCTATATACCCAGGAAGTATTTGTAAATGGTTGGCTTCACAAAGGAGATTTTTTGATTCCGTCTTGCAGATGTTGTTTCAATGCATATTTGACTCAACAGTTGATTCTCTGCTTTAACATCATGATCTGGAAGCTGTTCACTTTGGATGTTTACAGCTGTTCTTGGGTTTAACAGCAGTGCTTCATTCAAACCTTTCCACAGTCCAGGATTCTTCCCTGAATTTATCACGAGGAAATGTTGCCTTTAAAGAAATTAGGATTCTTACAGTGGGTTAGTGAAAGGCATTATATAATACCATGCTGGTGCTAGAAACAGACTCTGTGACCCAGAAGATAGCTTCCAGTCCTGTGTTACTGCTGCCTATGATACAATGACTTATTTTCAGTGCAACACCACTGAGCATTGCAAGTTCTCTTTTGACATGAAAATTCCCTGAATGGTGACAGGGAGGAGATCACTCTTTTGCCATTGCTATACTGTATTTATACTCAGATGCAACTCCAGTTCAGGATCAGTGTTCTGTTTTGACCTCTCCTACAAGGACAGATATAGAAAATTATTCCTGTCCTGAACTGCCAGGACAATCAGAAATGTTAGCAGATGCTAACTGACAATTTACATCTCCTGGTTGTTCTTCCAGCATAAAATTAAGAGTGTGTTTATCATGCAGTTATGTTGCTGCTCCACTCTAACTGGAAGGTTAGTTTTCAAATGTGATTTATAATGTGAATCTTGTTTCCATGTTGGAGTGCTTTGAATGTGTCAAAATAATAGGAATGCAGTAGTGGTGGTGGCTGGGAGGCAGGGATTATATGAAAGCTTTCAGGATGCTCCTAGCAGTGTGCTGCATTAGCCAAGGGATTTTTATGGGCACAGAGGCACAAAGTAACCCCTCTAATCCCTTTCTCACTGGCTTACAGACTCTGAAGAAGCTTAATAATTACAGAGGAATGCAGTCAAAGTGTTTTTAAGGACATATGTGCAGAGGCTTATTTTAGTCATTTCCTAACAGCAAATGCACTGGCGGATTCTCAAGGAGAAATCTGGGCACAAATTTTCCCTTCTCTCAACCCCCCAACAAAAAGATGATTTACGCTTATATCAAAAAGAGGCTTAACCAGTGTGGAGCTGAAAGAATATTTCCCAGCCTGTAGGATTATGGTTTTTCCACAGCCACACCGCTCACCCTCTCCTTCTGGTGAAATACAAAGCGTATCCCTGTTCTGCTGAGCCTCCCAGATGGGCTTTTTTTTTCAATGAAAAGGCCAACAGAAAGCCTGCATGTTCCCTTTAAAATATTATCCTATCCTTCTGGACTATTTCACCTTCTCTGAAATCACTGGTTCAGCTGATGGTGACTCTGCTGCTTATGTATCGTTATCCGTAAGTATGTCCCTAACTGTGTACTAAATATATGCATAAGAAGGAGGTGTCCAGGAACTGTTTCTGTGCTAAGTTTTAGTTTCACAGCTATGTCGTTTCTGGAGGAATCTGTGCCTCAAGGAGAAAGATACAGTGAGAAAGATACAAGGAGAAAGATTCTCTCTCAACCCAGAGAGTTTTTGTGATTTTTTTTCTGGTAATCTTTCCCAGTTCAAAAATTATGGCACGGATTATCCCTCATTCTCCTTCAAATATAACCTCCTAGGAAATCTGTGCATAAAAAACCAACAGTAACTTGAAAAGTTTTTTTAGCGTTAATGGTAGAGGAAGATAGGAAATGTATACTTGTTTTATGGTGCATGCTAATGGAGTTCTTGGTATCCCACTGTTGCCTGGAATATAAACTGCAATAAAAATGAAACAAGTTATATCTTATTACTGCATTACTAACTAAAAATGGCCTGTTTTCTCAGCTTTGTAGCAAAGATGAAAGTTAGTCCATGTACTTGCCGTTTCTCTAAGACAGTCCCAAGGCCTGTAAATTCATATAAAAATATATGAGTTAAGGATTAGCCTCATCTGTCTTGAATTCTTCTTCTAAAATTGCATTATTCTGCCTGCACCTTAACTAAAGTCTTGATCCTTTTCTGCTAGGGATGTTAGGAACAGATTGCTCCTGTTGGGATTGCAAATTATGTGTAGTTTGAACCCTTAGCATTTGCTCTGCTTGATCCAGTTTACTGTATGTGAAATTTTGAGATGAAACAATGTAAACTAATCCACGATCTACTTTTCCTGTTTGGATATTAAAAACCTGTGGCAATTTCTGAAGAGAGGGTATTTGATGAAGTGACATGAACCTCATTTTTCTTTCCTGTGGACTCAAAATTTTTCCCTAGGGAAACTAACTCTTGTTTTACATAGTGCTTTCCCACCAAAGGCAAGGCTGCCTGGTTCAAGTGGTCCAATCAGTTTAGATCTGAGCTGTCTCAGCAAATCTCTGTTTTCAAGGTTGGAATCTAGATACCAAGATGAAGAAATGAGCCCATGTGTTCCAGCACATGCACAGACCCTTGCTGGCTCCTCATGAATGTGGGTGCTACTGACTCACTGGCACCCTCTCATGCTGCTTTCTCTTGCTTTGCATAAGACATGCCAGGGACCTTGACAGCAACAGAACGACCTTCACCCTGCAAATGGGAAGGTCTCCTTCCCTGTGTGGTGGCTGCACATCCATCCCTCAAACAGAGCTTTAAGGCTGTCTGAGTCTTCACACACCCACAGCATCTTCAAAAATTCCTTGTGGATGGCACACAGTATTTGAGATGGGCAGGTCTGTGCCAGTCCAATTAACACATCCCAGCTCATGATAATACAGTGTCTTACAGACTCTTAGAATGTGCCATCTAAAAAATGCTGACTAAACAATATTTCTCTCATAACTAGTTCTGTAACCTTCTATGGAAAGATTTTGTGTGAGCACAAGGGGAATAATCCAGCCTTTCATATTTTTAATTGGAGTTACCAGTTTAAAAAAACAGAAAAAAAAGTGGGGGTTTGGATCTTAGATGTCATTACCCCAAGGTGCTGGATTTAATCTGGTTTTATTCTCTTTGACTGCTTCTAGGAAAAGCTGCTTCCTGAGTAGAAGAAACATGAAAGATCAGGAAAGTGACTAACAGCACGGGAACCTTAATGATGCCTATCAAGTGCAATAACTGAGAGCACCATGGATTGTGGCAGGGATAACAAAATGGGCTGTTTAGCACAATAACTGCCAGCTATTGGCTTTCAGGCAAATGACTGAGACTTTGGGATGATTAGTCTATAACCAGAGGAGAGCAAAAACACTAGACAGGATGAGAAAGGGATTGTAAAAAACAGGAAATAAAACCCTCAGACAAACTTCCTATAGACATGAATTTCACCCCCAAATCAGTCAATTATCAAATTTCCTCCTCATGTAATCCTATAGAGTCAGCACATTTGTACTGAGTTAAATATATTCTTTTATATATATGTAATTGTTAGCTCTCTTTGGCAGTAAAAAATTATCTTTTGCTGCTTGAATATACCTTCAGCCCTACTCTGTATATCTTCATGCTGTCCTGTTTGCTTTATTAGTAGAAGGGTCTAGAGATGTTATTTCATGATGAAATGTAAGCATTTGCAGAAGAAAATCACCACTGATGATTTGTCATACTGAAATAAATGTCATCCATAAATTCATCCATTTCTGTGGTATCTGTTCCAGCAGAGACCTCATGGTACAGGAGGAAAACAATCTAAAAGGCAACATGGCATTAAAATATTGATGGAACTCTGTTAATAGGAAGGGAAATGCATATTTAATAAGTGCCTAGATTCCTTTCATGTTTACATGTGACACTAGATAACTCAGGCTAATCAGAGTGAGGTTGGGTCAGTCCTTGTGAGGGAAAGGTTCCAGACAATACATGGGGATAGCCTGTTGTAGCTGGCTTGAATGTGTTTTTGGTGTCTTGACCAGAGGCAAGGAGCAGAGTAATCCATGTCTTGAATCCAGGTACCTGCTGGGGATACTGTGCAGGTAGCTCCCCTCATGTGGTGTCTCAAAAGACCCATTTCTTCCATGACTCACTCCACTGTAAGGAAGCATAGGCTTTGAGATGCTGCTGTTGCAGCTTTCTGTGGGCTGATAGGATGGCTGGAAGACATACTACTCATTGTGGTTACTCACCTGAAAGCTGGGAGGTGGCAGAACTCTGATCCACCGCCACAAGGAAGTCCCTGTCTGCCCAGAGAAAGCATCTGAATGGGTAAGACAAAAAGCTCACTGTGCCCCAAGCACCCCCTCTCAGACAAAGGTCAAGAACAACATAACCCAGGCTATTAATGGCAACAAGCTGTAAAAGCTTTGGCCTCTGTGTCATTAAACCGTGCTTGTTACTACAATGCACTTTATAACCTGCAATTCCTCTGCTGGCCCTAAACAGAGGGACAGTATAACCACGTGTAAATGAGTGTGCACACCCCTGTGCTCTGGCTTCTCAAGGATGTGAACTGTGAGCAGCTGTTTGGTTTTACAGACCTGACACACACCTTTCAAATAGCTGCTCGTAGATTCAAAAAGTTTAGCCCTTGAATTGCGAAATTGTTCTTTGTGTCAAAGTACATAAGGAGCCCCATGTGTGCCAATGGATGTGTGGGTATGTGCGTTTATGTGCTTGCTCCTTTATTTGTCAAAAAATTATTTATAACACTTACCAACAGTACCCTGTACGGTTTTGTTAATGCCAGCTCTTTAGCTCTCATATCCAATGCATTTGGTATAAGTAATAACACTTACTTAATTGCCGCAATGAAGGAAATTTTCTATGCTTGAATTTCGATAAAATAAAGTAATGGCTTAATAGAAAAGTACTTGGAAACAGTGACAAACCTTATTATGAATGTCATCTATTGGTTACTATCATGAGTTGTAGATCAGTTTTTAGTCTTTATCACTATTTAGCACTACTATCTCCAGTTTTCCCACTGGAGAGTGTATGTTTCCTTCTAATCAGTTAGTTAGTGATGAGAAAAAAATCCCTGGTAATGAGAAAAAAAATCCCTGGTTAATGAGAAAAAATTACCTCAGTTGAAGGAAAGGAGTATTTTCACAGAACCTGCACAAAGCTGAAGCACATTAGGCAATTATTTGTGGTACATTACATCCCAGGCAAGGCAGATTTGCAAAGTATTAATAGTTATATAGACTGAGCCAGAGTGATGCTTTCATTGTAAACGTACTCCATGTTCTGGCACATTGTTGCACCACAAATCTCTGAGGACCATTATGTTATCACAGAGTTCCCTTGAGATGTATTCGGTGATAACGTTGGTTATAAAGAGCTTTAGAAAAAGATAGAAATATCACGGCCAGGCCAGCATTTACATATATTGTCAATTTACGGTTTATAGACTGCTAAACTCGGGTTTGATCTGCTACACAGCTAGTTGTTGGTTTATAAAATATTGATACAAGAAGAAATCTTTATTTGTCATAGAAATTCTGGAAAGGAACATGACATCAAGAAAAAATGGAATCAAAATCTGAAGACTGGGAAATTTCTTTAGCTCCACCTTTTACCAGGATATTGAGGAAGAATTGAGAAAAATCTATTAGAAAGAATTGAAAGTGCAGGACTTTTGAGGAATCAACATACTCAGCCAGTAATGCCTGGTTTAGAGCCTTTTCTGAAGTGAAGGCAGCACTTTATAGTGATGTTTAGCATGTGTATGGAAACAGACAAGCAGCTACTAAAAAAGGGCCCACAGCAGCATTTCAGCTACCTATTTGGCATATTGAGATGTACAGGAGTAACAAAGCAGCCTATACAAAACACTTCCAGTTGAATTGGAATCGTAAATATACATACAGTTGGGAGTATTCAATGCTAAATACACACTGAAGCTGGGAGAACTATAGAGCAACCACACTCTATTACATGAAAAATGCCAGTTGGGATCTCTTTCTATCAGTAAAGACCTGCAATGGAAGAAAAAAACATCTACAGTCCTCTCTTGGACTTGTCCTGTTTTATATCCTGGGCCAGGCTGCCTCCAGTGGAAGGGACAAGGGTGACAACACCTATGGAGAAGGCCTGATGACTCCACTGGAGAGCATTTGGCTGTACTACACCTGCAGCCTAATGCTACCAGCCTTTTCTTGGGAGGCAAGGATCAATCAGAGCAGTGGTTGCAAACACTATTGACCTGGCAGATGTCCCTACACTGCACTTCTATAGACATTCCCAGAAAGGAGCTGGGATGCCTTTTGAATGGATTTCCTTTGCAAGGCAAGGCCAAAAGTGGGAAGACTTCCTATTCTTCCCTCCTCTTCTCCTCTACCCAAAGACCTGGTCCCTCACAAGGTCACAGGGGCATGAGGAGTCTCTAGCAGGACAGAGGTCCAGGTCTGTACACAGAGGAGCCTGTCTATGTGTTGATCATGAGAAAGACTGGCTCAAGTGGGGACTGAGCTGGCTGCATCCAGACAAAGGGTTAGATGCACTAATCTTCCTGAATTGCAAGTATTGGACAGAATTTTACTCACTGGAGCTCCAAATCAGAATAATTGGTGAATTAAAATGGATTTTCTGCTAGGCAAGACATTGCTGAGGCTGGTTTTAGAATTTTAGGGTTTTTTTTCCTCCTTCTTAATAAAAAACCTCCCCAGAAACCAAAAACAAAAAAATCCCTCCAAGACAGCTGTCTTGTGAGGGATCTGTATTCAATATTAGAAAGCTACACAGCTGTGGAGTCTGGATGCTATCATGAAAATTGAATAGCAGAGACATGGCATTGCTGGAATACAACCCACTTTGTAAGTGTGCTGGGTGCTTGGAATGTGCATATCGCACAATAAATGTGCTGTTCTTGTCTTCAAAGCAAGAACACCAATAGGCCTGTGGAGCTGATGTAATGAGATTCAGGCTGCCCTCAACAGCTGAAATATTCAGTTCAGCAAATGGATATTTCAAATGTAAATATTTATATGGGCCAAGGGCTCTTTGTTGCTTGCTATTTTGACATTTTCAAATCCCTCAGCTTTACTTTTGTTACAAAGATGGTCTATTTGCTGATGAGAAGAACAAAGGTCAGTGACTAGTTATGCAGAAATGGTGTTATTATCACAGCAAAATACCACTTCTCCCAATACACAAAGCTTTGATTCCATATGCTTCAACATGATAACCTATACATTAATAGAAGTAATGCTGGTTGTCATGAGGAAGTACAATAATAAAATAAATAAACAACTAATTTGAGGTCATTATTGGATAGAATTCATGGTTTGTCAGGAAGAAACGTTACCTGCATTTGACTTTCACTACAAAAACATTTCCCAGCTGCTCATAATAGCCGCTTGTATTTTGCTGGGCTGGTATTTACCCTCAATACCGTTTCCATTGAAATTCTTCACTCATTTAACAGTGGCCTAATTTTTTATTTTCTCCCAATTTAAAAACTTAGGAGATGCTTAGGAAACTTATATTTTAGCTAAAATTATTGCTATTATTTAATCTCTAAAGCTTTAAAATTAATGTTATAGTCTTAATGTTACCTACATGAGCAATTCTCTTCCTTTCTGTCGCTAGGTGTGACAGCCACTGTTTTTTTCCCTTTTCTGTCTCCTCACACCTTCCCTGCTCTTTCTCCTTGCTATGATTTCTGCTTTTCTCTCCTTTCCCTTCCTGTTTTTAGGTACCCTGCTGCTCCCAAACAATATGTCTCTGCCTCCTTGCAACCAATTTACTCTCTTCTGCCATTTTCCTGGGCTGTTGCTAGCTCTTTCTCAGTCTGGTTCCACCAACTCAGTTCCTCAAGTAAAGTTTCTTAGTTTGGGCTTCTCCCCACTCAGTGCTTAGTCTGTTTATTCTTGTTGCCATTTTATTGCAACAGTGGGAACTGTTGAATTATATATAACTGCTTCTTGGAAACTTGAAACAAAGATTGAATGTTTACCAAACTGCTCTTTGGCAGATAGCCAAATTTAAATTGATATTGTTGGACTTCTTCCATAAATTGTTTTCTACAAAAATAGAATACCAATAATTTTTCTGAGGAACATAAACATCTGGAGAATAAATTCTTCCAAGATGATCAAAGAACATATAGGGTGGTATGGCCTTGCTGCTATCTGCCCAGATGAGATCGGTCAAGTTCTGAGGATATTTATTTTAGTCCACTTAAATATTTAGGTCTTGAGCACTGTCGGCTACTTACTCCTGCTTTTGATAAGGGATGTGTTGAGGCATCATTATTCGTATTTTGTTGCATTCACTACCCAATTCAGAAATTAGGAGTTAAGCTTTCAGCAGGAGTCTAATTATAATTCAGATCTGGAGCTGTATTTGACTTTCAAACCAAAGTAGGGTGAAACTCTTCCCTGCAGGATTCCTTCCTTCAGTCTCCAATATCCCGTGTGCAAAGACCTCTGCTCATTTCCTTTGCTCATCACCAAATTCTCATTCCTGGCAGGAGAGTCTCCAGGCTTTATTATTTTTTAAAAACTTTGTAATATTTTTTTCTTAAGCAAAAACGGAGCTACATTAATTGCCAGGGAAAGGAAATTTCAAAGATATACTGTAGAATCAGGCTGCTATGAAAGTACGTGTGAGGCCAGGAGCACATAGATGTCCTAGAAACATCTGACATTTTTGGACTGTGAATACACGTACTGTAGGGTAATGAGTGTAATGCAGAACTCTGGTGTAATTGCAGAACTCTGGTGTAATTGCAGAACTCTGGCTAACCTCTTAAAAGAGGAAGCCGTAGGTAAACAGCATCAGTTCTCCTTCTAGTCCCTCCAATTTTCCTCGGTTTTCAGATATGAAAATTTATGTCTTAGCATTTGGACCATGACTAACAAATGCCTTTTTTATGGAGGTAATTGATTTTCCACATGGAGCCAATTACATATTATGTTAGTATCCTACAATCCTCTCAGGTCACAACTTGTGTGTATCCTCTGATGGGAATGGATTGGGAGAGATGTGCTGCTGTGTTTGTGAGAGTAGTTCTCTGACCATTAGGTGCATCATGGTTCAGTTAATGAAAATTTTACGTGCCCACCCTCCCTTGACAAAGATAAAGTAAGTTTTGACAGCATTGCTCTCACCAGGCAAAATGTTCCTTAAAAATATTCTTTCCAGATCACTGAGAAGCTCTTGGAGAAGCTTTGTTTTTGTGTGTGGTCTCACACCCATGTGCATACACATGTACATTCTAGCTTGCCAGGTATCCTAAAAGAAATGTTCAGTGACAATCCTTACCCAATTAGAAGTAGCAAAAACTTGACTTTGTAATGACTTCTTTACCACTTTCTTGAGCTAACCACATCCACAAAGTTCAGAAGCTGATAATTTTTTGTCATGTCCTATAAGCACAAAGATCTTGAGTTTGTCTCTTGGGCTCATTAAAGCATCATTGAAATCCTTTTAGGCACCACCAAGTTCAAATATCTTTTAGAATATTGGGCTTAAGTAGCAGTCAGCTCTCAGATATTTTGTAGTTTATCCCCAATATCAAATTATCATATGTTTTACCAATGATTTTTTCCCTTTGAGTTAGTGCACTAATTATGTCCTTTGTCACTCAACCCTGATGAAACACAGCTGGAGTGTTGGGTCCCCACATCAACAGGCACATTGAAATAGTGGCCTGAATTCAGTGAAGGGTCACAAAGATGGTTGTGGGATTGCAGCATCTTTCATAAGAGATGAGAGAGTCAGGACAGCTCTGCCCGGAGAAGACAAAGCTCAGTGGGATCTTGTAAATGTGTATTATATACCTGAAGGACAGGAATAGAGAAGATAGAGCAAGGCTCTTCTCAGTGGTGTTCAATGAAAGAGACTGTGGGCACAAAACATTTAAAATAAAAAACCACATTTTTACTATAAGGGTAATTGAACAACAGGACCAGTTTGCCCAGAAAGGTTGTGGTGGCTCCATCCTTGTGAGTCGTCAAGGCCTAAATGGGCACAGACGTGAGCAACCTATTGTGGTTCACTTTGCTTTGAGCAGAGGCTGGAGTTAGGTGATCCCCAGATGCCCCTGCCAAACTCAACCATTCTGTGGTTCTGAGATTCTCCCTCACACTCCTATAAGATTGTAACTTTTATTCCCTCATTTTGCAGGCCTTCATGGTCTGCTTTTACATTGCATGCTGTTATGATTTGTTTTGTCATAGGTCACATCCTGAGAACAGTTTGCTGAGTGATTTTATTTCTTTCACATCTGTTTATGCTCTTAAATAAAAGTTAAATTGTTTTTGATAAAGCTTTCTGGTGATTTTTTGGACTGAATGTAACTTGTTATTCTAGAACTACTTGCTCAGTGCAATTTTCTGACTTCTCAATGATATTTCCTTTTGCTCATATGCGTTGCCTGGCTAGGTTTTATGGTATGCTGTGCCTGGACATTTGTATACATAGAGATATCAAAGCTTTACTCTCTCTTAGGTCCTGCAGTCCCACAAGGGTTTCCAAACAAGCTCTTCACAAAGCACCTTCTGTGCATTTGGTTAGGAGAAAATAACCCTGTATTATTATTACTACCTAAATAAACCACACCCCTGTATCTGTACTAACATTCATTCATATGAAGAAGAGATTTATCTTACTCTGCCTCAGTTTATCTCCTCAGCAGTTTCATTGTCCTCTAGACTGTCACCAGTCCCTGCCTTTCAGTACTAGGGAAGTACCTTCTCAAAATACTTTAATTTAGTCAATGTTATTGATCATGTATGAAGTAATTTTCACAATGAAGTCCTTCAGAAATGAGATTGAAAACTAGGTTTGGCTCATCCTTGCAAAAACATGCTTCACAAAGATGACCAGCATAACAATATTTCATCTTCTGATTCCATCTCTCCTCCACTCTTTTTGGGGGGGGGGCTGTGGATTGGAAGGAAGTAGATACATATGTACTGCATGCCTTTTTTGTGCTACAGATGCTTCTGAAAATGAGGGATTTTCTTCATTTTCTTCCTTAATATAAGCTGACAACTGAGCAAAATGAAGAGGAAGAGCCCTTCTGAGCTGTGGCAGCTGATAATTACCTTGCTCTGCACAGGGCTCTCCATAACCCCAGTGTTGTGAGAAGTGTGCTTGATTACAGTGTGTAAGCCCAGCTCGGTGTGAGAGTTCTGCTTCATTAGGAAAATAGAGTTGCAGTGCTTTTGCTGATCTTATTTCCATCTCCATTTTTGCCCTCGCGTGTAAAGTTAAACTACCTTTATGCTCAAGTAGTTGCCAATCTTTTGTCCTTGGAGAGCTTTAGAGGTAAGTGCATGGAGCCAAACCATTGGTAAAATACTTGTAAGAGTAGGTAGGGTGAGGAGAGGATAACCTGGAGGACCACTAGATTCTCTCCAGTAAAGAAAAAATAATATTGTGATAGGATTTTTCTGGGGAAATAATAGTGCTTATCATTTGAGTGGGTTTGTTTGTTCAATCCCTGGAGAAAAGAATCCCAGCTGAACAAAAAACCAATGTCTATCCCAGAGAGAAAGAGGTGTGATCTCCTGGAATAGGCAGTGACTGAGTACAATGATGATGACCAGAGGCCTTTTAATTTAGAAAAATGGGTACATTGTGGCTCAACAGCCTGGCTTCAGCTAGGTACAGAGAGAACTATGGCACTCCAAAACACTCTACTAAAGTAGGCAGGGATTTGGGGCATCAAGGAGATTTAGCTGGAGGGATTGTTTTCACAACAGAGTGATATTTGTCAGGACACTTGTTTTCTTTTGTCAGTTACCAAATATTTAAATTATAATTGTGTGGATTTCTGATTTGTCAGCATTTCAGAGCACATATAATGACATTTGACAGGTATCTCCTCTCAGACCTGGCACTGTTTTTCAATACTTCACAGTGAGCATGCAGCCCTGTCAGCAAAGTAGAGAATTCATCTTGGACAGGAAAATTACTCCTGCAGTTTTAGACCTAACTGCAGGTTTGGAATTATTTATTCTTTCATGGACTCAATGTTCAGTCCTTGATGAGTTTGTGGATATAGCTCCACTGGCATCAAAGGAAAGGTGCAAATTTAGGGATAATTAGGGTGTATGTACATCTTGTGATAGAGCAAGGAGATCCATGGGCTAGGAGAGTCTGGGACTAGTGCACACTTAGTGCAATGCAGTCAGCAGCAACTAGCTTGGGGTGGAAGGCAGATAATATCCTCCTGAGATCATCTCACTTACGGCAAATTCAAGCACAGATGGCAAGTGAGGGTGGTAAGTAGGAGGAGTGAGTATCTCCCTTCAGGTAATGTCACTCTCATGCTCAGTTATAAGACAGGTTGCTGCCAGTTTTTGATGGCTGTGGAGTCCTCATGGGGTCAGGGCAGGGTACCACCATGGCTGTCGCAGATCCAGCTTGGCTGGCACACTACTGCTAGTGTAGAAACTCTATTAGCTTTTTAGATCTCATGCCTATGTTACACAGACTATGCAGCAAACTAGTTGCTCTGATTTCCTCAGCCGTGTGTGTCTTCAGCTGATATTCTAAATGCTGCAATTCACTTCACAGTGATTTTCTGGGTGGTTTTAAAATCTGTAGGTACCAAAACCTGAGCCTAATTATTTCCTCATTTATATCACTAACTTTAAAAAAGCTTCTCACAGCTGTCTGTGCAAAAGTAAAAAAAAAAAAAATTTTCACAAATTTTTGGGAAAAAAAAAAAAAAAAAAAAAAAAAAAAAAAGATCTGAATGCCAGAAAGCACAGACTATTTGTATGATCATTTATTACACTCTTAAGTCTTCCTTATAGTGATGGGACTGCTGTGAATTTGGTCAGTACTGTGCTGCAGCATATTAGGCATGACAGAAACAAGGGGGCTAACAATTGTTACAGAGTAACACTTGTTACTCTGCCAGCCATCCATGTTCCTTCTGGTTACCTGCTCTTTTATGGAGTTCTCCCCAATGCTGGTTCTCCCCAACCTGATGCATTTCCCATGCCTGTGTACTCAGTGGCTTCCTCTCTGAAGAAGAGTCACCACACCAAACCTATTCATAAAGCTACTCTGAACTGCATAATTCTGCTTAAATGAAGTCACCAGGGAAGGAAAGAATGGTCCATGCTATTACAACAGAGTGAGGCAGTATTACTGGAAATTAGGTAAAACAAACAAAAAAACTCTCACTATAAACATAAAGATACTTATAACTTAAACTCTCATTATAAACATATAAGATACTTTTTTACATTCCACAAAGAAAAATGAGTTTTATTTCCACCAGTGGCAAAGGTTTAAAGTAAGATCTTTCCTATTATGCTGCTCATGACCTCCTTAGATCTTGTCTCAGTCATAGTGCATGGAATGGAGTATTATAGTGTTGGCTGCCAAGGGATGCTTGGGTCTTAGTTACCTTTTAAATTAACTAAACCTGTTGGAAAGATTAAACCATTCCTATGATATTGTGTTTCGTCTGGTCATTTTATTGTTTTTGTTAGCATTTTATGTTGTACTACCTTTGATCAACATTTTCCCTGGATCAGAACAATCATGAAGACAGTTCACCACAACAAATTCTCCCCTTTATTGCCTTTGTACTGTTACTGGCCATGTTGTGAGCAGCACACATGTGGCTCCCAATATGATGTCTTCTGTCTTATAGTCAAATGTGCTGTTTTCCTAGTACTGAAGATATTTATAATGTAAGGGCTACTAAAGATGTCTCAATCAAATCCCTGAAATATTTTAATCTTTTTCTATACAGTAAATGTAGTGCAGCCCTTGATTGCATAATATATTTTTATTAGCCCCATGCTCTGGTTCTTAGGCAAGATTCACTGCTTTGAATCAAGATCAGGCAGGGAAGACATGTAGGTTCAACTGGTTTTGTAAGGCCATTTTGAGGCTTTTCTGAGGCTGTGTCAAAGCCTGCCTGCCTCATATATTCCTGTAGCATTCTGAGCTTTTCTGTGCTGAAGCACAGTCTGCTTTCACTGTCCCCTTCCAATCTGTTATGCTATGGTTCTATTTCATCTGGAGATCAGCGTGTCACCAGCAGAGCAAACTCCTGCTCCTTGTCTGCATCCTCTTTTCCCTTGGACACACCATCCTCTACACAGTGGGCTAAATTTATCTAAGACTCATTTCCATGAAAGCAGTTTCAGCCATCCTAGATTCTATTTGAATCTAGGATGGCTGAAACTGCTTTCATAGAAATCAGATGTTCCCTTTTTTTGCTTTTTTAAAAGTACCTTTTTGAAGCCAGGGTTCAACAGCAAGACACTTGAGCAACTGCAAATCAGCTTCAGTACATATGTTTCTATATCCTCTTGGGATGGCAGTGCCTTGTGGAAGGAATTATCAAGCTGTGAGAGAAAACTTTCTAAGAGCAGTGTGTCTCTCTGCCTCCAGCTGATAATATTGGGGTGTACTAAACTTGGCACCTTGGGATTATTTACCTAATGTAGGAACGAGTTAAAATCTGATGTGCAATTAAAGCATCTGACAATTCAGCAATTACCTTCATTTGATAGGTAAAGCATTAACAGTGCTTAGGTAGGCAGTTATGTGAGACCCATGGCCATAGTATATCTAACAGTGCTTGTGCACCACACTCAGGGATGTCTCCACTGCAAGCTACAGAGATACAGGGTATTTGTAGCTCTGCTAGTCTGGGCTTGGGAAATGGTCTGGTTGTGGTTAGAGAGGGCAATTTAGCTTGCCAAGAAACAGGGAAATATTCACAATAAGATTTAGTGGGCAAAGTTTATATTATGCAGGTAGAAACCAATGGTATCTCAGTCATGTACAAATGAAATGAGAGAGTGTTGAATCAGACTTTTTTATTTTTAACCATGGGAAACAGACACTGGAATGTGTATGGGGAATGCAGCAGAATGTGCTATAGCCCAGGAATCTGCAGAAAATCTGCTTTCATATTCTGGATAGACTGTGAAGGTAGGAGAATTAATAGCATTAGCAGCCTCTGACAAGATACACAGCTTTCAGATTTCCTAAGTGGGTGGGTGTTAAAGCAAGGTGGATGATGGCAGGATGATTTTCATTTCTAAAGAGAGCACCCAGAGCTCCAGCAACAGCTTTAACAGCTCAGAGAGCTTGCTACCAGGATGAACAGCAGTGCTAGGGCTGGGGAAGAAGGATGGGGAAAGGAAGGGAAGGGAAGGGAAGGGAAGGGAAGGGAAGGGAATATCCTGAAGATTACCATCAATCTCTGTCTGAGATTACTGAAATACAAAAGGGTGGCTTGGTTGATTCAGCTTCACTTGGTGTTGGGAACCTCCTCTCCTGCCCTCCCTCACATCTGATCTCAGCTCTACGTTTGAGAGCATGTGTGAAGCACAAGGGAGAAAAGCTGTTGAATATTTTGGTCACAGTCTGTTTCTTTGCAAAAAATACAAGATATTTTGAAACTGAAGCATGTCTCCTGGAAACACCTTTTCCTTTTCCTTTCCCTTTCCAAACCTCATTTACTTTTTTCCTAACATTTATAATCTCAACTCAGGTCAATCTAATTTTAACTATACAACTTACCCTACTTTATCTTCTTTCCTGCTGTTTGGTAAACTCCTTCCTTCACAAACACAATTCACATTGCCATAGCAATTATGGTCTTTTCATCCTCAACATCAAAACCATGTAGTCAAATATCCTTTTTTTAAAGCTGCCACATGGTACGATATTGTGAACAGCAAGAGTATGTCATATTTAGTCACAGTCCTCCCTCTCCAAAAACATCAAATGCTAGTGGGTAAACATTTAAGGTATCAGAGTAAAGAAAACTGCCTTTCAAGAGCCCCTCTCCCTGCTGAGAGGGAGCCAACTCCCCAGATATCCCAGCCTGTGTTCCTGGCTGGCCTGGGGCACTGCTTTTGGGTGCATCCCCATCCCTTCTGCTGAGAATAAGCTGAGGAAGGAACACCTAGTAAATGCAATTTGTTTTGGGATAACTTTTAATTTATTTTTCTTAGCCTGGCAACAGCATGCATGATGAATCTATGCTGGCACGTCTTCCTCTTGCTGCCACCCCCTCTTTGTCTGTTCAATGTCCTTGCCTATTCCTGTCTTAAATTGGGCTGCAGCATCCAATGTATAGCCTCTTCCTTCCTCAGTTTTTGTGTGCCTGAAGTCACCAGGATGATGGGACTTTATTCCTGGCTCGGACTAGATACAGTATTTCTGTAAGAGCAGATCTTCTGACTAGTCCAGCTCTGGCCCATTACCACAGAATTTTGTCACTTTCCACAGTTGCAGCATTAAAGTAGGAAAGTGCCATTTTTCATGCATTATTCCCTGTCTGCACTAGCTCATCTATATTTTAATCCCTGTTAAAATGGCTTTTTACCCCTAGGAGACTTCTTTAAAAGATCACCCTGTGGTGGCTAGAGCCCCCAGACATGCTGCACAGCAATGGGATAATGCAATGGGGGGCTCTGTCCTGTCTGCCACTGGCAGTCTGGTGGAAACAGGCTGTTTGAAAGACTCTACAGATACGTGAGTCAAATGTGAAATCTCAGTGACTGCAGGCACTACATATGGGCCAGGTTGCAATTCATCAGCAAAACAAGTTCTGGACAAATGCCTCAGGTTGAGTGGTTTTCCTCATCCTCACTTATTTGTGTCAAAACCAGCAGAAAACTAGGAGGTGGTGGTTGCACTCCCACAGGCCTGAAGCTGGATGAAAATGTACAGTGACTGGTGCCAGGTGGGCTCCCTGCACTGCCAGAGATCCCTGGGCACCCTGAAGGGGCCACATGACATATGAGGGGTATCCAGGACTGTGTTGAAGCAGGATGGGTGGTACACCATGCCATTGGGAAGGTTGCTTCATGTCACCATGGTGGTCACCCCAAGCTAGGCAGGGCAGCCTCCCCACGCTCTGCCCTGAGGCCCCTGCAGAACTCCTGCTGCTCTCACGCCACTCACTGCCCAGGGAAGGCTGCACAGGAAGGCATTTCCTCTCATGAGCTGTGCTGGGTATAAACAGCTTTTGAGGTGAGTGGAAAGGGCTGCTCTCTTGCCAAGAGGCCAGAGCTGGTGGCACAGAGAGGGCTGACAGGGGTGGCAGCAGCCGGCTCCCCTCTGGGCTGTGCCTCTCAAAGCCTCCTCTGTCTCAGCTGGCTCCCTTTGAGCAGTTGCTAGGTAAAGGCAGGTGTGTCAGCTGAAGTAGTGGAAATTTCTATTCATCTTATAAATAGTTGAACAGCCCGACTTGGTGAAATGTGAAACGAGCAAACATCCCATCTTCTCCTCCGAGGGCAGATCGGGATTCAGTCTATAGTGCTGTCATGTCAACTGTGTCAGTGCTGCTTTCATGATGCCAAGGCCCTATAAGTTATTCATGTGAACACAGCAAACAAAGGTTTAGCTTAACCAAGGGATGAACATTCCTCCACCTGCAGCTTTCTCCACAGCTAGATGCAAAAAGTGCAGAGGTCACTTAATCTGTGACAGAAATAGACTGCACCGTCTTTGGGGCAGTACGGTTTGCAAGTATAGTAATATGACTGGAGGCAGGTCTGAGGGCTTCTGGCACAGCATCCTTGGGAGAAAAAGAAAATGTCATTAAAATCCTCATGCAGTTTGGCTGACTTGCTTGAAATTTGCTGGGCAAAATTATAAATTTCCCTTCTAATCATGTTTATACCCTAGGCTTTTAGAAGGATTTTTCCTGCTGCTAAGCCCTCACGCTTCTTGTCAAACTACTCTGACCCTTGTTCTCTCATGTATTAAGACAGATCCTCATCGGTGGTTAATACTCCCTATGAGACTGCAGGAGCTTTTCAGGTCTTTCTCAGTGACAGAAGGGTTTCTGCTCTTAAAAAGATGAGACTTCACAGACTGAATTTGAAGCTATATGTTGGTTTGGCAATATATTAAATGGAGTTTATTGTAGCATTTCAATTGCAGTAGTTTTAAATAAAGGAGATATCTCTGTGATATTGCCTGGAAACAAATGTGTCTGAGCAAGCTTTCATATAACCTCAAAGTATCCAGTCATTGACATCATCTAGCGGTCAAAGCAGAGGGCTGTGAGTAAAGGTACCATAGATCCTAATTCTGCCACAGGCCCTTTAGCTGGACTGACTTAGCCAATCCATTCTGCATCTTAGATGATCAAATTGCCATGGGGACACTATGAATAACATGCACTGAAAAGCATGGTGCGCTCATTAGATGAAAAGGAGCCTATGAGAACAAGTTTTTTGTTTTCTTTTGTCCCCATTTATTCTTGTTAGCCATGTGGCAGGATTATGCTGATCCATAGCTGATCTGGGCTCCCACCTCCACATGGAGGCGAAGACACTGCAGTGGCCCTGGGCAGCAGCCACTGCCAGTTACTGCAGTGACAGTGACTGAGTGACATGGTCTGAAACCAGACCAGCACTTTATTTACGTCTAAAACAAAACACGTCATTTCAGGGGACTGGCTTATTGGTGAATTATCATGCCCCACTCTCATTTGCCATTGTTCTGTGTAGCTGCTTCTGGAAAGGGATGTCTTGTGGTAAGCCAAAGGAGGGTGCTGTGAGGAGAAGCCAAAGTGGGTATGTGAATGAAACCCAAGCCATTTAAGAGCATCTTATGCCTCTCCTGCATTTCTATTTTGTTATACTCACATCCACAGAGAAAGAAAAAGTCAGCTTTGTTAGGTTAGCTGTTGCCTTTAAACCCATGTTTGCCTGTAATCTGATTAAATTCAGGTAAAAGGAAAGCAATCAAAATTAAGAGAGATGACAATGGTCAGTACAAAGTTGGTGCTTTACCCCTTGGCATGTGATGCAAGCTGTAAGTGAGCCTTGCTGCCTTCCTGGGAGATTGGTAAGTAAGCGGAGCAGTCATATTTAGCAGATGTAGGAACAAGAAAGCCTATAGCTACAGCATGAAGGGGGAGGATAAACAATTTATAAGTACTTGTAAGTGATGATGGCACAGCTCTGAGTCGCTGTTCTAATTTACTGCTCGCTGCTTGTCTCCCCCGCAAGCCTCAGCCAGCAGATTGCAGGGCCACTGCGTTTTGAGCTCTGTGCAGTCCCAGACACATGCTGAGGGCTATGCTGCATGAACCACACTTTCATTTTTGAGAGCATACACGAATAGCCTCACTAAATTCAGTGGGATGCTTTGCATAAACACTCACTCTGTATGGCTTATATTGGATAGTGCTTACGAGGTGAGCCACTTAACCACAAAACTTAGCAAAGGCATAAAAATACAACCGCTTTTTATATAGAGCTACTGTAGATCATTGGCCTCAAAAGTCCTTGTTTTTAACATGATAAATGGCTGGCTCCCAAGTGTAGTCACTACTGTTGTGGAGTGTAAGCTGATACAGAATGGTAAACAAGGTTTTATTTGATGTATACTACTGAAGTGAATTCATGATTTTAAAACTCCCTCCTCTATCAGTCTAACCAAGCACAGTACTCTACTTTATGCAAGCAATTACTGATGTGGACTTTTAAAATGCAAATGTTAATAAGGTATTGCTTGAAAGTGCTACATGGTCTCAATTAATTAGATGCAGGAAGCCATTTCTTGGTAGGATTCCTCATCACCTCAATGGAAAGATAAAGATTTTTTAAGGAACTGCGTGCAGATCAAAGGCATTCTTTGAACTGCACCTAAGTATGGTTAGGCCTGGGAAATGAATTGTTATGGGAGATGTATTTAACTCTATGTGAATATATATATCTTAGAGCAGGAGAAAGGAAATTGTAGTTTCCTTAGAACTTCAAAGGGAGGAAACTTTATAATGAAAAACTAATATGCGTCTTCACGTAACACTTCAGATTTTGTGTCTCCTGCCATTGTGTAATCTTGCATCAAAGGATACCTCGGTTAATATTTGAGGGAAGCCATCAGCAAGGAGAGCAGCACAAGCTATGGAGGAAATGAGGAACTGAGAGCTATCAAAAGGATTGAGATTGATGAACAAGGGATTGAATAAATTATGTTTTCCCATATTAAACTTTAATATTTGAAGAACAGCTTTAAGAAGTTGTTTAGACATGTCATGTGACTTGGTTACTGTAAAAGAGTCCATAAATATTCACATATTATCAAAGTGAAAGTTTCTACTGTTTTGTTGTCCTTGCACATTGTGTGGGATTTGTTTCCCACCAATATTTATGAAACTTCTTAGCTTCAGTTGCTTTCAAGTAAATGTTGAGAGATACTTTTGATCTTATTTTAAGTTAAAAAGATTTTTCATTTAGTAAAATCCCTAAAAATCTGAAAATATCCTAAGAAATACATATGTGCACTCAGCAGGGACCATGGAGGTGGCAATGAGATAATTTTCAAGGGAGAAGAATGAGATAGCCAAAGATGTATATCATCTGTACAATAAAACTACAATATAGTTTAAGTTTCCACAGTGAACCACTTTATGCCACAGATTATTAAAAAAAGAGAATTAAAATAGTTTTGAATATTGAATGAAAATTTCAGTGAGCCAATGGGCAGTCTGAGTACAGAAAAAAGCAGTAATATTTATTTAAGGGATAATTTGCTAGGGATTGTTTGCAAAGTTTAATTGGCTGCCATCTTTATTTTGCATTTTACTCCAGCTCTTCCAATGGGTATTTATTTTGTTGTTCAAAGTCTGTAAAAGCAACTTAAGATGCATATATGTATGCAAAAATCAATTAGCTGGTAAGTTACTAAAGTGATTTAGGGCTGCTTGAAGTTTTGTTCATGAAAGCCAAAGTCAAGTCAAGCTACATAACACAGCGGAGTTTTTACTCTGCTGTTCAGCTAATCCAAACAAACACAAAAAGCTTATGCAGAGGTATGTGAGACAATGCTCCCCTTCCTACAGAAGCTATTTTGTACATAAAAATACAGATTTCTCTTATACCATTGAGGTCAAGTTAGTAAGCAGCAGTAGTAGTCAAACCTGTTTTCCTATGCATTTTTGTGTTAAAGTTGAGGTCATAGTAAGCATCTGTTACTTCTTAAATGAAGTATGAAATCTCATTTTAACCTTTTCCTCAGTGAGGCTGTCATTGAGTTTCTCAACCTTCAATTTCTTTTTGAGAATTTAATACATTTGGAACACTTTGCCATACACCAAAGTTGGTAGAAAATCAGCAGTGGATTCAGAAATTATTAAAGGAAGTAACAGACAGACATTAGTATCATATAATTCTTATTTATTTCAGCAACCTGACAGCTACAGAAAACAAACAAAATATATTTTGGAATATTCCCCTCCTATGTTTATTTTAAATGTCTGCAACAAAATCATGCCCTCCAAACTTCAGAGACCACTTTTAAAAATTGACTTGGCAGTTAAGCATGCTTAGTAAAAGTGTTACAGGTACTGGAATGCAAATACTGCTTTAAAGAAGGATAAAAATATGCTTGATGGTCTTTACCAGACAGAACAGAAGAAAGCCAGGCCAGGCCACCAAAGAAGACTGCAATGTTGAAAGTACTGACAGTATGATTGTTAAACTATAACTTGCCAGTAGTAGGTTGTATTACAAATAAGAATTTTGTTCTTATTGGTGATCCTGTGGTATGTCTTCTGCATATTCCCTTTATCAGAAGTAAATGGGGCATATTTAACTTACAGGGACTAAAGTTAACACTGTTTTCTTGTTACCAGACAAGGAAGAGAGATACACACCTGTCATTATCAGTATCTTATCATTCACCACTGGGAATCATTCTTATCATTCACCACTTGTGGCACCCACCAAGTCCTTGTGGAATGCAATGAATATTTTGGTACCATACATGTTCAGGTTCCTACAAAGGACTTAAGAAAACAGATGGGATGGATTCCTGAAAATGTGTATACTCCATTCAGCTATTTTGCTGTAAAGAGAGCTCAGGGGCTCATGAGGGAAGATTTCCTATTTAAAGCCTTTTTTCTTCTCCCTTCTCTATCTGTGGTGTTACAGAATAAGCCAATATGGTCCAAAGTCACAGAACAGAAGAAAAGGGACTCCATCTGCAGAAGGCAGCAAATTCTGTCTCTATGAGGAGTGAGTGTTGTAGCAGCCTAACAGGCACTCAGTCTTGTGTAGTTAGCTCCCTACCTGCAAATCTCTGTTTTAAAATATCCTGACTGTAACACTACATAGAGCAAGTCAATTTGATTCTGCCTTCCTTGATTCCATAGGAATCTGTGGAAAGCATCAACACTGTTGTCTTGAGGGCTTTTTTTTTGTGCACAAACCCCATCTGCTCACGGAAGAGTCTGTGATGTCCCCTCAACAGGATTTTATGTTTCTGCCTAGTCTGTAAGAAATTCCTCTTCTAAGGATCTCAGCTGAGTCAGAGGTCCGCTGAGATTTATGGCTTAGCATGGACACAGGAAACACAGAGAAAGGAGATACTGTGTCCTGCTGTACTGCTGCTTTCAGACTAGCCAGATAATTTCTGGAAACTGGGACAAGTCAGGCCAGGCATTAATAAAGCTCAGAGCTGTATCACATCCTTTTGGAGCCCCTAGTTCTTCTGCTGAGCAGCTGCAAGGGGAGCCAGATCAAAGGCAATGAACATTTGTGTGCTACAAGGAGGGAGGCAAGCTGCGCTCCACCGAGACACAGCTGTCCATGCTAAAGAGGATTCTAGTTTTGAGAAAGCTATTTCCTTTGAATGCTGACATTATTGTTCCAAAGGTTTAGAGGATGCCTTGGATAGCCTTAAATATGAGAGGCCAGCTATGTGGTGCTCTGAAGGACGTGAAGCACTCAATCCTTTTGACAAAAAAATTTTAAGTGCTCACTGATAATAGCAAAGGGCCATGGAAATGGCTGTTTGCTTTGGCACCAAACAGAAATGTTATTGATGGAAAGAGAACAGAGCTTTCTCCAAATTTTCTTCTTCCCTGATTGCATAAAAATTATATGGCCAAAGGCTATATGCTAAAAACACTTAATGTATTTGAGAACACACCCAGGCCTACAGAATTTACTTACATTTGAAGCAAGATATAACTCACCATGAGTCCTATCAAAGGATGGCCAAATATATCACTAGGTGAACTGAGTATGTTGCTTTTGGCTAGTATATGTTCAAGTCAGCTAGTCTTAGGTGTCAATCTAGTTCTCAAGGTGTCTTTGGGGTATGGTTGCGATATACCATGTACTGAATTCTTATTGGTGGTTCAATCTGAGGTGAAAATCATTCAACATTCAGAATGGCAGCTATTCTCTAACCATTATAACTCTTACAACATGGGGCTGGGTCAGATGGCTCTCCAGAGACAGCAATTTGGGAACAACATTGAGGACTTAATGGGCAGCATTCTGGTGCTTGGTGAAAAGAAAATTACCCCCTTTAGTTTTATCTCATCTTCCATACTGAATCATAAGGAATGAAAAAAGAGTGCCACAAGGTCAGTTCCTGATATAATTATTTAAAAGAATGTATATCTTGTAGTTATGTTCTTTCCATTGTATCAGATCTTGTTTTTAAGCAGTTGCACGCTGAATACTCTTATGCCTGGTGAATTGTGTGCCTGGCCTATCTTTCTTCTGGCAAATATTCAAAGCATTAAAAAATTATCCATGCTTCTGGTAGGCTAGTGAAATTAATGCTGATCCTTGACATCTTTATTGATTTTGACTTACCACTTCACAAATCATTTTACAGAAGAGTGTGAGTAACAAAAAATAGCACATACATTTGTTAAAATATCCTACTTTATACAGTAAATATGGAATATTGCAGGAAAAAATAAAGCTGGGGTTGTAAGTCCACCTACTATTTTTAAGCAGTGGAGTAAAACTCAAGCATGAGCTGATGAGTGAAGACCTCTCAACCACATGGCAAAACTGGATTACTCCTATTAACGGTAGTTTTTTTTTTTCCAGAATAGACACAATTGATAAAACCTTTTGGTCTTTGCTGTAAGAGCACTTGCAGTAGAAATAAATACTAAATGATAAACAGATGACTAGAAATAGCATTTTCTCCATTCCTACTCCATGTATTTCTCTATGTGATGCTAGCAAATAGTGCTGTATGTGATGCTAAAATAATGCCGTAAAAGAATAAAATAAAAATAAAAAAAATATTTGTCCTGGCATTAGATTTACTTCCTGTTGTTTTCCTAAATGTTTCTCCCTTCTCCTCTGTAGGTACACACAATGAACCTTTAAAAATATGGAGCTGCCTTCAAAATTGCTATCGTCATGCAGATCAATTTGGAACAAAGTCCTGTCTCCCAATCTATTCTAATTTCAATGTACACACTCTGCTGGCTGGCTGCCAGCATGGAGCTCAGGAAATGATAAATACCCACTTAGTCACAGACGCACAGATTTCCCTGGGATGGTGGGCTGGGGCTGCTTTAATATTCCCAAAGTTACTGCATATTTACACATTCACTAACGTCACTTAGTGTGATATTTAGAAGCTGGGTGTAGCAATGACACATGGGGGAAAGGACAGAAGTTGCACATGTTCTTTTGAAGAGCAAGGGCTGAAGCGCTGAGTCTTGTTTGCCTGCCCTGAGCTGATAGCCTTCCACCTCAAATAACTGTACATAACATGAATAGAAAATTAGGTTGGACTAATCTAATTTGAAACAAGCTGGCCACAGCCAGCTACTGTGACTCTCAAGGGTCTTATGAACTGCTTATGATAAGTATTTGATATTTCCACTGGGTGCTAAATGTAGCTCTCAGCTGCTCTCACGCTGTGCAAGGAAAATGGGCTGTATGCATTGATTTCTATGCTTATTGGTTTGGTGGCTTGTTGGTCTTTTTTCCTGAATCGCTACAGAGATGTGGTTTTCTTTGTGCATCTGGGATATTTCCAGAAAAGGGATGAATCAATAGCTTTGGATGACTTTTCCATGTAATTAATTTTTATATCCTTCTCCCCAATTATTTGAAGACTGGATCTTTTGCAAAGGCTGAATCTAATGTCAGAGTAAATAGTTTCCAAAGTGGTTTTAATTTTTTTTGGTGCTTCAATTGCTGGTATGTTAGGTAAACATCAGCTTTAACAAACCCTGAATAAAAGCTGGAAGTCTGCAATGCAGGCAACCCTAAAAAATGGAATGAGGTTAAGAGAGAAGCTCAGATTTTTCATTTACTTTAGCAAGTCATTGAAAGAGCAAAATACTCAGTTAAAGATCATTATGAATATTTAACTAATACTGTAGGCAAAAAACATCTCTGTAAGAAACTCAGAGCCTTCTAATGTATCTGTTGTGCAATTACAATGTTAAAAACACATTCCTGTTTTCACCAGCATTAAATACAAAGATATGCTTTGACTATATGGATGATATTTGGACTGGATTCTTTGCTGTTCTGAGTTTCTTTGTCATGAGTGGACCTTACAAAGGACTCTATCATGACCCTTATCTCAGTTTCTGAGTGGGAGCCTAAGTGATGCAGTCCCCTTCTAAGAGGGTGGAAACATGTGGAACCCTTGTCTCAGAGACACAGTCAAAATAAGGGACACAAGGGCACAGCTTGCTCTGTGTCAGTGTTGGCTGGATGAAGGGATTCGTGTTGGGGTCATTACAGTTAGAGGTCTACAGTGCAATGTCTGCAGTAAGATTTATTTTAGAGAATATGACCTGAATCACTCCTAAAGTGTCTTTATCTCTTGAGGGGAGCCCAGGAACAGTTGTTCATACGTACATGCCTACATGATAGACATGTAAACACAATGAAATAAATCCTATGTCTGTTTCCTGTTATAAAAAGCAACTATCTTCAAAATTCTTGATTTGTTACTTAAATTGTTTAACTAGATATTTTTACAAACAGATAGAGAAGTTTTAGTTTCAAACTTCCTAACAAGATATTGCTAAAGATATTGCTTTTTGAAAAGTTAACATTTAATAAAATCATGACTCTGATCATAATGTGCCAGTAGAACAGTTTGGACACAAAACAAGTTCTTAATGTTTTAAACAAGGGATATAGGCCTCACAAACATTCTTAAATTAACTGACTTGGGAATACAGAAAAAATATGTAGACAGACCAACGCAAAGAAGAAAGCCCTTCTAAGTGTCCTTTTCATGTTTCTATTGAGATAATAACTGTTTTCAAGTATAGAATTGCTAAAGATGTGACTTGGTTAAGAACCTTACTTGATAATTAGTACTAACAAGTTTTAAATTTACCTCTCGATTTGTTCTGTGCAGGCATACAATATTCTTTATCTCACAGAATAATTAGAGCAAACCTAGTTAGAAAAATTTGTTTAGCTTGGACATCCTTATCTCCAGCTCCATCCTTTCCCAACAATCTACCAGAGTTACTAGCTTCAATCATCAAAATTCACTTGCCACACATGAAGCCTATTAATATGCCACCTTTTCACTTTTGTGTAATTCAAAGCATGTGGATGAACCTGAGCTTGAGGAGTGCTGAGTAGCAGCATGACCACAGCCATTCTATAGCACGTGGGATGGTATGCTTGTCAAATCTCAGTGTGACACTTTGGAGCTACTGTAGCCTGGACCTTGGCCTAGGCCCAAATGTGCTGAGTGTAAATAATTGCTCATTAAGTTCTACTAAATATTAATTTGCAATAATAATGACAGAAACAAATGGTAATTTGCTTTGTAGAGTGTTTGTACTCCTTAATAAATTAATCTCCAAAATGTTGTGCTACACTATATTTTCTGGTTCTATCAATTTTTTTTTCTTCTTGTAATGAATAATCACAAGGCCACTGAGTATTGACAAATATTACCATTGGAGAACAGAAGGAAGAGAAGTTGTTCTTATCTCAGACAAAAGGAAATGTATTTTGGGAATGAAGTAGCCAAGATACAATGAGTTAGGTTTAACCCTCACATGTATCTATACAAGGATGTTTGTCCTTCCAAAGTATTGGTCTGTGAGTTGTTGCTTACTTTCTGTAGTAATATGGTTAAATTCCAAGGTTATCTTATTTTTTTTCTTCCTCTTCAATATAGACATGAAGATTTCCTTGAATGTTATGTTCTCCAAGGTCAGCAAAACATTGTTTTCTTTCCATGATCTGGGAAGGAAAACATTCCTGGCCCTTAAAAATATGTATTGTCTACTTAATGGATTTGCAAAAGAAGCCTAGTGAAATCTGTGTCGACTAGAAGAGTTGTTTTGCATCAAAGCTATTTAGAACACAATCCAAGTTAATAATAACTACATTTTTTTTTTTTTTTAGATACACAGCAGTGCATGGGAATAGAAAGAGCTATTCAACATAGGCACTTACAGGAAGATTACTTCAATTTACACATTGATCACTGGTGGAGATAACACACATGTAGCTGCCTGAGCCTAATGTCTTTTGTGTAGGTCTCCATCCTGACATGAATTAAAGCACATCATGTTTTGACGTTCCCTGTTCATTCTGCTGATAGAGAGCCCAGGAAATTTCTGACTGAATTGTATAAATATATAAAACTTTGTAGTATTAATTCCAATTTACTATGAGAGTGGCAGTCTATTTGCTTACTAAATTTCAGGATAAG
The DNA here is from genome assembly GCA_013398275.1 of Promerops cafer. Taxonomy (NCBI): domain Eukaryota; kingdom Metazoa; phylum Chordata; class Aves; order Passeriformes; family Nectariniidae; genus Promerops; species Promerops cafer. Next base: position 1,109,429 of record VZSE01015287.1, read on the forward strand.
TTTTCCATAGACTTTTCATTTGCTGAATGTAAATTTCAAATCTGCTTGCAGGAGGGGTATTGCAATCCTGCATAGTAAATATGCTTGTAGACATTCACTTAAAAATTGCATGCATCTGGTGTTTTGGAACATGAGCAAAATTCTGCTAACTCTATGCACCAATAATAAATAACTTTCTTGAGGTATCTGGTTGTTTCCTAGATATGCATTAAAGAAACAAAGTCTAACACTTTCCCTCATTTACTTCAGAGTTTGTAATTAAATCCATATGAGAAGAACTGTTTGGTGGATTGGGGTGAATAAAGCGCTAATAAAAACAACTCTAATTTCCTGGCCAGTCCCTGTTTTCCTTCCCTTGTGCACCAGTGGCTATTCCAGGGATCATTGCCAGATCTGCAGCCATGTCCCCTAGGGCTTTGGTCTTGACACATCTTTCAAAATAAACAGGACAGAGGATGTGGACAAGCAAATCAGTTACACAGAACCAAGCAAAGATTTGGAAGCACCACCACGCCCCCGTGGGTCTTGCTTCTTGGAATCTTGCTATTGCTATGTGCCAGGGAATAAGGACACAGTGAGGTAGAGCTTAATTCCCACCCTTACTTATTTTGGGAACTCTCTGACTAAACCCTGAGCTTGATTGAAGTGCAAATTCTGCTGTATACTACTTAAAAGTTGTCTTAAACATTTCCATTGCCTTAATGAAGTTGAAATCAAGCCTGTAGATTGGCATCTCAAAGGAAAATGTGGGCACTACAATAAAAATGATGTGGGTGAATCAGTAGGTGTCAGATTGCTGAGTCCATAATGAATAATTATCTCAGCATAATTATTCTATGTGCTGTTTTTCAGGCAAGATGTAAAATCGAGGTCCTTTTGTTTCTTGGTAATTAAAACCACATCTCTTATGTGATTGCACCTTACAAAAGAGTCTCTCTTTTGGAGAATATGGTCTGCTAATAGCATCCGAGGCTGGAAAAGGAACTATTATACAGATCATTAGAACTCTCTGTCCTATATAATTTTCTCTTCCAGCATCTTTGATACTAATTTTTGCATTTTCATTTCAGTTTATATATGTATTTTGTAGAAGAAGCCCATATGTTGTACTTTCTTTGATACATTTTTTTAGTTTTGTGTACATGAACAGGGTTTTGGTATTGCTTCTGGATCAAATTTGATAAATTTTGAGTTCAAAAATCAACTGCTGGATTCCAAAAGCAACTGTATGCATTCATGGGACAAAAATACCTGAAAACTGTTAAACACAAAGACACAGCTTCTCTTTCAGAAAATCCTTGAGTAGTAAACTGGTAAAAAATGAGAGAATATTCTTAAGATAAAGTCCTGAATGTTCCCTCTATTCTTAAATTTTACCCTCAGTATCTGCTCTTGACCACTGTCAGAATATCTGGGGCTTACATATTTTTTATTTTGTCCAGAATGGCCATGCTTAGTTTTCTGCATAATATACTGTAACCACTGAAAATAAATTTCCCACCATTAGGATTTCTCACCAAGGCAAGGATGCAAACCTGCTTTCCAAAAAAATATTGAAAATTAAATAGATTATTTTCTCTTGAAGCAATGTTACATGGGATATATTTTTTAATAGAAATATTCCTGTTCTATTTTATTACCAAAATAGGCATCTTATAAAAATGTTTTGCACTTTCTGTAAGTTATGGTGGTTTTTTGGACATTATTCCTTGGCCTGCTCTTGGAGCTATTATGGGAAATTAGATACAGAATAATGGTTTCTCATGTTCCATCCAAGTTCTTCAGCATATCCTCTTTTGCATTTGCTAGGTGCCAATGCAATTATTTTGAGTGGAAGAATCACAAAAAAATTTAGATGAGACATAGCTAAAAACATTTTCATGCATCTATCCCTGAGATAACAGTTAAAGGATACTTCTGTGAAGAGCAGTAAGTCTGTCTAATTAACACTGGATTACTGACCTCCTGCTCAGAATCAAATTAAAGAATTACCTTAGTGAACAGTGAAAAAATCAGATTTTTCTAAAACTTTTCCTGTCATTATTTAGAGATTGCAACCAGTAAGGGCTGCGTTTGGTTTTACCTTTGACTGCCCACAGATTACGGCTGTGCTGCCTGTCAAAGTGTGACTTTTTGAGATGAATATTTCTTTTTCTCTGGCAAAAGTGGAGGAAAAACAGATAGAAAACAAGAAGCATCCAAGTCTGAAGTCAGACTGAAACCCAAGAAGCTGGAGATGAAATCTATCTGATGTCTTTCTATCTTCATAACTTGGATGTTATAGAAGAGGAGAGGGTCCCTTTCATGAAAAAACAGTAGGAGGAAGAGAGCAAATAAAGTGTGCAGAAGTTGACTTGGCCATTGTAGTGGCAACTAGAGGATGAGAAGAAAACCACTAATTACTCCATGACTGGTATTTGGAGAAAGAAAATCCTCATGCTTGAGCAATGCAAACATCAGAATCTCAGGTGAAACTATGGTACTGCATTTTCTTTGTGACAGTACATGGTGAGGTGGCTTTAAACAAAACAACAGTTTTTATCCTGGCTGAAATTTGACTGATCAATGGTGGATACAGTTTTGAGCTTATCAAGAAGTCATCAAGATTGCTGTGGTTATGTTACGACTAAGAAGGAAACCAAAGGCACTGGAACTAATGTTTCAGACTTTGTAGAAAATAACACAGTATGTGTACCCACGTCTTGAACCTGTTTAAACTATGTTTCAGGAAATGAATAATAAAAAACCAAATCTATTATATATAATATAAGCTTCAATGTATTTCCATGTGTCTCCTGGGCTGGGTGTGGAACTGGGGAATCAACTCTGGCAGTCAGTGGTGGTCTGCAGTCAGCTACCTGTGGAACTCAGGTGCACCCTGTGCTGCACAAATTGTGAGACCTGGGCTTGCCACCAGACATTAGCAAAATAAAGAGATATGTCATGTGCTTGGAGAGGTACAAAATAAGGCAGCTCTCAAGCAGGAGGCCGAGGTATTTTTTTGTCCTGCGTGTGCCAAGTGCATTTACACATGGAGTACTTGGCTGCCACTTGTGCAGACTTCCCTTGGAAGCATTTTCCATCTGTCACACTTACATGCAAAAAAAAAAAATCGGGAGATTCCACCTCCATCGCTGAAATGGAACATCTCTTTGTCTCCTACAGCTTTCAGCAAGACTTTTATTAAAGAGACAGAGAGGAGAGGAAAAAGTGCAGACAAGGTTCTTTCTAGCGTTTCGTACCAAGAGCTGCAGACAAGATCACAAATGCCTCAGATGGCAAAGAGAAAGGGATTCAGTTTCACCTTGACTCTTTATTTCCACTAACAACCTCCCCTTTATCTGCAGCACTGTAAGCTCCATCAGCTGCTTCATCCAGGCCTACTAAGAATTAAGTCTCTTTATATGTGGAGAACAGTGAAATAAAGCGAAGCTAGGAATTCTTGACACTGTTTTCTTCTATACTTAGAACTGTATGTGAAATACCAGCCACCTTCTTCACAAAAGTAGCAGAAAATACTTTCCAATATAATTTGTATCAACATTCCCTCTTATATCATTCACATCAACAGCAAAATGGAAAAAAAAATCGCTGAAAAAATATATGAGAGGATGGGTGTCCTAAGCCTGATCAGTGATGATGTGGGGAAGAAACATGTCTCTCTTATGTCTTCTTTTTTCAAAACTGTAATTATTTTGCAAATAGACCACTCTACTATATAATGATTGTGATTTTCAGAAGACCATCTTTGGACAGCACTTTATAATTTCTACAAGACTTATACTGAATAGACGTTAGGATAACTAGATCATTTGAACAAATGTGATCTTTCTTTAATAGAATTTCCTTGGTTTAAATTTCTGCTTCACATTTTATGTGAAAGGAAGCTGCATATTCAGAAAATTGAGTGTCAAGGTCTGCTTAAAAGACTGGCTGTTGTGTCAATCACTGACAGTGAAAGTCTGAAATTTCTGTTGTATTTCAGTTATATTTTGGGGAGAGGGACATTTAAAATTACCTTTAAGTATATTGGAAATAAGTCTAGCTCTTATTTTTCAGAAGGATTTTTTTTGCTTCTTCTGTCTACTCTCCCCTCCTAACTCTATACAAGCCGTGTCTCTCAAGGCACTGGAAACAACAGGTTAGCACATTTTCAGTGAAGAAGTATTGAACTTCTGCCCATTAACTGGGCTTCTTCAACTCTCCTGGCTGACACCACACAGTGCCAGGCTGTGGCTGGGCTGACAAGGCTTTCCTGTGTTTCATTACAATAAAAAGCACAATCAGCAGGTGCAGTGAAAAAAATATAGATTTATCAGGAAGAAAAAACCCCAAGTTATTCACAAGGAAATGATCCATAATTGCTTGTGATTGAAGTCTTTAAGAATTACTTGTAGGAGAAGAAAGGAATTGCATAATAAATTTAACTCCCTGGTTTGTTCTCAGAACATGAGTGAGTTGGGGCAAAGCTGTCCTGTGAGCCAAAATACACAAATGTTGATCATGCTCTTCAGCAGGCCTCTTAAATGTGTTTTTACTGAATTGAATGCTACCACCAATTCATTCTGTAATAGAAGAAAAAGAAGGTGGCAACCTTGTGAATGTATTCTTTTATCAGACAAGACAGAAGACAGAAAATTAATTGGAATTTTTTTTTTTGAGACCTCTCCCCTCGCCACTCCAAAAAATGAATACAAATCTAATAGTATTGTTTGAAAAATGAAAAAAATGGGCACAAGAAAGTACTCTCAGTTTACCAGAACCAGGCCTGTCACAGAGACCACCATTGTGTCCTTCTCCACATTCCTGTTCCATACTGTACTCAGTTATCCAGCATCCATGCTTCACCACAGGGGTGTCTGCAGTTCTGTTTTGGCTGAGGAATTCATGGTTTGCAGGGATAAGAAGCAAAAGGACAGCAGAAAATGCCAAAAAGGCTAGATAAATCTTGTGGTGCCCTCTGATCTCCATGGTCTGCTGTCTGCCAGCAGTAAGCCCATGCAGAGTGCAGATGCACACACATGAATACACACTGTCAGTCTCTCCTTCTCTGCAGTTGGCTTTGCCATGCCACCCGTGCTCATACCACAGGCAGATATTCCTTTTTCCTAGGCTTGCTGGAGAGAGGGGAATGAGGGATGGAAAAGGAGGCTGCTGTCTGGATCAGGCAACTTCCCCACAATGACTGCCTCACTGTGCCCACCGCAGGTCAGGGGGGCTGTTGGTCACAGACTAATATTGGTAATTGCACAGGACAGGTCACTTTGTGTGTCTGATGGACAAACTGCCATGGTAATTTCTTATCCACATACTGTGTACACAGTGACTGACAGATTTCTCCTGAGCAATCAAGACCCTGGACAGAGAAGGATTAGAGACAAAAATTCATATTTATATTTGTACATGCAGTTATAGATGCAAAAGGTTGATGTCTTCTTGTTCTGGGTGCCAGAATAGCTTATTATGGTCACAGGTTATATCATGTTTGTATTCTAATATCCCAGTTTTAATGTCTAATAAACATTCAGAAACTTTTCTCTAATCCACAAGGAGTTTCTGTCCAAACATAACTTTATTTGTAAGCTTTGAAAAAGAATGGCTCTTGGGGTTTTTTTTTCCCATCCCCAAAAATTATTCAGGTCTGTACTTTGATCATGGGCTGCTGGAAAATGATTTGAGTCAGAGTAAATCCAGAAATGCTTTCTGTCAGGGCATGCTGAAGGAGAGGCATCAGCAACTCTTCTGTTAAAGCAGGACCCAACCTGTATATATCAGGACTTCATTTCTGTACAGTAACAGAGTGTAGGACAAAAAATATCTCTGCCAGAGAAAGCGAAAGAAGTGAGGTCAGTATGAGAAAAAAAAGGAATGTGGGCAAAGAAGGAAAGTGTGGTGTGCTGTCCCTGGGAATTCTGAGAAAGATAGTGAGGGAGGACAAAAGGGTGAGTTATGCATATCTCTGATCAAAAAGGCATTACTATGTTTTAGTTGCTTCTCATTTTTCTCACAATCCTTTGGCAGTTGCTCTGCCTTCTGGGAAGGCCCATGGCCCTATTTTGTTTCTGTGAATGTTTTCTGTCAGCTTAGGGTGAATGTTTCTTGCACTCGTTGACTGGGTTCCTTGCAGTTTATCTCCAAGGGCCACACGGGGTGTCACGTAGTCGTGTATTTTCTCTAGGCTGCCAGCATCACCCTCTCTGATTCAGGGAACAGGGCTTTTGTTTAACTGCTGTCTCTCTTATGCAGTGCTGCTTGGAATGTAATTGCAAATTTTTATTTACTCTTTTTTTTTTTTTAACTGAAAAGGGGGCAGATAACGATCCGTGAAGCTACACAGTCTTCAGTAAGAACAGACCAAGCTGAGACATTTCAGTACTTTCTTGCAAGCACTCCTTGTCTGCCGTTTCCTGTTAGTGTCCTTGTTCTTAACTAAATGTTGCACTCACTGTTTCGCAATGTGAATGTTTTAACTCCTGCACTACCCAGGGCATTCCTTCTGTTGCTGGCTCAAGTTTGCTTGTGGTTTTAATGGCTCAGATTAAACCCTTTCTGAATATTTTCTCACTTGTATGAATGGCTTTTCTACTGTTTATGAGTATTGTGTCATTGCTGAAATGACACAATCTTTTCCTAAAATGTGTTTTTATTCCCTACCATCAACTTGGTGTGGCCACACAAACCATGTACATTCTGTCCTTATTATCTGACTAATCCCAGCTATCAATTCACTCTAGTCCGGAGGTTATACAAACCCTAGGGCTGACATTTGCAGCCTCATATTTGGAATCAGGACCACGAGAACATCTTTGCTTGAGCTTCTAACCACCACCTGCAGATAATTTTTTCAATTTCTCTGGCAACTTAATTATGCATTGCAATTTATTTGGTGCCTATGAAGAAGAGACATCATTGTGAAATGTGATATTACAGATTATATACTTGTCTAATTTTTAAGTCCTACATTACATTATTGTTTTTAATAAAGGAAGAAGAAAGTTCTTTTTAACTTAGGAAGTTATTCCCAAAGTCTTAATAAGGTATTTGATTATTTTTTGTTAGCCAATACTGCAGAATCTGAGGATATGAAATTACTTCCTCCCTTCCCTCCCCCCCACCACAGAGATCAAACAGTGTAAGCTGGAACCTATGGATACTCCAAACATTTGCAAATGAACACATGAGAAGAAAGAAGGAGCACCACCTAACAGTCTTTTTAGCTTGCTCTTTATCAGGGTGTTCCTATCTAAAGGAATGTAAGACTCTGAACTGTCCTAGCCAACACGAGTATGTGAAAGCAGGTGCCTCTTGACCTATCTGACCCCCTTCTACTCAAGGTGACCCATTTAGTGGATGAGGGGAAGACTGTGGATGTTGTCTACCTAGATTTTAGTAGTCTTTGACGCTGTCTCCCACATAATTCTTAAGCAGAATTTAGCTGCTGATGACATGGATAGGTCTTCCCTGGATGAAAAACTGGCTGGATGTCTCAGCCCTGAGAGTGGTGGTAAATGGAGTTAAATAGAGTTGGTAACCAGTCACTAAGGGTGTACCTAAAGGCTACCAAAGTACTGGAGCCAGTCCTGTATAATATCTTTTTTTGATAATATGGATGCAGGGATCAAAGGCACCCTCAGTAAGTTTGCAGATGACACCAAGCTGGCAGGATGGAAGGACATGGAAGGCAGGAAGGCTCTGCAGAGGGATCTGGACAGGCTGGATCAATGGGCCAAGGACATTGTATGAGGTTCAAGAAGGCAACGTGCTGAGTCCTGCACTTGGGTCACGACAACCCCATGCAGCACAACAGGCTGGGGAAGGAGTGGCTGGGAAGCTGCCCAGAGGAAAAAGAGGCTGGGGTTGCTGACTGACAGCCAGCTGAATGTGAGCCAGCAGTGTGCCCAGGTGGCCAAGAAGACCAATGGCATCCTGGCTTGTATGAAGAATAGTGTGGCCAGCAGGATTAGGGAAGGGACTGTAACCTACTTGGCACTGGTGAGGCCACACCTTGAGTGCTGTGTCTGGTTCTGGGTCCTTCATTGAAGAAAAACATTGAGGTGCTGAAATGTGTCCAGAGAGGAGCAACAGAGCTAGTGAAGGGTCTGGAACACAAGTCTGATGTGGAGTGGCTGAGGGAGCTGGGGTTTAGCCTGGGGAAAAGGAGACTCAGGCTTACCACTCTCTACAATGACCTGATAGGAGGCAGTAGCCAGGTGGGGTTGATCTCTTCTTCCAGTGACAAGATGAGAGGAAATGGCTTCAAATTGTGCAAGGGAAGTTTAGATTGGGTAGTAGGGAAAATTTCTTCACTAAAAAGGTTGTCAAGCACTGGAACAGGCTGTCCAGGGAAGTGGTTGAGTCACTATCCCTGGAGGCATTTGAAAGACATGCGGATATGGTGCTAAGGGTTATGGTTTAGTGATGGACTTGGCAGTGCTTGGGTAATATTTGGACTTGATGATCTTGGAGGCATTTTCAAACCAAAATAATTCTATGATTGTCTATGCTATTCTCTCCTGGAAATGTTACCTCTTATAAGTAGCATTTTAAAAAATACCTTCTAGAACCTGAGTGCCTTTAATATTGGGATCATAACAGACCTGTACATTTCATTGCAAAGCATTAGAAAGAAGCAGAATTGCTGTGAATGGTGAATGTATTCTATGTATAGATCTCATTGTATATGCATCACGATGACTTTCAATAAGACGTTATTGATAGGGCCAAAATATGGCTCAAGCCCTGCTGTGCTGAACCTAGAAACAAGTTTGAGAGAATTAACTTCCTCAGAAAAACAAAATGAATTTGTAAGTAGTTTAACATATGAGAGTCAAAAACTGCAAAAATCAGACTAGGTAAGATTCCCTTTTATGTATATTTAAAAGGAGAAATAAATAGAAATTTGGTATCTTTTCAAAGACATCAGGTATTATTGTACAGTATATGTGACATAGAACATACCAAGAAAGATTTATTAATGAAGTGACTGAAAGCTTCATGCTATTATTACACAGTTCATGATCAAACATGATAAAATAGTCCTTATGAACATCAGACCATTTGCAGACCCACTGGCAAGGAAACGAGAATTTTTAGATGTGATGAAGACACCTTTCACATCAATTGAAGTGATATGAAGAGCTCCAGAGAGACACCTCCTCAACGTATGAAGACACAGAGGTCTAGAGAGTCGCAATGCAGTCCTCTTCAGGATCTGGAATAAATTTAGTGTATAGCAAACAAAAGTGCTGTAGGGCAAACTGTGAAAAAAATCAGTTATCTCTCAATAATCTCCAATCATCATAAATCACATGGAAAATACATCTTGCACTGAACTTTTGTTCTGTGTGCACTAATTCTCTGGAGTGATTAATGGGATTAATTCATCTGATCTGCTTGCAGTACTCTGAAAAACCAAAGACATTGGCTGGAAAAAATCAAAACTTTTGAAGATGGGAAATTTGGATGAAACCAAGTATGTGATAAAAGAACTGGAGACCTGACTGCAGAGCCTGTTGCCTGTACTTACGTGCTATAAACAAATATATATGTGCACAACAGTGCCCTGCTATGCCCATTAGCTTGGAGCTACTCCTGTGGAATAAGAAAATGGGCTTGTTCTGCATGAAAACAAGGTATATGGTTAGAGATACAGAAAAATCAACTAGAAAAATCTCTGTAGAGATAGAAAATCAGCTGTGATGTGTGACTTGTCATAGCACCAGGATCAGGCACCACTACCAGTTGTGAGAGTAGCTGTGCTAACAGAGATGTGACTCATACAATTCAGTGCAGCTTAGGAATGACTATCAGTGACCCAAATAACAACAGGTCTTAGGAGAGGGTCAGAATTATTTGCCAATAATTTTATGGGCAGCAGTGGTGGAGAATCTTTATCGTTACATCTCCTTGTGTTTCAGGAGAGCTTTTTAGTTCAGAGTGGCTGCACCATGGAATACCAATTTTTCCTTGTTTTACCTCTGCAGAAGTGAAAATGTGACAAAGGAGAATACAACCACATGAGGGAAAATATCTCTGCCTCAGCATTTACTGGGAATATCTTCAAAAGGCTGCTCTCAGAAACACCAACAGGAGACCAGCTGGTGCTGACTGCATGTGACAACCTCCCCAATTTGAGATAGAGCAGTCACACAACATAAAACTCCCTGACAGTTAATCATACATTACTTAGTTCTTGTTGGCCTTCAGCCATGCTTCTTTTTTTCTTCACTGGGTTATTTTAGGGCTACAGGAACCTATGTTTCCCTCTAATCAGATCTCTGTAGCCAGGTGCTCTGGAAGTCCTTGGACTTCAAAAGATGGAAGAGTGGAGGAAACACAGTCGGGGAGCCTCTGACAGACAATGTATTGATGCTGAAAAGACAATAACATGAACATCCAGGACACAGAACAGCAGCCAGAGAAAAGCAGAGGGAAAAAATTCCTAGAATAATAATTTTATTGTTCTTTCATGTATCTAGTGTAGTTGCTACGAATCTAAAGCTTAGGTTCAGAAAAACAGAGCCCGCTCTTAGCAGCACATTGGGAACTAGCATGCAGATTAACTAGCATCAAGAAACATCAGTAAAAAGAAAACTCAGTGGTAGAAGGGACATGAGAGAGATTTACAAATATTCAGGTAAGTTTTATATTTCTTCATAAGTTTTGTTGCATTCTTTCTAATGGAGCAATTTGCAGCAAAGAAGGAATTGCTGCTTTACCACCAGAGCCTCAACTTAGTGCAGTGTCTATCTGCCCAGTAGGTAGGTGTGACTGTCAGCAAGAGACCTGTGACCACTGGTAACACAGATGTGCATTTGAGCAGTGACTTTGAGGCTGAAATTAGGACATGAGCATTCACACTACTTAGGAACATCACATAAACACATGAGCATGTGGATCCCTATGGGTTAAAGGAATGATAAAGGCTTATTAAATGTCTGGATTGGTAGGAGTTGTAATGTTCAATGAAGGCAGCAGGAATATGTACTAATATTTTAAAGTTCTGTGTGGTTTTATGTTCACTTACTGTCATCTGAGTTAAACTCTGAATGTTCTGGTGTTAGTACTTGTGTTGTCACTTTAAATCAAATTCTTCCTTGAAATTCAAGAGTTTATGAGTCTTAAAGTATCTTTAGTGGTGTTTGTCTCTCCTCTGTGGTATAGTGCTGTAGTTCATGTGGCTACAAGACTGGATGCAGTAACAGTGCATTTATGTAAGTGGTTACGTATTTCTTCACTTTAACTTGCTTTGGTGACTGCTTGATGCTTTTTTTGGAAAAGAAAATAAATGATGTAGTGTATTCAAATGTTGTCTCCAAATTTTTACATGAGGATTCAGCTTTTAGAACTGCTATCAGCATGTTTGATATTAAGATAGACTTTACATTCTTTACGAACAAGAGCTTCATTGATTTAGATTAAATAGTGGTGAGTGGTTTGTCCTGCATCTTGTTGTGATCTTTGCAGAAATATGAATGAAATGGCATTTGAAAGTGGTCACAGAACCACAGCACTTTTGAATATTTCCTTAATTAATTGTGAATTTTAAAAAAAATCTGTTGCTGTGTTTCTCAGAGTGAAATTGTCCCCCAAGACATCTCAGGAGGATCATCTCTGTGTGCTGTCTAAGCTCACAGAGTAAACAGAAGTTGTTCCTGTCTCCTAGGATTTTTTCTGCCCTTTTATTTTTTCTCACCAGGACATTGTTGCTTTTTATTCTTTCTGTTATGGCTTTCAATGATATATACAAAGAACAATTCCTGGTAATCAGGACTCTGCAGCATCTGGCTACAGCAGAGGCTTAAAAGTTGTCAGAAAATCAAAGCCCGTTTTTGTAAAAGTGACATTAGCTATCAGGACAAACACAAACTCTAGGGAATCAGCAGCGTTCCTGGAATTATGGCACCTTGTGCACAGACACACAGAACCAGGCAAAGCTTTTCTGATGGCACCAGAGCCAGCAACAGCTTGCAGGTCTGTGGAACAAGTTCTGCAGATGGATGACAGCAACAACTAATTGCCTTCTGGAAATAAAAAGGGTCAGCAAAAGGGGAGAAGGACCTAGAAAACCACTTCAAGTCTTAAAAATTGCTTGCTTCAGTTTGAGAATCTGGCTAGTCTATTTCCTTGAATTATTTCTTCTGGTATCACTTTGAGAAATGCAAGGAGAATGACTCAATCCTCCAGCATCTTACAGGCGTCTTAGTCATTGTCAATCACAGAAAAGTTACAGTCTGCTTCTCATGCTGAATTGAAACACTTCCTGAGAGAATAGGCATACTTGATGCAATGCTGAGTCACTCTCAGCTGCTCACCATTATTAGGTATTCAACACTGCTAAATTGATACAATTAATTTTCCTGAAGTCCTATAAAAATCTCTTTATCCTCCTGACATCCCAATATTATTTCTATTCTTTTTTATTGTGGTAGTCAGTTTGCTGCTAAGACACTATTTCTTTTCTTTTTCATTATGGTAGTCAGTTTGTTGCGAAAACAAAGACAAGCCAGCTTTTGCTCTTGCTTTTATATTTGAATCCCACAAAGCAATTTTTTTATTCCCATTTTTTTTCCACTTATTTGTGAATCACTGCATCTTTCAGAATATGAATCTGTAGAACATGATGCTCTTAGCTATAAAGTGAAAGGATAAAACCTCCCAGCCATCTCCTGAAAAGTCATAGAAAAAGAGCCACTGGAGAGGCTACATTTAAGGGATAGTGTTCCTTAAACAAAACAAAACAGTTTGGATATTTTCTGTGAATTATGGAGGCAGATATTATCATTGAAGATAGGACACACAAGTATAGTCCAGAATGCTTTCCATTTAACATTTTATTCTTTGGTTCACTTGACCAACATGAAGTGCTCAAAGGTTATTACTCTTATTCCCCTGATTTGCACAAAACTACCTTTTGTTTTCTTTTTTAATGTCTTCTTCATATGATTTTTGGACATGGGTGATTTAAAGCTATAAAAGAACAGTTTGAAAAAAGCCATATTTAAAAATAGCTCATAACCCATCCCTCTGGAGAAAAGCATGGTCATGGTAGGTGTTCTCTCCAGTGAGGAGAACTGGATGAGGCATGCACCTTGATCCTGGTGTTCAAGATACTGTGATTCTGACTGGTAAAAGCAGAAAGCAAGTTTAAGAAAGGAATACCTGTGATGACTTATTGGATCTGTCTTAGCTTATCTCACCTGCTGGTCTGATGTACCAGGAGAGACTGATTTCTTGGAAAGCATATATCAAAAAGTGGCTGGCATAATTTTCTAAATCAGCAGGAAATGTGCTCCATATACATGCACAGTGTAAAGATTCCAGATGTTAAAATCTACCTCCAAAAGAGGGTTTCTTGGGGAAACAGGTTTTATGTTTTGCACTCCATGAAAAAACTTTCCAGTCCTCTCTTCTTTAAAGTACAGTACTGTATTTCAAGCTGAAGTCAAACAACTCCCCTTCTCCTTCCTTTGAAAAACAATTCCTGTTAAACCATGGAAAACTATTGTTAAGTCCTTAACAAGGTAGACAACTTGCAGTCTCTCCTACTGCATTTCACATGAATGAAAAAAACATTCCTTCAGTTTGGGAACTGCTAATGGCAAAAAGAGGCTTTCCAGATTTTAAGCTCCCTAAGACACAACAGCAATAAACTTTCCAAATAGAAAGAAACGTTGCCTCTGCTACTGCAAAATTATCTCTTCTCCAGGAATATCACATTCCTTTCCTCTTTCTGCCCATTAATTTTCCTCAGTGTGCTTCCTTGAACTCCACTTCTGTGGCTTGAACATTGCAAATTTCAAGGTCTAGGCTAAAATAAAGATGGAGCTGAGAACATGACTAATGAAATAGAAACTGAATTTTTCTTATGGATGATGCAGAATTTGTTTTTAAGAGTCTTTGTTTGTTTAGAAGCCTGACTTAATGCAGGGAGTGAGCATCAGTGATTCCAACAAAAGGGATAATGTGTATTGCAAAAAGGATCCCAGAAAGGATAGTGGTTTTATTCTACGTAGATTGTCACAATCTGTTCAGACCAACAAAGAAATAAATGTCGTGACAGCATCAATCTTTTCCAGTAGAACTTCTCCTCAACACCTTTTGTGGCCTGTTTGCTTTAGGTGGGAGGAACTTTTACAACTGAAACCCTCTTACAGCACTGTGATTTGTCTATATGAGGTAGTATATATCCTCATAAAAAATTATATAAGGCCCCCAAAAGTACCAACCCATTGTGATTCCAAGTTTCATGTAAATTGGATTCTTGGTGTAAAGAATCTTGCACACCTTCATTCTATGGCAAAAGGCTGTTAATATGTATTGAGTTTTTAAAAATTAAGTAAAATAATCAAAGTTCACACTTTCTAGAGCCTCATTTTACTATATTAAATAACATTTGGAAGTTCAGCTATGCCAGTGCTGGATCCCAGACATCACTTTTGTGTCATTGTGTAGAAAGCAAATTTCCCTGTTTCTTTGCTGGAAGTTTTGCATTGTTAGAGACATCCTGAGAAAAGCTCAATAAATTTTCCTCCTTTTGGTAGTTCTGCTTTGGGGAATGACGCTATTGGTGCTTTGCTGTCAAAACTTTACATTAAGAAGATTAAAAAAAAGCAATTTCTACAATAAATTCATGGACTACTGAAGGTCTTTGTTTCATATCTGTGCTGACACCTTGAGGGTAACCAAAGCCATGTGCTCTAAATTTAGAAACCTAGAGAACGAACTCATGTTCATGTTCTGTCCATTTATCAAAAGAAAGAAAAATAAAATTGTCATGAGAAACAGGAAAAATTAGATGGAGGTTCACATTGCCATGTGTGCTCAGGTGCTGATTTTTAGCCATACCAAGGGCAGGCTTGGAAATCTAGTTGTGCTTTTCTAAAAACAGGCAATGGAGGGAGAAGGGCCACTGATTATATTCCTCACGTGGTACAGAAAGTCTGGATTCAGTTTCTCGCTCTGTCTTGACCCCAAAAGCTTCAGTGATCCTAGAAAGATCTTTTTCTTTAAAATTAAGAGGCATCCAAAGTATTTGCCTCTGCAAATGCAAATGTCTTCTCTTGGTCTTTCTTTTTATAACATAAATTCACCATAAAACTGTATTCTGAAATGCACTTTAGAAACTTTTTTTTTTTTTTTTTTTTTTTTTAATTTAAGCACTGTAGATAGGCAAAATGAAATTGCTTTGTGGATTGAGTCTTTCTAGCACCTAGACAAGATTATAGGGTCCTATATGCCTTTATAATTTTGTGAAGTCTGCGTGAAGGATAGGCAGAATTGCAGTCTCTCCACTTAATGTGAAACAGGAATTGTTCTCCAGCTAACACCTAAAAAGGGACAGAGGAGAAATGAAAGCATCAGGGTGAGACCTTGGCACCAGACTTTCTTGGCTGCCTGCAGGAAGGGAATTGTGCTGCAGCAGTTCTATATGGGACCTGTGCTTCTCCTCTCCTAGTTGGAAATTGTAGGTTCTCCTGGGTTGGTAAGGTGCCTGTTTCCTGCATTGAAGGTCCATGCAATTTAGATACAATTTGGGCCTCCAGTTTCCTTTGAAAAGGATTATATGATTATATATGAATATCTAGATAGAATGAGTTTCTTTTTGCATGTATATGAATTGCATTTATATGCAATGCATATTGCCTATACATACCAATATGTATTTATACCTCTGTGGGTTGTAACTGCAAAAGATCGTGATTTTCTTTTTGCTATATCTGGACATGTTGATTTGCAAAAAGCTACTTCTGAAATCTCATTCTGATCATCATTTACAGGTATCCACAGCTTGTCTTGCTCATGAGACAAAATTTTGTAGGCATTTTAGACCCTCAGGAACCTGCAAGTGCCAAACTCTTATATTGACTCTGGTCAGTGTCCTGGAGCACTGCAAAACAAGGGCTAGCCAGTCCAGAAATTTTATTCATTGAAATTTTATTCATTGAAATTTTATTCAGTGATGATCTGTTAAGTGACCAAGAAGATTGTCCTTTTCTCCATGATAGCACTCTGAGTGCTGTAACTTCCCAAGGTAACATTGCTGCTCTGTGCTGAGGATGAGCAAGCTTACGTTGGAGTGAGCTGCTTAGAGACTAACAAGAGAAACATGACTGGACACCCATGCCACCCTCTCCATATGTTTGAAAGTGCAACTATATTCCTGGTTTACAAGGCTGTTACAGCTCTGGTCTTTCTTCAGGTCATGCATCCACCAGCCCTGGACTGCAGTGCATTTTTTTTTTTTTCCTGCTAAAAACAATATAACTATCAGAATGAAGGCAACACATTAAAACTCACTGAATATTAAATATTGTTCTCCTTTATCACATTCAGAAATTTTAGTAAAACAAAGTCTTTATGACACTTTTGTACACCATCATGAGAACAACATGTCATTTGCTGTTTTGTCAGACCTGCAAGCTGTTGCAGAAGTTACAGTCATTTTTGGTCCTTAGGGAGCTTTAACATAACTGCGTCAGAGAAGAAGACACTGTGACACAGTTTCAGTTTGTTTGCCCACCGACATGTTTTCAGGAACTAAACAAAAAGTAAAAAGACAATCTAGTGTTGGGGCTGTTTCTTCTGCTCTATGTGTATCACAAATATCACACTGACCTTGCAGACTCAATGAAACTCCATCTAGTGTGCCATTCCTCAGAAATCAACATTCATTCCTAACACATCTGCTTGGGTTTGGCATTAATCCCTCTCTGCTTCATCTGTATTTATCAATACTTCAGAAATTTGTGTCAGCTAGTCTCATACTCTAGCATGTCTGCACAATTGACTTGATAATCTGAAACTTTTAGGAAAAATCAGCAATGAAATAAAATAACATAGATATATTTAGATCTGACAAATACCCTGTGACTAATTGTGCCTGTCGGCATAGTAATTTCATTTCATATCCTAGATTTCCTAGTGCCCACTTGGAAGAAAAACCTCATTGTATAGAAGAAAAATTTCCTAAGAAGAATAGTTAAAAAATATTAAATTGCAGCAGCATTTAAATCTATGTTTACAGCATTGCCATAAGGATAGGTAGACTATAGCAGAGCTAATGCAAGTCTATGAACTTTTCCCTCTCGGCACATGAAGACTTCTCCACCTCCTCCCCTCACTAAATACTTTTTTAATTTTCCTAAAGAGCAGCTTGTGCTTTACATTAGGACATGGTGACCCATACAAATGCTTTGCTGGCAAAGCAAATATGCTTTTACCTCTAGAGCATATACCTGGTTATTCACTTCTTCCCTCTTCTCCTTTAAGTTCATGCAAGGAAGTTTCCTGGGAAATTTAAGTGTCATCTACTACCCCATTCACTCAAGGCAAAATGATACCTATGAATATTTCTCCAGTGAATGTCTAAAGTCATGAACTACTGTCTTTATGCAGATGAACTTGAAAGTCACAGAGAGAGCAACAGGAATTATCCCAGAACACAAACAGCTTCTCTTAACCAGGTCTGTGGTTTTCTTCTCCTTTTTATTTCTCATTCTCTTCCAAAGATCAGCTGAAGTTCGTATGATTACAAGATTAATGTTTCAGACCCCTGTAAAATATAGAAGACTGAACATTAGGTAGTAGAGCCCTTAAAAAGGATAAAGATATTTGTTACATAGGTTTTTAAAGCTAAAATAAATTTTCTATATACACAGCAATGCTAAAATACCTTAATAAAATAAAGGATTTAGAGGATTTACACAAGTAAGAGATATAGCTGGGATGTGACAGTCAGCTTCAAGATATCTCATTTTTACCTTATTTCCACATTTGTGTGGATAGTCTTTCTGTTTGTGCTATCACAATAAACCTAACTTCCATGCTGATTTGTGATAACAAGGGGAGGAATGAGAATTAAAAAAAAATAGTAAGAAAAAAAATTGAAATTCTGAGCCTTTTTGCTTTTTGTTAATTTTGGGTTTGATTTCTTTTCTATAAAGTTTTCCTTAATGCTTTTGCTTTTCTGAAAGCTTCATCCACCACAAATCTTGCTTTTAAAAAGGCCCCCTTAGAAGTTTCTTAAGCCTCTTATTCACATGGAGACAACAGATCGGGAAGGGCAGACACCTCAGTGAAGCACAGTCCCTCCCTCTGCGATGGCATCCTGATGTACTGCCCCAGCTTGGAAATTCTGCCCTCTGTGACTGATTCCTTCTTTTCCATCAATCAAATATATAGTCATCTGAAATCATGTTGGGTCATCCCTGGAGCTGTGGGAAAAATTAATTTCCAAGTCATTTTCTCTATGCCATCAACAATGAGAAGTAACATTTTACAAAAAATGAGAAGTAATTAGGACTTCAAATTAATGGATTTCCTACCTCAAGGTGGACTTCTGCTTTTTAGCTTTTGATAGAACTGCTTTATTATCAAGCTTCTGACTACTCAATGCAGTTAGTCTCAGACTGCATGCTGACAGAGACCTGCGAATTTTATTAATGATTGAATAACTAATGAGAAAATGCTGTAAAACTTGCAGGTTTTTAAATAATTCACACTTACCTTAGAAGACTTCTGCCCTCTTTTTCTGATTGCAGACATAATAAACCTCAGCTGAGACATTTTCCTACTGATTTGATTTCTCTACAATATTTTTTTCTGCTGCTCTGGAAATCATATACTTGGATGACACAATAGGCCCCCTTCAAACTATGTGGAGCACAGCACAATCTGTTTCATTTCAAGCCAAGATGGCCCAATTGATGTGAATCATAGAGTCACTAAATTTATTGCTATTTATAAAATTAGTCACCTGCAGCATCATCCTGGATGAAGTCTAGTGCTTGAAACAATGCTGGAACAGTTCTATCAGCAAATGAAATATAGAGAACATGGTGTCTCCCTTAGGTGCTTGGAAGTGGCACATCTCTAACCTTGAGCATGGGGAGTCCTTTTCCATTCATTCTGAGCCAAATATGAAAAGATAATAAAATCCTTTTAAAAAAGGAGATACTTTGTTTCCCTAGCAAATTTTTATGTCTTTCTATTCTTTTCAGATATTGAAAATGACAAAATTTCAGTTAGAAATTTGAAAGATTAATATAAAATTATTTCAGACCCAAGGGGCTTGACAAAAGGCAATTATACTTTTCCTTTCCTGGTCCAAAATCTGTCTAACATATCAGGTTATACAAACCTAGAAAAATAGATCCATGGAAAATGGTGAGATTAATCTAGTATATGATTTCTGTTTACTCAGAGTAATCATGACTTCTATCCTTATGCTGTTTTGCATGAAAAAAAAAAAATATGACTTTCTCCTACTTAATTTTCTGTAGATAATATGAAAGAGAGAAAGATTTTGCAGTTTTCTATTTCTTATGATGACAATTGCATTAACAGCTTTGTTTTTCTCCAGAGGCTACACACAATGCTATCACAAAGTGATCTCCTGTAGCATTAGTAGCAACAACCTAATGTAGAGCTCGAATAATTCTCACTCAGTCATGTAAAATTTACATTCACATAGGTGGAAAGAGAATTTGTCCAATGTCATGTAGTACTGAAGTTCTTCTCTCTTAGTAGCTGTTTGACCTTATAAGGCAGAAGATGATTTGTGCCACCAACAGATGCCATTTTACTGGATATGAATCAGTTAAACAGTGCCGTGCTAAAGCTGTTAGCATTAAGAAGGTCTGTCAGCTGATTTAGTTCAAAGCAATGTAGCTTAAATGTCAAGTATATATATATATATCTACATCTACATATATACATATACACATATATATTTACATCTGCAATTTAGAAAGAGAATTGTTTAGAAACAGCTTACTGTACCTTACAGACCTGAAAACTGAACTGATGATGCAGACGTCACCAAAATAGTTTCAATGGACTTATTTAATGCATGGGTGACTCTCAGTGTCAGAATGTAATAGTCTGGCAAAAAAAAAAGCATTGATTTCTGGAAAAAAAAAAAAGCTTGATTTTCATTTTACTTAGTGTTGCAATTCTGTGTGAACAGGCAATACTCTGTGTCAAGAAAAAAGGTGGTTCTGCCAAAGAAAGTTGCTTTATCATTAATTTTGGTTGATTGACTAATCTCCTAAAACGTCATGGATCCAATAATGGAATGAAAACAATCAGTGAGTTCATGGAAGTCTGAAATATAATGAGGAGCTGACACCACTTTGATTGGCACCCTAATTTATACACATCTCACTGCTGATCTAGGCCAAGATCCTTTTTCTGTCTGGCTCATGACACTAGTTGGAATCGACTAGTCAATGCAGTTTTGGTTCATGCTTGAACCACAAAAGATAGAGGGATTAAAAAATAAGGCCAGAACAAGCCAAAGAAGTATTCTTAGAGGGAAGAAAAAAAAAAAAAAAAAAAGAAAAAAAGAAGAAAAAGAAAAGAAAAAGCAAAGGAACAAAGATCAAACAATATAACTAATTTTTATTTTGCATTTGCCTGATATATTTCAGGGAACCCCAAATTAAATGTTGTGCATTGTTTTCAGCTTATTTATACCTGAAGGAAAGGAAATTCTGAAACAATTAATTGCATTAAAATTCAGACAAATTAAACAAAGTTCTTTTTGAATAAGCATGCATTGAACTGTTTATCAAATCTGAAAATCATTTCAAAGTAGTTTTTGTGTGCATATTTTGAGGATTTTTCATTTGTTTTTACTCATTTTTATTAATATTCCTAAAATAACAGATACAGAACTCTCTGACCAGAGCGAAAGCATTTTTTTAACTCCCATTTTCTAAATATTGATTTATCTCCAGAAATATTAAGAATTTGTCCCATTGCTTTGTGTCTTTCTCTTTTAAATCTTCAGGGTTTCAACTAATTATAGACCCCACCTCCTTTGAGCAGGAGATTGGTCTAGAGACATACTGGGATCCCTTCTGATCTGAACAAATTCTGTATGATCAATACAGTATCTGTATGATCAATATCAGTAAACACCTTTTTAAAGTTCTTTTTTTGTGTAGTACACCATCTTCTTCACTACAGAAGGAATAAGACAGATATATTTCACCCATCCCAATAAACAGTCTTCACAATTGAATTTCTTTACTTATATACTGAACTAACACGTAACAGAGCAACAGAAATGCACTTATTAGTGTGCCTGAACTCTGACATGTCAGGCTACCATGAAAAGCAAGAAAATTGCTTATTTTACTGGCCTGTTTACTGAATCCTAGGCTGATCCAGCAGGGACGTCAGTGTAACTTGAAGATTCACACACTTGAAATAACAGCAGCAATTCCACTAAGAAGCACCAATTTTCGCAGTGAGACCCATCACCTGCTGTCCTCAATGTCTCCCTAAAGTAGCTGGCAAAATCTATCTGCACTATGCATGTTAGTGCCAATGAGAGAAAGTGGAAAAGAGATCTCATCTGCTTTGTACCACTTTTAGGAAGGAGTTGTCAGCTTGTTTCCATTGCCCAGGAAAGCCTGCATAGTTACTGTAGTCCAGGCAACTAACTCTTCTATTGCCAAACTTAGACTGTGTGGATCTCATCTTCTGTTCCTATTGTAAAGATAAAGCTGAAAATCTGGAGTTTAAAGTTTTCATTGTGCATCCCCAAAATCTTGGACTCTTTGCACTCATAAAATATTTCTGTACAATATTCCTGACTAAGACATTGAGACACTTACCCTAATCCAAGCCCAGAATCAAAAATTCTACTCTAGAATGGCCATAAATGAATGATCTCAAAAGCCTTCAAAATATCATTAAAGATTTTATTCATGTTAGCATTTTCAAGATGTAAAGGAGATGAAGTATTGATATTGTACATCCTCCTTAACCAAAGGAAATCAAATGCTTTTACATTACCACAATTTAAATACTAGTGTGATAGATACCTAGTTTTAGTGCTGAGTGCACGTTTCTCTGCCTGTGAGGACATTAAAGTCCATCTATTTTGACTTTTATTAAGTAGAAGAAGGTTAGTGCCTATTCATCTGAAGAGTATAAAAAAAAAAGGAAAAGATGACTGAATTAGATGAACCAGTTTAACTTAAATTCACAGAATAAGTCTGGAGCAGTTTTCAGAACCTAGAAAACAACAGGGAGAGAACCAGAAGCCAACATAGATTTGCCAAGAATAAATCAGAACAAAATAATTCACTCTTTCAATGACCAGGTAATAGGTCCTGTGGACAGATGAGGAGCAGAAGAACACAAGTACCTTTACTTGAGCAAAGTTTTTGACTCAGTCTCTGTTGATATTCTCATGTCCAGAGTATGAAAAACATAGTCTTTATTCTGTGGGCACAAAACTGATTAGATAACCACAACATAGAGAAATTAATAAAAATCTAATTATGCTCAGGGATCTGTGGGGAGTCTACCTTAGATCTGCTTCTGTTCAAGGTTTTCATTAGCAAAACAGATGGTGAAATAATCAAAATGCTCATTAGTTTTGTATCTGACACAGTGCTAGGAAGGACCCCAAATGTGTTGGAGGATAACAGTAAAAATAAAGGTCTGGAGACATGGACTGGAAACATGGCATGTAACTCAAGGTAGAAAAGGAATGGGGGTAAGGTTAAGAGAAAGGGCAAGACAGTATAGAAAACATCAGTTATACAAATTCATTATGATGGTAAATATCAGAAAGTAAGTTCTTCATAAAGATCTTAAGACTATAGTGGATCACATATTGGGTCTGAATCAACAATATCAGATTCTTTTGGAAAGACCAATATTCAGCTCATAGTGTAAAAAAACAGAAATATATTCCACAAGATGCATGCTATGATCAGAAATTGTAGAAGCCACAAGGAAGTAAGATTGGAAGAGTGGGTAATATCAAGCCTAAGAAAGACAGAGAAGGACATTTAGGCAAGAAATTTTAACAATATTAAGCCATTCCTGTTGGTACAAAAGGAAACAATACTTTTGTCTCTATCCACAAAGAATGGGAAATGGAGAAAGACAGTTAAATTGACACACAAAAGATGAAAGTTACTAGAAATGTTTTCTAATTATGAAGTTAACTGAGCACACTTGGAACACATGCTAGATGGGGAAGACTGGATCCACTGGCACTGGAAGTCTTTAATGAAAAGTTATAAATTTTTCAGAAATAACATTGATATTGTAAATCTCTAGAGCATTGATGAATCAAATAGTTTTGTGGTTTTGATTCTGCTGGAAGGACACAGCATAGAAGGTAAAACAAGGACTATTTTGTTCTCTTGTACATTACCGTAAATCTGAATTTTACTTATCTAATGAGTCAGTATTGGACATCAGCTCATCATGTCAGTAAGACTGGACACTTACATGTTATTACAATTACATTCAGAAATTCTCCTTTGGCATAAATGAGATAGAACTGGTAGCAGCCACTCCTCATCACTGCTAGTTCTTGATTCTTTTAAGTGTTTTCCCATAAGCACAGCCATTAGCACTGGTACATACTGCTATGTGTAAACTATTGTTTTTTACATTTATTCTAATTATTTGTGTAGGATCCAAATATGGTGGCCAAAGAACAGAAACAAACCTGGAGTAAAACAGGAGTAAAAAAAAGTATGTACGAAGACCAGTGTTTATAGCTATATGTAACTGTAAAGCTGTTGGCTAAGAATTGGCAGGGGTTTTAGCTCCATTAGATTGGAAAGTGCACAAGTGACTCTGATGGATTTAGAGACATTTAGAGGTATTATAATCCCACTCTGCTCTCTGCAGTGTAGCTCTCCCTAAACCATCTAGTTCCATGGGGTCAAGGATTAATCAAATCATGGGCTTCTGTCTTGTACTTGGTCACCTTTCAAACCAAATTTATACTAAGGTTGCAATGGAACCTTTTTCCACATCTTTCTCTTGGTTGAGGATCCTGACTGAAGAGGCATGTGCCACAGGGCACATGCTACCTCACTGAGTCTTTCCCAAAACTGAGATGTACAGAAAGTTTTCCTCATTTTGGCCCTGTGTGTCTAACACAGGCCAAACTCATGCTGGAACATTTCCCTCAGTTGATCTTTATGGAAACTCTTCCTCAGTCAGGCCTTTTGAGTTTTTACTGTCTTGAAACTCACAGGAGAAGGTGTGCAAGTCAAGTATATCTCAAAATGCACTAAGGACTTCCCAGGATTATTATCAGGCTGCAAACTTCCCAGCACTACAAAAAATTACCCTCAAATTACTTAATTACCCTCAAACTGCCTATACCACCTTGTCAAAATACACTCAACACCTCACTTCTGTTCCTAAATGAATTAACCTCAGTTCTTTCTCTTTTCCTCTATTTCCCATGATGAGTCTGTTTCTTCCTGTATTTCCTACCTGCATTGGTTTAGCCTGGAGGGTGTCCAGATGATATTTGCTCTGGCTAGCCCAAATCCATGTGCTTATGGAATGGTCTGGGATTTATCCAATGCTTGGGTAAATACCTTGTACATTTTCATTACGGATCTACGACACAGATTTAGCCCTGCGAGCGGCCTGAGGAGCTGTGTGCACTGGCTGTTGAAAGTCACACTTGTGGGTAAACCTTCCATTCCCAAGTCAGAGCTTGAGAAGATTTTGGGTGAGACTGGCAGATGAACATCCCACTCCTTCGGATTAATTGCAAAAGAAACCTTTTTGGGGGGAAAACAGGCCAAGTTTTCCCCTGCCACCTCCCCACCTTCTTACATAAAACTGTTTAATCTGCTAGCTGTAGCACACACAAAGAACCTAGATGCAACCCTTCCTATTTACTACACATATCTGTATTTTCCATGACTATACTGCTGTACCTTTCAAAAAATAGGGAGCATGTCTGCCAGGTTGGACAAAGAGAAGTCTTCCACTTATGACAAGCAGTGGAAAAGGAAACACAGAAACAAAAGCTATGATTAAAGGAGACAACAAAAATCACCTCCAAAGTTTGATTAAATGGAAGCATCTGAAAACTCATTAGCAGTTTTACTGAATTTAAGATGGGTAGTTTTCTACCAATGAGAATAAATTGGAAACCAAATCATTTTGGTTGAGTTTCAATTAAAAAGAAAAAAAACATAACAAAAATGTGTTTTATTCTTTGCTCCCTTGATGTCGATTATTTAGTGAGTCATAAACCTTTCATTTATAAACAGATATGTTCTTAGAATTTGAGATGCAGAAAAATATTTTGTGTTCAACTACTTTTGGATGAAAAGCACTCTTGACTAAGAATATATCCCAAGCATTGTCAGAAAAAAAATTACCTAACTCAAGGTACTACAACTTGCTTTAGCATTAGCTACAGAACACTTTCAGTTTACCTCTCTTGGCACATATACTAAGGAGCATTGTGCTAGAGAATAGGGAAGGGGTTAGAGTGCCTCTTTTACATGCAAATTTCTGCCATTCTATTTGCGAGTGTTCCCTGGTCCTTTTCCCCACCTGGATCCCATGAACTTCTTCTAATTAATGGATGTGCAAGAGGTTGTGGTGCTGTGCTATGTGTGCATTGTATTTGGTGCTTGCAAGGGGTCAGTCAGGAGTAGGGAGCTCACAGTCACAGCATTCCAGTTCAGCATAAAATTTTCTGATGGATTTAAGTGTAATCTGAAGCTAAAAAATTCTTGTAAATCCCTTAATCCCAAAACCACAAATTGTCTCAAAATAATACTCAGTCTTCACCTAAGAAGAGGAAAACAAATTCGCATGATGATTTTTACATACAGAAAGCAACAGTCTCAGTCCCAGCTTTGAAATGAAGTTGCTCCAATGAAAGGTAGATTGAATCAATCACTTTGCAATATGCATGTTAGGACCAAGAAAGCATCTTTGCCCAGATAATATTATGCATAGATAAAAAGCTGTCCAGTTTTAACTCTTTTTTTTCTCCCCAGAAATTTATTAATGGAAAGTCTTCTAGATATCATTAACATTAATGATATATAATTAATAATTAATACTTGGGCCTGAGATATTTGCATCTGTTGCTCCCAGGAGAAGAAGGATTTTTCTATTTCCTGCCAGGAGCTCTGTATGTGAATTCAAGAATAAGCAGTTCATCCCATGACATTTCCTTATGCTCAAACAGACAAGGTGACACATAAAGCCCAGGGGCAAAGGGAAACCTGATAGCTAAATAGCTGAGCTGCAGTCGGAAGTGGTGAATTCCCTCGACCACAGGGAAAGCTTCCTGTTCTTTGTAGATGAGCCTATTATTGGAATACACTTGCCTGTAGTTAATCTTCAAAGTAATTAAATGGAAAGGAAGCAATTAAATCACTGAAAAGGAATTGCATCTGGTTTAGAGGGAAAAACCCAGGCCTAGGAAGTATTTCAGTGATAGTACGTACTCAGTGTAAACAGGTATCTTCCTGTTTGCACAGATGGTTAATATTTATGTGCTAAGAATATCTTGTGGAAATCAAATGAGGTTGAAAATCAGAAGTTGTCATTACTGTGGCCTAGAAGTACCAAGGAGAGAAAAGTTGATATATGTTTTTCCTATGATGGGATAAAATTGAAACCTGGGCCCCTTATATTCATCTTGCATAGGTTAGCCTGGCACCTTGAAAGTTAGTAAAGCAATGTACATTTACTGCTGCTGAGAATCTAACTCAGCATTTCAGTAAGAACATCCCAGAGAAGGAAGAGCATAACAATGACAATGAGGAGCATGATTCATACCAGTCTCCAAAGAGAAAGATATTCCAGTTTAGAAAGAGCTTGGAATGATTCCTTAAAATCGGGTGTTGGGGCTATGTGAAACAAGACAGTGCCTTTTAAAGATTGGCAGAAATCTTTAACTAAATTCAATTTTAAATGTGTTGAAAGAAGCACTTGTTTTATAATACTCTTAAATGCTTGCTCATTGAATTTATTAATTGCAGCACGACAGCGAATATTGTTGTATTTTTAAGGTGTACATTTTTCTCAGACTGGAACAAGGGATCCCATATGTTGCTCCAGTCTATATATTGCTGGAAAGCCATCAAGAGGATCTTGCAGTGATGTGCTCATCAAAGCTCTTACTGACACTGGAAAGTACAAGTAGTTAAACAGGTTGTTAAACAATTAAGAGGCAGTTAAAGAACAACTATATTAATTAAAAATCTATAGTTGAGAACAGAGATTCTGTTTTAAGGGCATAAGGAACCAAAGGAATCATAAGGGCTTATCTTCTACTTTTCTTTGTCTTTCTTACGTCTTTTGTTTTTCCTTTGGAAAAAATTTTCCCTGCAGTTATATGGGTTCTAACTAATTGCACTATTGCTGTCATCTGAGAAGCTGGAAGCTGGGCTGGCTGAAGATAAATTTGATGCCCTCATAATGAGTGAACAGTTATAGGTAAGGCAGGATAAGGTACCTGGGATATTAGCAGTGAATACTGGTAGGTGATGGTTGCTGGGACTGAGCAAAAGAAGGTGATGCAGAAAAGAGAGCTGACATGGTTAAAAGGGTGGACTCAAACTATATTTCTGGGAAAAGAGTAGCAAGAAAGAAGTTGGTAGCAGGTAGTAAGACCTGAGAGGATGAACATATGGATGGGAAATATAGGTGTTTAATTGAACAAAAAAGGCCATATGTGACAGGTGATCCAGTGGCAAAGGTGAAACCTTTTTCTCAGATAAAGCAAAGGTGAAACCTTTTTCTCAGATAAAGACAAATACTAGCAGAAAAATATGCCTGGATTTTTGACTTGAGGCACAAGCATTTGTACCTGCAGTAGGGAGATGGGACTGAGGGTTTGAGGAGAGAACAAAAATACTGACTGTTTCCCAGTAAATGTTACATAAAACACTCTTCATTATATAAAGTAGTTCACTACCTGGCAAGAAAAAGATATCATTCATGTTACATACAAAGGACCAAACTTTACTTTTGAGTACACATAGGTGTGCTCCTATTGTGTTAGCCCAGTTCCAAAATAGGTCCATGATGTATAGAAGTCTAGAACCTTTATTTTTATCTCGTATCAATTTTTATATTACTGTCTCTCCTGATCTCAGAGAATTGAATGCAAGATGTCAGTCAGCTAGACTACCATTTCCTTCATGATCAGCCCCTCTAGCTACATATGCATTGCTATAATGCAGATAATTCAGTACTTGGATGCTTAGTTCTCCATACACTACTGTGTACCCATTTCAGACCTTAACAGAAAGGAATTTTAATATTTGGATTGCATAATATGGAATTTATTCAAATGGGACATATTAGTATATTAGACAATTTAGTTTCATGGTTCTCAATGTAAATTATTTACTTACATTCTCAGAGACCTGTATGGTAGCAGAATTACAATTGAATTTTGTATGATACTTCCAGAAAGGTCCAATTTTTGGTGCTCAAGTATAGTCATGGCTTGTCATATTTATGTTCAAAAGTGCCATGGGCTGTTTTATTTTTATTTCTCTTCAGCTGCTTCCAAAAAGGGGTATGTTTGCAGGAAGGCAGGTTCCTCAGCCTATGCCAGAAAGATTCTCAGCAGCATTAGTCTTCCTGTATGTGAGGCTAGGACTAGCTAAGGGGTAGCAGGGAACCTTTGTATCAAGAATCTCCTTTCAGCTGTCTTGCCAAGCTGGAAGGTTTCAGAATAAATTTCATCTGCTCAGTAGAGACTATGGAGACTTTAATGAACAAGCCCCTATTCCTCCCCCATGCCATCTGCAGCAACATGCTAGAAATCTACTAAACTGCCAGAAAATTATGCTCCCTGTGTAAATGCAGGTACTGCAGATGCCTACCATAGCTCAGCGGGATGCTGGGCATAAGGAAGAAGGAAGAGTGTGGGGAGAGAGGAAACAGCAGGACTCAGCATTTAGAAATGAATTGGGAGCATGGAGGAGGAATGGGACTAGAAATAAGGAACACAGTTTAAGAGTAGATCTCCATGTACATATGGATATATATATATAAAAAACTGAATTAAAGTCGATCAGGCAGCCTTAATAGTGTAATTTCTCAATTTGGTGTGTCAGTCAAAGGGACACCCTGATGTCCCATAGAAGCTTTATGACTTAGGCTTTTAGGCTTAGTTCTGCTGCCCACCCTTTATCACTTATTACTATTTGCAGCGTCATGTGTGCAGTAGGCTGAGAGACACAGCAGGGCCGGCAGAGCTGTGCATTGCTAGAGACAAGCAGGATAGCCTGACGTGTTACTCATGGTACTGTTGGAAATGGTAAAACTTTTAAAATTTTCTTTGCAACTTTAGTCGGAGTTTTGTTCGCCTTCGCCCAGGGGGAAGGGAAACGAAGTTCCTCTTCCTAAGACTCTTCACCGGGTGAGGTCTGATGAATTTAACATCTACACACATTGGGAGTAGCCCGGAGATGGACAGGAGATAACGACCATTAGCGAGCATTATCCCCGAACGCCACCCCCTGGAGCGGTCGGAGATACCTGGTGTGGGAAAAGACTGATAAGAGAACCAAAGAATGAGGACCAAAGTAGCATCGAAGGCGAAGGGGTCAATAACCAATAGGAGATCAAATACTAAGAACTGTGTACTTTAAGATCAATCAACAGGAATTTCTTTGGGTTTGTCCATAAAAACATGTGAAAAGTCTGCTAAATAACTATGTGTGATTGAATGATTTTCACTGCACAGCCCGAGCATGCATGGGTGAAATTATTTCTATTGCACATCCTAGCCAGAATAACATTCTGGCCAAAATAAAGTAATGCTTTGATTCTCTAACACTAAAAAATTGTAAGTGTTGGAGAGTTCCTGCTTCTGCCGCAGTTTTGGTGACAGTACTAGACGCCTTTGTAAGGGTGCATGAATTGGTGTCAGTGAATTTTTTTGTGGGAGTACCTATTCTAAGGTATTCTAAGTACCATTTGGGTTACTTGGAATCAACTCCATGTCTGGCTCTGCTGCTCAGGTCAGCCTTTCTCAGCCCCCTGGCATGGCAGGCACCCATTATGGTTAATTCTTGCTGCTGCAGTGGATCCAAGGGAGCTGCTGTCAAGTAGACACAGATGAATGTTACCTTGAGGTTATTCGAATCCATGGTAGAATTATCGGCTTAGACCCTGGCTACTTAAGTTTCCTATCTTGTTCACAAATAAGCCTGTTGATATCTCACTGAGAAACTGAACAGAACAAAATTGTACCACAGTGTGACAGACTTGATGAATTTTTATGAAGGGCAAACTTAGAAATTAAAATTTTTTCTATATATATTCTTGCAGGTAGAATCCCTATAAATACCATCTGAATTAGCAGTCCCTAAATTGTGTCAAACTTTGGTGTTGATCACATTCTAGCTGCTTATTCATGCACTATGTTTCTGCCTTTTCAGCTCTTTTGGACTCCTGCATGACCTCGAGTATGTTCACTCCTACTGCAGCTCAACTGTTACAAACAAGTTATCACCAAAATATTTTGAAGGAAGTATGCAGACGTTTTGCAAAGAGCGTGATACACTGTCCACGGGGAAACAACCTCAAGGTTGTATCTGGAACCCTAATGGTTTAGCTAAAATGCTTCTTCTGGGGGAGAATACAGGGCTCGTGGAAGATTGAGGTAAATTATTTCTCTGTTCCAGAATTGCTAGTCTTACAACTGAAATTGCAGATAACAGCGGGTATATCTCAGTGTTGTTAAACCTCACTCAGTTTGGAATGCTGGCAATAAAAGGCCAATTTAATTTACATTTTTGGCCTTTTCTAAGTTACTATAACTGACGAATGACTTCCCAACGGTGTGTAGAGAGCAGTTATCTCCACAGGATGTTAGTCTGGCTACTGCGAAGAGGGAACAGGAACACATAAACAGCAAATTGATTTGCTGTGGTTTTGATAACTGCAGCATTTGTCTTACTTTATGTCAGGAGACAGTGGCCATCCCGTCACTGTGCTGCGTGGGGATTGTAGGACTTTGGAAATGTTAAAGTTCGGTTGTTTAGTCTCTAAAAGCAAATAAAAAACACCCAAAATGTATTAGAAACTGCCTCAAAATCGTAGCAACAAATAAGTAATAGGTAAGTAAGAGGTGAACCAATAAATACATAAGTGACACTAGAATCCTCACCTCTTGTCTGCATCCTGTAATGAATGAAATCCTTGAAGCCTGAAAGGATGGAGAACTCACGATTCTAACTTGTTTTTTCCCTCCAAGTATCATGTAACACTTTGAATAACATGGTGCAGCTGCCAGGCAAGTAGGCTGAAACTGCAGGACTAGTGAGTACAAGAGTGAATGCATCAAGCAAGTAGAACTGGGCAAGTGTTTTATGCCCTTATAAATCAGAATGCTGGCTCAGCTCTTGCTTTGTGCTACAGGGGAGGTTAGGATGCATTGCAATAGATTACCAAATGAAGCTACAATATTTTTTAATTAAGGTTTTTATCTATCTATCTATCTATCTATCTATCTATCTATCTATCTATCTATCATATTTTATCTCCATTTACCAGATTTTAAAATCAACAAAAATGAGCTCTTCAGTGATGTGATTTGAATAAAATTCAGCAGTGCTGATGCAGATAAATCTAGGCAAGAATAGAGCTGCTGGTAGTTAGATGCATGGTAACCCTACATGGAAAGAATAGCAAGGCACAGCAGGGGTATTTTCTGCTTGTTAGAGAAAAAAATCCCAGGGAAAGATATAACTGGGGGAAAAAAAATAATTTATACGCATTTGTAGATTGACAAGTGTGCTGACCAGATATAGGGAGAATTATCCCCCCTTCCCAGACTGCCTCATAAAATGAGTTGCCCCCTGCAGGGGTCCTTTAAGTCCAGGGCTGGTGCAGTCACACTGCATGCAGGCATGCCGGGTGATGACATAACCTGCCAGCTGGAGGGGACTTCCCAAAGGAGCCCATGTCATCATTTGCTTCTCAAAACACTCCAGAGACTTTCAAGGACTTCTGGAAATTGGATATAGCCAAGAACAGCTGTTCTAGCAGGTGTGCCGATCAGTGATCCCTCAGGGTTAGACTCACAAGGGAGTAAAACTGCCATGAACTCCAAGTTTTAGGTGCCAGCTTGTGGATCCATGATCTTCACATCCTTTTATTTTTCAGCTGTCACCTATCTTTGGATGTGTGTAAAGCCCATCAGAGTTAGGATCCTTGCCTGTGCAGACATTTCACCTCACTACACAGATGAAAACACCCCCAAGGTGGCAGATGACCAGGGCATCTTCTCCTCTCCCGTGGCCTGGAGCAAGTTTGACAGCCTTTTTCTGGCACGTGGCAGAGCTTGGTGGCTCTCAGATGAGAGGAGAGGGTCAATCCCAGTGCAAACACAGCAGTCACAATGTGCCATCATAGATAATGGAGCTAGTGACAGAGGAAGGCACAAGGCACTTCTCCCATACAGGGGAGCACACAGTGGAAGTATGATCCACTAGCTGTGAAATATGTCTTTTGGTGATTCATACTATAAATTAAAGGTTATCCTAATTCTTTTCAGTACAAAATGTACTTTAAAGACTTATTTTCCTGGTATGAATCACCAAACTAGTCCTCCCTCTAGGTTAGCAACAGAGACCAAACTGCAACTGGTCAGGAAAAAGAATATAATTTAACTTCCCCACTCATTTTGAATTAGGAAATATATTCTGTTTAAAATAATATTTTCAAGGGAACTAAGCCTCCAAAAGTTGAATTCAGACTCTCCTAAATGCAGACTTTTATCCAGCACAAATCATTTGTCAGGTCTGGGTGTTTCTCCAGCCTGTACTGGGGTAGGGGCACGACCAGCTGAGAAAGGAGCAACTAGATAGAGGGACTGTGGGCTTAGCCAACGCTCAGAGGCATTTTTGAGGGGGAGTGAGGAGCAGGAAACTTTGGAAGTCTTACTCTTGCAGGAAGATATCAGATGGGCAATTTGGGGGAAATATGCCAGGGCATTCATAGAAGTCTGTGGCAGACAGCTGGGGCACTCGATGGAGCAGGCAGGGAGAAGCAGAGACATGGGTGAATGGGTCAGATCTTCTCCTAGGGTGCTTTATTTTGATCAAAACTCAGACAGAACTGCATATTCTTGCAGAAAACTGACTTTGCAGCTTTTTGCAAGGGAAATGTTTCTACTAGTTTTCTTTAATTTCTTGATTTTTAGCTCCT
This sequence comes from Promerops cafer, assembly GCA_013398275.1. Taxonomy (NCBI): domain Eukaryota; kingdom Metazoa; phylum Chordata; class Aves; order Passeriformes; family Nectariniidae; genus Promerops; species Promerops cafer. The sequence goes on from VZSE01015287.1 coordinate 1,142,417, forward strand.
AGAGTCTTAGACCTTTAAATACAATGGTAGCAAGCTTTGTTTAGAGGTATCTCCAGCCCATTCAAAGCTCTCCAGTGTGCTGACTCTGAATGCTCAGATTAGGTTTGAGCTTTGGAGCATGGAGACAGAGGAAGACCTCTTGATTTGAATTTGAAAGCAAAGGATGAAAAGGATAGTGAGAGGAAGAACCATCCTCACACCAATTGGGGGTGAATGGCATGGCTATGAACTGGAACTGTTTTTAACAACAAGGTGTTCTGAACTCTACCTAGCTAGCTGCACAGTTCAACCCCCGAAGGAGGATCCGCCTCTCACTGCTGCATTGTGTCACAGCACTATGTATTTATCAGCTATTCAAGCAGTGATGAACCCTGGAGTCATATTCCTGGGTATGAGAAAGAGAATAGTTTACAAAGATGAGGATATCTGTACTAGTTTAGTCACCCCATAAGACACTGTAGGCACTAGATGAGATTAGAAAGGGCTAAATGTGATCTGGAGATGGTCCGCATTTACAGAGAAGCCATGGACAAGATCTTTCTAAGTTAATTTAAAAGTTCTGATTTTCCCTAGCCTTTGTTAAGGTTTGTGAGTTAAGTCAATGAAAAGCAAAATGAATTCTAACAGTTCTCAGGAGAAGGGAGAGGAATAGGCAAAAGTTTTGGCCTGGGAAATGTTTTCTAAAAATATATACCTGTCAAAGTAACCAAGTCCAAAGTAACCTACCTCTGTATGAGCACAAGAGGAGATACAATGTGGTTTAAGAACATTAATCAGATACTTTTAGCACCTAGGAAAAAAAAAAAAGACTCTACTAAATATTTTCCAAAAGAACCAGATTTCAAATCTTTTTGTTTCTGCAATGTCCAAAACATTTAAGTTTTTATCATACCACCAGAATAATTTGAAAATGTTCAAAATTTATAAGCTGAGATTTAGAATTTTAAATATCAAGGTATTTGGTTGTGGAAGTTTAGAGAGTTGATGAAAACTAAATGACAACCACTCATTGATAACCACTGATTGAAAACTAAATGATAACCACAACATAACGCAAGAGGCAAGGATCTAAACTATTAAATACATCAGAAATAAATGACCAGGTTTTCTTCAGTGAGTTTATTCTTTCTTGTACTTGGGATACCACATACAAAATAACGTTATTACAAGGAGCTGTTATTTCTAACTGCCCTCCTATTAGCATGTACTGCTGACAAAAGTCTTAATTTACATTTCTATCATAAAAGAGCACTGTACTTTTCTTTCCCATCTACTCCACACTATATCAGTCTTACTTTACAGTTTTCTAAGTTAAATAAATATGTCATCTTTATTGCTTTCTACTGAACTTCTGCACACAAAAGTATTCTAAATAACTTTTTCAAATTCAAAAACAGTCTTCTAGATGAGTCACTATTTTCAGGACACTAAAATCAATATTTTCAGGACAAATGTATACTCTTCAGAGTACTGCGTAAAGTCAATCTCACCTCAAGATGTGAGAAGGCAAATAGCTCTTGCTAGAAAAATGTGTCTAGGTGGGCAAATGCTATCTTCAGTTTTATGACTTTAGATTTGAAGAGGTCTTATTACATTTTAAATGAAAGGCCTGTCATTAGAGAAGGAAAAAATCTGAAATCTTCCGAAAAATGGAAAAGGAGAAGAAACAAAGGAACTGTACATGTAGAATTTTATGTGAGTAGAAAAGGATTTTCTGCATAAACAGTTTTGCCTGAATTGTTTATATTTTTAAGTAATTCACAATTATTTTTATGGTCTCGATGACATATATTTGTTAGCCCAGATATCAGCATGCAAACCACAATACTTAAAATGCCAAATTGTGTTGCTCTCCAAAGCATGGTAAGCTTCTATTGCATAGTACTGTGACGGTGAGGACATGCTGAGATGCTCATATAAACACATACTAAACACATGGCTATACTGAGTGTATGAGAAGTAGATGAAGAGTTGATTGACCCTCAGAGAAAAATTTATGTTTCCTGGTCTATTTTAATGTGTGAGATTATGAGAATTTTCTCAATCTGTCCTTCTGTAAAAAGATGTTCACAGAACTGACCAGCAGATTCTTCATTGTTGTTAAACCTCGACCAGAATAGTAAGGATACCATATGACAACTCCTCTGTGTGATTTCTTGCTTTGTTTGATTTTTTCTTCTTTCAGGTTTAAAGCTGTTTCATGCAAAAGAAAATAACAGAAGTTGTTGTGTTCTGTACATATAAGATGTATATTCCTTTTGTTATACCGTTGGTTCACTGAGATTTATTCAAAATTTATAGAGTGATAAACATTTTCTTTCACGGCTGTTTCATTTTTATAACCGGATCTGTCCTCCATGAGCACCATGAAAACTGTGCTAGATCCAGTCAAGAATTTTTGTGCATATATTTAATGTGAAAACATAATTTTCTTGCTGTAAGTCATCTTCAGGTCAAATAGATAAATAGATATTTTGTAACAGTGAAAAGATAGAAAAAGATTGTTTTCTACCTCTTTTCTTTGCCCAGCTGTGGTAAGTCCAAAGGATGATTTATATCTCCTAATTTTGATGAGTGTTTTAGTATTTTAACTAGTGGAATAGAACTAGATAATTCTTTTAGGAAACTTTATATGGTTAGTATTTCTCCTAGATGTCTCTTGAACGTAAAAGCATGGCCTTTGCATCTTCAGTTTTGTTGTGTTATGGATCTCTACACCTGCTCCTTGTGGAACACAAGCACATTTTCATGGTTTCAGAGAGGACTGGAAATTATATAGAACCATCTGACAACCTAATCATTCTCTTATAAATCATCAGGTTAGGCTTTGCTTTACATATTTCATTAGTATCCCTTCAAAGAGCAGGATAGATTTCTTGGCAAGACTCTAGCAGCTTCATCATTGGAGATCTCTTAGAACTTGCTAGACAAACATCTATTTCAAGCATCATAAGACAAATTAATCTTACTTTTGGACAGAGTGATGAATTAGATAGCCCCTAGCACCACTTTCTGTCCCATGACTAGATCAAATTTCCTCAAAAAAGAGCATATAATATGATTTCTGGTTTTGAATCTGGCTGTAGATTGACCCTGTTGACCAGATGGTCACTTCTCAGCAGAATTGCAGGGTGTGTGGAAAAGGAAAAAAAAAGGCAAGGGTGGGTTTATAGATGGATGTTGAATAAAACCATATGGAAAATATAATGAACAGCAGGAGAGTGTAAGACATTCTATCATCTGAGAACCCAAGAATTAACTCTTTAGCCCAGCATGTAGCCTGAGATAGCTCACAGAGTTTAAAAATAGTGAAAAAACAAATTTTAGCTGCTGTTATGGGGTGGGATGAAGAAATTTTCAGTGTGCAGAAGCATATTTTTTGCCATTCTTGTCAGCAGTTTGAAGAGCAAAAAAGACACACAATATTTACCATAGTCCTAAAGTCTTAGAAATGAAAAATAACAATTATCAGAAAAGATCTGGAAAATTCGTTAGAACATTTGTTTTTCACCCCTTCTCTCTCAGCCTGTGAAAGCTGAGAATTCTCTAACAGTTTAGAAGTTCAAAATCCTTTATATGCAGTAGAAATTACTGTCTGTGCTACAACAGTGTCTGGAAACTCTAAAAGAGTTTTGGCCTTTTGTAGGCAAATACACACCCGGTATGCTCAGAAGCTGTGCATTTCCCACAGAGTTCAAATCCCTGTCACAAAAGATAGGAATGACATTCCTAGTTTATGTGGGGTATGGTGAGGTGTTTTTGTTCTCTGTGTTTGATTTGGTTGTTGTTTGTTTTAATGTTAAAATTGTGGAGAAAATGCAGAGCAAGAGTATATACATTGCTTGAAAATCACCCAGGAAACCCATGGTACATGTCAGAACTGAGTCCATCACTGACAAATGTCCTTCTGTAAGCATAAAATGATTTTAGTTTTAAGCAGACAGTAATTTTACAATCAGATCTAAAAGTTGCAAGAGATCGCTTGAAGGGATCCAATGGCTGGTCCATGACCTCTGCTGATAAACCATTTAGGAACCACAAGGAGAGGCTGTACATATATTTGTACATATGTTTGCATAGCCAGTTGTATATGCATCTGAAATGGAGCTACTGCTTATACAGTGTGTGCTTTTCTAGTACATGTGTCAGAATAATGTCAGCAATGCAGTTTGTCAATGAGGAAAACCTGAGTAATTGGAGTAGAAGGCTACGAGAGAGAGAAGAAAACACTTTTCATGATGCCTTAGTAGACATAGAGGGGAGATTTCTGTATCAAATGTCTTAAGTACAATCTCTAGACACTTCAGAATATTGAAGGAAGTGCATTTCCTGCTTGAGAGGTTTGTTGGATGAAAATGGAAATCTGTTACTGCATTTTAGAGGGTAATTATTGAAGTGAAAAACTTCACCTGATTAAATTGTGAGCACTTGGCCATCCCACATGAATCCATAATTTGTTGTTCCACAAGGTCACAGATCACCATGATATCAACAGGTCCCAGAAGACTTAGCTTGGCTGACAAAACTGGGAACAATATTAAGTGACCAAAATAAAAGAAACACCATATGAAGAACAGGGAAAAGCAACAAAATCTGAGATGTTTCCTGTAGGCACACAGTGTATAACAAATACTGCATGGAGTCAAACCAAAATAATCTGTTTGGTGAAGGCAGGAAGAAAGCCATATGAAGCAACTGGAGTAGGATGGGGTTTGAGTTAAATAAATAGATATTAAACATTTTTCACTTCCATTCAGTGTTAGGTATATCAAAACACAAAATCCACAATATATGCTAAGTTTGTGGATAAAAAAAGAAATTTTTAAAAAACCCTGTTTTTTTTTTTTCATCTGGAGTAGCTTTCAGCTATGTTGAGGGCATATGTCCCTAAGCTGTAATAGAAATGTTTTACTATCCATTGTCTAACTTGTAAAATATTTTATTTGGAAATAAATGAGATAAACTCCAAATAAGAAGGTGTCTTTTTAAGAAATTTGGCTGATCATTACTTTATTATTATGACACTGATTTATTAGAAAGTGTCCTCAGTTCTTTAGCATTATTTATCTAAGGAAATTAACGCAAAGAATATAACTTTTAGAAATTTTTACCTGAAGGAAATAAGTTGCTAGAATTGATTAAAATTACAGGAGAGAGATTATTTGCTATAATACTTAGCAGGTTTTTTTTTTAATACTAAGGCATTATAGCACTTCCACAGACAGGTTAGCTAAATCTCTGGCAAAATACGATTGAGTGTGTGACAGTTGCCAGGCACAGATAGCTGTGGAAACCGAAGTTCACTGTTCAAGGATAGGGTTCCTGAAGCAGATCTGACCTGGAACGAAGCATGGCTCTATTTATATCTTTATGCCTACTGGGTTCCCAGTTGAGCATTCCTGCCTTGCTGCCAATCCATGGGTTGCTTTTTCCAGCCGGTCTGTTCAGTGACCGAGACCTTCCCTACTGCCCTGTCAGTTATGGTGGGAATCAGATTATGCAAACGTGGCAGAAAGATGGAGTGTGGTAGAGAGGAAGGTGGAAACATTGGCTGTGGAAGGGACACCACCTGTCCAGCCAGAGGAACTCAGGTTTAGCTGGAGGTGCTCTGGTTTTGAGGGTTTTTTTGGCTGGTTGACATGACAGACAAGATTTGTGAAGAACAATAAATCTGAATTTTATGGTTAGAGCACAGTGCCTTCACTCTTCTGGGCCAGTGGGAAGACAAACCCCTGCATGAGCCTACTTGCAACTATTCACTCAGCAGAGGTATCACCATCCACTACTGCTTGTCACCAAAGGCTTCTTTTGGATAAAGTCTACACTGGTTTTTAACCAAGGTAAACAGAAAGGAGACTCAGAAGTCCTACTCATAGTTGTATCTCAGCAGAAACCCTGAACCAACAGCCAAACATATAAAAGAAAAAAAAGTTATTTTATTGCACATTGGAATATTTTTCAGCTACTGTTACCTATGCTGAAGGTTAAGGAGAGGGAATGTGACAGAATAGAAGCAAAACCTCTGTAATTTAGTAACTAGCGTGCTTAGCTTGTAGGCACCTGTCTCCTGAAAGAAGACAGAAGCAAGGGATTTGGTACCTCACCTTCATGTGCAGTGTGTGCAGGGGGTTGTAAGCCCTGGCATGAAAACTTTCATTGTAACCGAGGGACACCTTGGGCCATGCAGCAGAGAAGCAACAAGCTGACAAATGAAACTAAGAAGACACTGGTTCCCACACAGGGCAGAGAAGCAAGGAGTGCTCTGTCTCCATGATGCCCAGGTCCTGTAACCTTCCCTGGGGGAAACCTGAGACTTACCTTCCACTGAAGAGAGTGCAGTCTGCTCTGAGCAGGGAAGCTGCTTTGTTGTGCAATAACTGTATGCAATTATCTAAGTAAGAAGTATCTGAGAGGGACAGAAAAATAAAAGGAAGAAAGAAAATAGAGAAGTGAGCAGGCTTGGCCAGCTGAGCAGAGAGCACTGGCTATGCCAGGACATCCTCTCAGGGCTGCTGGGACATTTGAGGAGGAGAAAGCATTTCTCTCAATGCTCCCTCACAGTGGAGGGAGCATGACATTACATGTATGAGTTTTCTGACTCTGTCCCAAGGGGCTAAAAGTTGGGTACTCATCCACATCCAAAGCCAAGAAAATTTCTCAGAATGAAATTTTCATTTAAAAGTTTGACTTTCAGATACTCTCTGAGGAATGAAAAATTTTTACTGTATCTTCTTTGATTCAAAATCACATTCCCCATCTCAAAGGTAAGTTTCCTGACCACTGAGGTGAGAATGGGAAGAGACATCTTTCACATCCTTAGCTGAAACATACAGGTGAGTGAAAACAAATCAAAGTTTATTAGGGGGAATAAAGGAGACAAAGAGGTAGAGCATGATTTGAGCACCCAGGTTCAGGGTCCTTAGTTTACAAAGGAGATGTCCTGGGCTACAATATTCTGTGTCAAAGAAGAGCTTCTGTGTTTTATACTAAAGAAAAACTGTCCCAGCAACAGAGACACCAAAACTCATAAGTTTTTTTCATCCTAAACTGATGTCTTAGCACTGGACTAGAATATTTCTTTGTCCTATTGTCTTCTCTTCTTTTGATTCAGCAATCCCCTTTGTAGAGTGACACAGCTTGGATGGAGAGAAAGGGGAGAGAGAATGTGGAGAGAAGGGTCAGAGTCAAAGATTATAACTTGCCCTTTGCACCAGGCTGTGCTCCCACAGTTGAGACATTACTCTCAGATCCATCTTGCCTGGATCTGAAGATGGAATTGAACTACAGGTTGTTTTGCCTGGGTGAAAACCTCCTAGAGTGAGGCTATTAAAAAAAAAAGGGGGCATTTGTTCTCCTGCGTCTTCTGCAAGAAAGAGTGGTTCCTACTATTTTTTGGACGGAATTGTTTCCTGTTAGATTGTTTTAGAAACACTCCAGCCAAACCTCCCAGAATAGACCTCACATTAAATAGTGAATATTGAGTAGAGGAAGAATGCTAAGGAGAGCAAGGCCCAGTTTCTGAATCTAAACAGGGCTTAGGCATGAGCGGCAGAGACCTGGCCTAAAGCCTGGTGATGGTTTAGACCCCATACAAATTTTATTCTCTTCCCCCTTCACTTGTCAAAGTAGAGTATATCCAGTAACATCTTTTAACTTCTTAAACATTTCCAAAGGCTTGGATTCTTTGCTCTGTTTTCATGTTCAGATACCTTCTATTGAACTTTTGGACTCACTTCTGCCTCTAGTTTGTTCTTTATTATTCATCCCTAGCATACAGCTGAGATTCAGTTTTCTGACTGCCTGCTCAGAAGGAAGGTGAGCCTTTGACTTTGGCTGCCCTTAACATCACCATGGCCTGATTTTTCCCAAAAGGCCCAGGGCTAGGCCATATGTAAGTAGGGATTGCTGGAATTGCAATTGTGAGTGCAAGTGCCTAAATCCTTTTTAAAGCCCCTACTTAGCACTGTAAGGTTGAAATCAATAAACTAAAGCCAGAAGGTTCTGAGGCAGATATGAGAAGTTTGAGGTAAGGAGTTAAAATAAGTGCCTACTGGTGGTTCCTTTTATAATGGGATAGGAATTCATTCGTGCTAGAAGCCTTTGTACAGGGACTGTATGAAGTCTTTAATTAAAGTTGATTAAAATGGTAATTTTGAGCTCTGATAGTTTAGAATAACAACTTTTTTCTCTCCTCGTGCCACATCTGAAAACCTTTAAACTACTTCAGTGAACTGCAACCTAAGTAATCCTGCTCCTATTTTTAGGGGTATAAGCCCTGGCTTCAGCAGGGCCATGGCAGTTAGAATAAGAAGATTTTCCAAGTGTGGAGGATTAGCCTTTGCAGCAGTTGTATGACAAAGCAATATAGTTGCCAGTGATAACAAGGAGGAGGAAAGAATTTATGATTTATTACATATTCATATTTGCCTTTTTTTAACACAGCAATCTGTGAAAATGCATCCAGAATGATTCTATGTTTTTTGTTTGTTTTGGTTTTGTTTGTTTGTTTTTTAATTACTCAGAGCTTTCAGTTCCACAAATGTCTCACCTCACTGCAGAGCAGAATAGATGAGTACTGGATGCCAGTTCTGTCTTGGAATTGAGAACACTAAGCATCACAGTTTGGGTCCTGTCTAATCCTCTGGTGTGGAGTTAACCTGCTGAGACCTAAAAGCTCCACTCTTCCTGGTACAGATCTTTGTAATCATGAGGAAAGCAGCTAATTAAATGCACAGATGAAGGGACAGTTTGTTATTCAGCTCTTAGATATCTATAGTAGCTTTACTCTTCCTGTAAAATCCATGCTCCAGCTGAGCAAGTGAACTAGTGCCCTTAAATCTTATGACATCAGTCCTGCACTGCTGAACCTTCAAGATGACAAAAGAGATAAATTACTGAAACAGCAAACCAGTAGAGGATAGTGCAGAAGGCTAAGAGGTGAACTTGTTTTTAAAGCAAAAAAATCCCAACTCATCACTTTCTCCCTTACTCCCCATAAAGCCCCCTCAAACAAAACACCCAAAAGTCAAAGCTCTGTTATAGTCCAGCTGGTGAAACACACAGGGTTTCAGAACTAGCATGGATAACACAAGGTAAGAAATGTGGAGCTCTGTATTTTCACCGATTTGGGATAAATCTCCTTTTTCAGTTGCAGAAATTTTCAATGTAAAAAGATGACGACAGAGACATCAGATATTCTTGGTTACCTGCATCTGGTCCTGCATACATTGCCTTGAAGTTCATGCTCTGCAGATGTTTCAGATCTCCTTTATTGACACAAACATTCACAAACAGATCTCTTTAGACCCATGTGTAAGTGTTTTCAGCTCCTAGGGGATGCATGTCTCTTCCTCTTTATGCCACCTTATGGCATGAAGAAGCTATCAGTTCCTGAGAGAATACCCCATTGTGCACATACTGCAAGCTGCTGGAATGATTTTGTGCCATTTTCTCTTCTTGTGGTGCCTTAGGTCTCCTCACAGGAAGCTGTTGAGCTCAGTGGGAAAATAGGAGAATCTTAAAACCCCGAAGGCTTCTTTAAATTACTGTAATTGCTGGTGGGCAGGTGGAACAGCCAATCAGAAATTTCTGTAAAGGAAGTCCAAGGAATCCTTCCTTTTCCACACCAGTGCTTGCTGCAGAGTGGTGTAAAAGCACAGCAAAAATCCAGTGTTCCAGATACTATGTTTATTTCTATGGAGAGTCTCATGCATTTTTCTGGACAAAAAGATACTTTGTATTTTCAACCAAATAAAAACAGTAAACGTGTGAATTTTCCTTAGTGAGTTTAACTGGGACTTAGTATGAACATGGTGCTCAGGCAAGACCAGACTTTGAGCTACAGTAAACTCAGCGAGTCGGTGTGAATCAATACCAGATACCATAAACCAGAGAGGAGTGTATAAGGAAATGGTTTTGGGTGCTAAAATAGGGTGTACAACTTGAAAACTAGGTTTCTGGTCCCAGTTCTTGCTGTGAAAACTTCTTTGGTGTTTTTAACCCATTGGCTAATAAGAGGGTGAGAAATTGAGGATTACTGCCCAGGATTATAAAAAACATTACCCCTAATACTCCTTGCTGGCTATTCTTTTCTCTTAATAATGTCACTCAAGTTTCCTGCAGTGCAGTGCAGGAAAGGCAGCATGTTGTCCATGGCAGTTGTCCATCCTATCAGGCTCATTCATGCTAGTCTCTTGGATATGTGGGTTGGACTTCCCTCAAGGTAAAGAGTCAGTAGTATTTAATGCAACGTTTCCTGCTGGTTCTGCTGCAGAAAACATCTACTTCTGCTGCCTCAACTGTACAAAAATGGTTCCCTTCCTTACTTTGCAAGTGCATTGAATACCTCTGCTAGAGTGAGGTCTTCAGCAGGTGTGGAGTGTGTGCTAGGCACCAATGTACATAAAATGGGCATGTGCTGAAGACACAGGAGCCTAGAAGAACTCTTAATTAGGAGGCATCTAACAAAGCTGATATGCCTTGAAATGTTGGCGACAGAAGGATTCTGCCTCCTAATTTTATTGGAAATTTCAGTTCCTAGAGAGGCACTTATCTGATTTGTTGAAGAATTACAAGTTTAACTTTGGAATTCTCTGCCCTCTGAACCCTAAGTAAAGAAATAAAAGTTTTTTTCTTTACTTCTGCCTTTACTAGCAGCATTCTGATGGTTCAGTTTGTCCTCTACGGAGCATCAAGGCTTCACTTATGTTGTGGGAGTCTGGTTTGACGTTTGTCAACTTAAACATCAGCATGACACTGCAGCAGAATGCTGGTGATTTAGCTGTAAAATAAAATTAAGATAAAAATAGTGCAGAGAAATTTCACATAATGTCAGAGACCCTTTCTGGCATAATTCCATGCCCTCCAGAATATCCTTCCATTAAACCGATTGGAAAGCTTATATGCACTAGAAATTGAAAGGCAATGTGGGTTTATCACTTAATCTTCAATATTAGTTTGTCCTTTTTTTTTATTATTATGTGGGACACTTAGTTGAGTCTCTTCAGAGATGATATAATCTCTTTCTTGGTTTTCCATTTCAGAGTTGTCAGTGGAACAAGTATTTGCCACAGATCATTTGACCTGAGGTCTCCTCATCAACGAGGACCATACTCTGAAATATGTTCAGCTTTCTTTTGAATCTGTCATGGATTTGCTAATCTTCAGCTCACCCTCTATGCCACTCAGATAAATTATAAGCCGAGAGATTCTGCAAATGCTGAGCAGCATCTCTCTCTCTTTTTTTTTTTTTTAATTACTTTTTGCTTGCAGCAAAGATTTGTTTCATGCACAATCATTTTAATTTATCAGGATATGTGTTAGGTATTTTGAATAAGATAAACACTGAACTGAACTTTCACCCTAACAGGAACTAAATTAATCTTGATATTAAGAAAATAGTCTTCAGAAATACTAAATCTCCATTTTGCAGAAATGTGGCAATTCCACAAGAAAGTGAGAGTGAGATATTTACAAAAATAATTTATTGACATACTTGGCTGACCTTTGGATTAGAATAAGCTTTTATTTTTTTCAAATTTTCTCATCGATGATTATATTGGTTCTGGATTTTAATGTGCAAAATAATAAATTTCTGTAAATCCGGTTCATTGGGGTTTTCACACTATGGTTCATTATATTGCTACCTCTTAGCTAGATCCTGTTCTAGTGGGGTAAATCCCATGGGAGCTGCACTTAGATCAAACTGTGCATATATAATATGCAGCTGACATTGTTTATGAAGTGCTAATGGAAGTGGCTGATTTTGCTTTTTGTGAAGTTAGTAAATGCAGAATAAATCCTGAAATGAGTACGTATACATGAGCATTATTTGTTGTACACATGTACCTTTACCTGGCAGATGTGCTAGGGCCAGGCAACACTGCTAAGAGCTATGAAAATGAAGACAGCACAAACTTTAGCAGGACTAACAGTCCCTGAAACTCTAAGAAATAACAGTTCCAACTTCCCAGATTACTTATACTGGGATAAAACTGGAGTGCTCTGCTTAATAGTATACGTGTTTGGTCCTAATGATATCTTCCTATTGGGAAATATGATTTTAATGAAATCAAAACTGGTTAGATGAATTTGCTTATTTCACTGAAGCTTCAGAAAAACAATTTCATACCTTAAAAATATTCTCTTTCCAGGTCTGTAATATTTTGTTTTTCCATTATTAAATAGCTTTTGAATTTTAAAAATGCATAAAATCAAAGAATTGCAGAAAAATTCATGTTAAAAGGAACTTAATCCAATCTCTTCCTCATAATGGGCTCAATGTTATACTCAAACCAGTTTATAGAGTATATAACTGTAAAAAAAATTCAGATGTGAGGCAAAATATTTTGATTAATCATAAACCAAGGAAAAAGGATAAATGATGCTTTCAAGAAAATTAAAAATTGTCTTCTTTCTTTCTGGAAAGTTATGATCCAGTATTGGAAAGATAAGTTTCCCAGGAAGCGGAAGTTCTTTTATAACTCATTTATAACTTCAGTTGACAGCATCACAATGTACTAAAGCCAACACAATAATATAACAACCAGATTCAGCAACTGAACACCTCAAGTGCGAAAATTAGAGCTGGTCAAACGGCTACACTGTTGTAAATACTGTGGTTGATTTACTCAGAGTGAATATTGGCTGTTCTTGTGCACAAGAATAAGTTTCTGTCCTAGAAGAATAGCAATCCAGCTTGCATGCTGAGCTCAGGCACAAATAATATGTCATTTCAACATCAAATGGAAAAGTTTATTCCACACAGTGACTTTACCTGAGCTCTCCTCTTTGGATTCCTCTACAACTCTGTAGCAGTATTTTAAAACAGAACCGAAATTCCAGAATCAGTGCTTCTGGTTCCCCAAACATGCTAAACCTTCTTCATTCATCTGGTTCTCACAATCATGGAAAACTCCATCTCTCTCCTGTATCAGCTTCTTGGAACAAACAAAAGTGAACCAGAGTTTAACCACTGTCCTGAAACATACAAAATGAAATTAAGCAAGTGTCTCCACATCCCGCTTCCCCACACAGTGATACCATAACCATGGAAAGGAACATTGGCTTTAAAAAATCAACCTTCAAATCAAAATGTATAAAAGCTGTGGATCTTAGTTAAGAACCTAATACAGTCTAGAGTGCTTCTTTTTAATTTTCTGACACTTTGATCAGACAGAATGCTGCAGGCAACTTTATACAATATTTTGATAGAAGAATTCTATGAACAAACAATTCCTGTTGCAAGCATGACAAGAAGAGACAGTAAAGGCAAGAAAGCAGAAAACAAACACATACATAAATATTTACAGTAAAGAGGAATAAAAATTTTAAAAATAATAACAACTAAGAGAAATAATAAAACCAAAAATAAATGGCAGTGGAAAGAAATTGGAAGACTCAAAGATGAAAAGTGCAGGTAAGCAGCAAAATGAAGAATACAAAAAATAGAAGAGAAAAGGAAAGCAAATACAAATGAATTATGTAAGTCATGTGCAATCACACTGCACAGAAATAAGGAAAGTAGAACAACTAGGGAGATAAGGAAATAACCCAAAAATAAAAATATGAATGTAAATTGAAATGTGTGCTTTTGAAAGCTGGGAGCAGCAAACAAATTCTGTAATGTAAAGTAGTAATGAAAATCAAGGGGCAGGCCAAGAATTTTGAAAGGAATTTCTTGTTCACATGTTTAAAAGAGTTTCAGGCTCACTGATTTTAGGAATTTTTTTTAGGCTTCTGATGATTCTTTGAAGGTTTGAGTTAGTTCATCCACCAAAAGGTTTGTGGAGGAATCAATGCTAGGAAGACAATGTTTGATGGATAACAGTGAAAAGGGTGTTTTCAACTGTATGAGCAGATGCAGGACAGAGGGAAGGGAATCAGACCTGGGGGTGTTTCTGTTAGATCATCATCCTTCTTAAATACCCACAGTAATCTCCTAGCTGGGTTCTACCCCTGTACTACTTATTTGAACATCTGAAAACTCTTGTAACATAGTGAATGATTATGGTGCCCCAAGAGGATAAAGAATTTTGATATCACACTGAAACTATGTAGCTGAACAAGAAGATAACACAGACATGTCCTAATCCTACATCACAGACCACTGTTTTTTTCTTATGATTCCCTATCCTTGCTCCCCTAAATTCCTACACTGTCAATAAAGATTTCCACTTTCTTAATCTAATTGCTGATTTGGTCTTTCTTCCTCTCACCCTCCACTTTCTGTTGTAAGTGCCACATTGGTGGTACCTGCTCATTAACAAAGGGGACAACTAGGGAAAGGAGCTTAGGGAAAGCAACAGGGAGCTGCACACAGGTGGTCAGTGAGGAAAAGTGGGCTAATTCAGAGCCAGAGAATTGAATGGCTGGCAGACACAAGTATATTGAAATATTACCTCCAAAGAAATAATAACATGCTGACACCTTCTTTTTTTATTCTAACCCAATGAAAAAAAATTAATAAAATAGTCTATCAATTTCACAGCAGTGAAAGAGTTTTCTTTCTCTCAACGACAATTTTGTCCACTTGGTTAATAGGACAGGAAATTTAACCACAACATATATTACTTTCTTCCTTAGTTACAAATATTAAAAGGTAAAAATGTTAGCTTGTGGGGTTTCCTGACATCCTGGAGCAAAAGAAAAGAGGAATATAATTATCTTTAACCTATTAAAGGCTAAGGAAAAGAATGTGAATTTGTTTTAGTTAAACTAAATCACTCTACCACCTTTTGCCCTAAACAAAGCCATTTTAACAAATTCTGTCAAATGAAACTCAAGTGGGATGAAGTGCCAAGTATTTTGCTGCCAACTCAGCAAATGGTGGTGACATTATCTTCTTATTTTGCCAGTGTAATAGAGGATCAATTGTAAGACGTTACAGAAGCTCAGCTCCATAATCATTGATTATGGTTTCTGTATTATCTACAAAAAAAAATTGGTTAAACCTTTCCTAGTTTCAAATGTCAAGTTAAGCCTGTGCAAGGCTGATAAATATACTGAAGATTCATTGCTGTTGGCATCATTGTTGGTTACAAAAAGTACAGTGTTGTTACAGCTGGG
This sequence comes from Promerops cafer, assembly GCA_013398275.1. Lineage (NCBI taxonomy): Eukaryota > Metazoa > Chordata > Aves > Passeriformes > Nectariniidae > Promerops > Promerops cafer. The sequence goes on from VZSE01015287.1 coordinate 1,157,483, forward strand.
AAAAAGTAAGGCAAAAGACTGTGGAATATAGTAGCCTGAAATGATGCATTAAAATTTTCAATAGTATTCAAAGACAAAGTTATGTAGGAAGGTGGAACTTTACACTATGCAGTTAATATGTAATCATCGTGACTATAAAAAAAACTAAAAAAATTTCCAAACCCAGAGTAATGCTCTTATCCTGGCTTTGATTATTAAACATAACACTCCACATGGTGTGAGGGTGCATTGATTTGGAGATGTCAGCCTACTGCAACCTATCTGCCAGCAACTGCATCAGGCTTTACTTTTTCTGTTGAACAAATATGTTAGTCCCCTTTGCCATGTAAGACATCCTTTTTGTTAAGTTGGAGGAAGCAACTTGTAAAGAAAAATCCTCAGATCTGGGCTCTAAATTTGAGGTGGCACAACCTTTGGGAACTCATGTTATTCAGCAATGTTGTACTTAGCACTTTTTGCTAGGATAAAGCTTGCTTTTGGGCAGAAAGGGAGGCTCAGACAAAGTGTCTGTGGCTTCATGGTTTTTATTGCTATGCTTGGGATGAAAAGACATTTGTGGTCTAGCCTCTGGGGGATATACCAAGTTCCTTGTAAATATTAGGTCACCCATTGATTTATAGCTTTACTTCTGAAGTTTTTCTGTACAAAGAAAAGTAAACCTAGTAACCCTTCTTTTGAAAATGTACTTTGCATGTACATTTCATTACACACCATTTCAATAAAAGAAATAGAGCTCGATGACTTGAGGCAATATTCTATTTACAGATAGTTTATTTTTAATTATCTTCTGCCTGTCAGACTATATCTTCTATACACTTACACAGATTGGTAGTGGCTGAAACAGAAATAAAATGGTTTGAGTTTTTTCTTAAACCCTTGGCTTTTTCAAGGCTTCACACTGCAAATGGAGAATACGGCATTGCAACTAAAATGTTTTGGTATGGAAGGCTGTCATGGAATCATAACAAGTTTATTGGTGTTTGGAAACTCGTGTTTTCCAGTTACAGCAATGCCTGCTTCTCTGGAGCAGTCACTGCGGTTATTTTTCCACCATAGCTAGTAGAGGATGATAGCACTGTCAAAGCTACATGTCTCAGGGAAGCCTGATTGACTTTTCAGGGCTGTCTAGTTTTGCTTTCTTAACATCTGGAGGGAGTGTTATATGATTTGGACTTCAACACAAATCAGAATCATTGCAATGTGCAAGTAGTAATTTGTATTTATGTACCAAAGTTTATATTTTAGGATATTGCACAAAATCTCTGACTACATCATTAAATGGTTACACTCTAGTATTTATTAACCAGTTTTCTACTTAGAGCAATTTTATCATACATTCATAAGGAGGAGTTGTTCTTCTGGCATATATATGTATTTGTTATAATAATCACAAAACGCCCCAGAAGGACTATTAAATGTGCCTGTTTCTACAGTCTGTTTATGTAATGCTTATTATATGTACAACATATATCTGCTTTTCAAGGAAATTGCGATAAAATGTGCAAATAGTAATCTCTTTAAGGCAAAGACTTTTTATTCCAAGTGCATTGCCAGCAGACAACAATGAAAAACAGAGTAAGATATGTACAGTGTGTTGTCACAAGATACATCAGATGTGATCACTGTTACAAGTTTCCTTTCCCTAAAGGTATTTTTCCTTAGGCTGTCCTGAAGAAAGTAAGCCTTTTGAACAGGCTTGGTAATTTTCTCTGCAGGGTCAAGAGATGTGCAAATTAGAAGTTGCCAAAAATATTTCACAGGCACATGTAGACAAAGACCTTGTACTTGTCTTTAAACAGCCAAAGAATCTCAAGTCTAGCAAGTAGACTAGAGACATGTCAAGTGATGAAATTGAATGTGAATGTAAAAGCTTTTCTCTGCTAAAAAAGAACACAGCCTTTAGATTAATATTAGCAAACCGTACTATGTCACATTCCTACAATAAGCATCTCTCTCTGGGAAATAAGAATACATTAGTTCAGGTCAATATCTGCACTCCCATCAGACAAAATTACCTAACTGTCTTTGTCTGGTAATGATAATGACATTGTTAGCCTCCAGGGAGTTGACGTCACACAACTAAGCAACTCAGGAAGAGCACAGTGTACAAGTGTATAAGTGAACCAGCAAAGACCTCCATGCGTATGGACTGATTCAGCTGACGGATGCTGTTTCAATGCCGTAAAAAAAATCCAAATATGCCCCAAGCTGCACTTAAAAAAACCAAGCAACTTGCAAAAGAGCATTTTAGGCATATAAACAGTTGTAAGCGACCCATCAGGAAGGAAACTATTTCAAGAACAGGAGGCGTGACTGAATCAAACCTATGATGCACAAACCACACTCAGATGTATACGTGTGTATTTGCATTTGTGATGGATAATATTCCTTTGCCTAAACTCTTTCACTGTTTGTATATGTCTACTTACCTGCATGCACCTGCCTGCCTCCTGGAAGTGCACTCAGGTCTTCCAAAGACAGCCAGGAGAAAGTAACTAAATATCAAAGCCTGTGAATAAGGCTAACTCTCCTGTATTATAATCGCTGAAGTAACAGTGGCGCATAAAATCCTTTGCCACTAAATAAAGAATGACTGTGAACTGTTTGAACACTTTGTCTGTTTAATAAGAAAGGAACAGCCAGCTTATCAGAATGATTGTGTGGGCTAAGGTAGGAGGATTTTTTTGGTGTTTGTTCAAGGCTTTACATGAAACTAATTCTCTCTGTATATTGCATTTATTTGATTAAAAGAGAAGTTCAGTCAATACTGCAGTAGAAAAACCAAGGCATGTCTGAACTCATTAAAGCATCGTTTGTACACTGACACTGATGAAAGACCTGCTGCTGGTGCTGCTGTAAGTCCATTTAGTTTTTATTTGACATCAGGTTGCTTTGCCTGTACTGCCAGAGCTTGTGTATGAAGCTGCACTACCATGAAAAAAGAGCACATCCGACACGGAGCCAGGGATTTCCAAATGATACCTGGACACTGCCTCATTTGCCTGATGTGTGATATAACAGGTCTGGGCAATCTGCTTTTCATTCGCTTTCTTCCCCATCTCAAAATGGTGCCTATGCTCTCTCCACAGTCTGCTCCAAATAGCTGCATGTGGGAGGAGATACCTGCAACACAGCTTCTCCTACCCGCAATCCACTTCACATATGTTTGAGACGGGGAAAAGAAATGGGGCAGTCACAGGCGTCCGAACTCAGCACTTGTGAAAGGAAGCAGCTCTGCTAAAGCAAAATCTTCTGCTGCCAATGGTTTTCAGCCCACAGGGCTGCCGGGAAAATCTGCTGTCAGTGGATGCAGCTTACCTAACATCATAACTGTGCACTTTTTGTAGGACATTCATGAAGGCTGACTTAGGCTGCTCAGGCTCATGTCACCAGACTGCCTCTATAGCCTGGGCAGGAGCAGTGAAGCATGCAGGACCATTATGGGATCCCATTTCTCTGTGGTGACTGCAGAGGTGATTACCCTCACTATGCTAAAGTTAGCTTCTATGAAAATGTATTTAGTTGGGCTTTTATCAAAATGACTGCTTCAGGGTCGAGCAGATTATATTCCCATAGCTCTGTTTTGACATACTGTTTTGCTTTATTTCTCTCTTCGTGGTGCTTCTTAAGCACTGCCCAGAATTTTTAGAAGCTTCAGATCTGATCTGATTCATCTCTTTTGAATAGCCTTGCAATGTTAGCCAGAAAAGATCCTTTTTATTCCCTCTTTTTATCTGCAAGCTAGATTTCTAAAAGGATTTGTCCCACTCTGCTCATCTGAAGTTTTCTTCATTGGCTCCCTTTAATGATTTCTGAGCACACTGGTCAATTCTGATGCTGTTTATTAGGGCACAGAAGTCTCAGAAATACTTGCTTACTGGAAAAAAAATACAGGGGAGAGGCTGAAGGATTTGTGCTTGATTAACTTGGGCAAGAGTGCCTCCCCTGTATATCTATAAGCAGGCCATCAGGAAGGTGGACCTAGGCCCTTCACAGGCTTGCAAGGCAGGGGAAGAAGCATAAATTGAAAAGAAGAGTTTCAGGCTGGATACAAGGATAAGCTATTTTTCCAGGTGGACAGTGTCTGAGAAGCTCCTCACTCACACTGAAGGTTTCAAGATCCAGCTGAATGAAGACCTCAGCAACCTGTTGTGATCTCAGAACTGGTCCTGCTTTGAGTAAGATCTTGAACTAGAGCTGTCCAGAGGTCCTCTCCAACCTTGATTATTTTGCGATTTGTTTTATCCATAGAGAATCTTAAGCACTGCTGGGCTGAGGCAGGATTGCCTAACCAAACTTAGTGGGGTTTTTTTTCATTATATTTAGGAGGAAATATTTAAAGGTTTGTCTATATTTTTAGCAACTAAACTACTTTGAACTCTCTATACATATATGTGCATTAACTTGGGAAAGCTGAGTTTTATGCCGAATGAATCTCAGAACAACATGTGGCAGTGATAGTTCAAAATCCATTCTTGCAACCACGTTCTGGGATTTAAGGTCCTTGCCTTCTTCAGCATTGTCTCTGTACTATTACTTTCCTCTGACTCTAGAAACAGAAGATTTATATTCCATCATCAGGAAGCTGCTGAACCCCACTCACTTTAATGACAAAAATCCTCCAAGCTTCACCCTGTGTGTCCAATCAGGAAATGCCCAAATCCTGCTGCAGGCACTAAGTCTCAATATCATCCAAATGCCCAAAAAAATTCTTTACCAAAAGAGGCAGCAGCCCCATGCTTCTGCCCCCAGAATCACACCCTGCTGTGGTCTCAACTCTTTTTCACGTCCCAGTTCTTTCAACAGAGGGAATGTTTGGATGAGAGAGGAATAAATCATCCTTATAAAGACTTGGAAAATCTTCTCTCTGACCCTACACTCCTACAAGGCACAGTGGCATTCACATGAGCCCAAAGTTCTCACTCTCTTGCCCTTCTAGCACATCTGCTATCATCAAAATGAAGGTTGTCAGGTTTGCTCTGGGGTTGTTTCCTTGGCAATATAGTGCTGCTCTGATGGCTACACTGCACACGGGACACAAAACCACTCTGCCCTCTGACACTGTTCTCATGCTTTGTGGATTTGAGACCACTTGGAGTGAGAGATGTTCACACAGAGACAGTCTCTCAGCATCTAATGCAAACACCTGCTGTGGACATCCTGTCTTTTGTTTTTCCCCAAGAAAGCTTTTTCCTTCAACCCTCACCAAGGTCTTCATTTGTCTTGACCAGAGGTCATCCTCAGAGGCCTGTCTCCCTGTCACAAATTAGCAGAATATTCTCTTATTCCACCTGGAGAAAATCTGGCAAAGAGCTAGGTTTGGCAAGTAGAAAGCAAAAGCCCAACTTTGCCCTTTTAAATGACATTTTTAACTTCCATGGAAGAATTCCAGCTAGGCAATCTACCTTAGAATTTTTATTTACCCCATGCAAGATAATGCTACTGCAAACATAGTAAGCAACTTGTGTTATTTAGCTGAAAATTACATTTTGGGAACAAGAAAATAAAATTAGCTTGTTGAAAGATTGACTCTGCAATGTTCTTTGCACGAATGAATGGCAGGTGAATGGCCCTGACACAAAGGTACCACGGGCAGACTGCTCTGCAGGTCCTGAACATGGAATGCCAGTTAAGGACAATAGATGTGCACACAGATTAAGAATTTATAGGGTTTATAAATATATTCTGCCAGTCAAACAATATTATCTTTAATTCCATCTGTAAGAGGGGTTTGCATGCTACATGTCTTTTTATATTTGTGAGTGCTAAAGCTGTTTTAGTAGAATGGACAGGCATGCATTTCATATTTTGGTAGTAAATTAAGCAAACTACCTTTGATTCCCAAGGTAGTCATCCAAAAAGATTATTGGGAAACTTAGGTCCCAATATTTCTTTCTAGATGTATTCACTTTACAAACTTACTCTTTCTTGAAATCCTTGCAGTCCTTTGTGGTTTTTGAGTGTTAAATATGGGTTTTCTTCCCTTCACCTCAAGAAACTACAGTTTTGGGATTAAGAAAAGGGAATTTTTATATTAAGAAATCATTATTCTTGTGAAATAACTAGGGTTTTATTGTTTGTTTTGATTTAGCTTTTTTGGGGGGGGTTGTGNATTTAGTTTTTTTGGGGGGGTTTTTTTTTTTTTTTTTTTTTTAATTATGCGATTCTGCTCAGATTTCTTTCTGCAAATATTTGTTTGAATTCACAACAAAAATACTATTCATATTTGTTTTAATGGAACACCATTTTGGAATGATAATTGAATGGTTTTCCTGTGGAAGAACTACCCCAAGTAGGAAACACAGCTATGCCAAATACATTCATTACAATCCATTTTGAGAGAAATTCAGTCCCCGTCAGGCAAAAAGAAAGAAAAAAAAAAGAAAGTTTAAATAAGCAATCTGCCTGGTGTTTATCTACACATGGGCACACATACCTAATATTCCTACTGACAACCATTTATCTTTTCCCTACTGATTCTTTCTGGTGCTTCATGTTAGTTATTGGTTTTTTCATTATAATTTTTCCAGTTGTATCCCAAGTTTTTTTATGTGATTTATAACCAAAACCATGATCTCTGGTCTAAATAGTCTGCATGCTGAAAACAACATTAGACTAATATGCCACAGGATGCTGAAACACTTCACTGATTGCTACAATAAAAGTCAAAATGATTGATTGTGTAAGAATTCCTTCAGGTCATTAGATTACTGTGGCAGGTGCCGATTTATTTGCAAATTCCTACAAAAAAGCAGGTCTCCAGCAATATAAGATTGTGAGGATAGGAAAATTATGGTGCTTGGAATATTTCTGCAATATATGTCAGCTTCTTCATTTCCATGGGTTGGACAAGTGAAGAACCCATAGCAGACTGTACTGTATTGTTTTGGGAAACAGAGAGGACGAAGTACTTGCAAATATTTCTGGAGAGTTTGAGGTATGCATTCAAATCTAAATACAAGGTTATCTTGATGAAATTCTGGGAGTTGATAAGATTGTTGTTATTGGGATTAAATTAATGTGTCTGTGTGTATACATGAATGTACTATGCACATCTATGTATTCAGGTGGGCAATTCCATCTGGTTCTATTACTTTTGGTACAAAGACATGGTGGGATATACCTACCAAGGGAAAATTAATTAGATGTTTGTCAACATCATATGCCTAAACTCAGAAAAAGTAACAGAAAGGAAAAATATCTTTTCCAAGTTGACCTCCTGTGTTCATCACAACATCATCTTAACATGTTCATAAAAACACAGTGTCTGCTCTCTCTCACACGTGGTTCTTTTTTCCTCTCCTTCCTTCTATCCCCATGCAGGAGTTAGGGGGTTGAACTGGGTTACTTTCTAATTGTTGTTACTCTGTAATATGCAATACATGTTTTCTTAGTGAGATGTATCAAAAAAGGCACCTGTTTAATTTGAATGTAGAGTACCTTAGTTCTCGTGAGAACATGTCCTGTAGTCTTTCAGAGACATAAGAGAACATGTAATTGGGAAATAAAATTTAAAGAAAAGTTTAATCACTGAAACACTGAGAATGAGTCCAGTCATCATCTCTTCTCCGTGCCACACCTTTAAAATCCAAATGAGACTAGTATGTGTACCAAGTGACACAGTAGATGAGGAAATTACAGTAACTTTGGGATCTGAGTGTCATTGCTCAGTGCCATTAGAGTAAAGTTCAAGGGAGAGATTTGCTAGCATGGACTCTGTCATATCCATAATATCGTGGCAGCACTAGAGTGTGCTCAGCTCTAAAAACAAACTGGGAAGACTGGTAATGTCTCTTGAACTCAGAATTAGCCTCACTGGTCTCTCTCTGAAGTGTGGCAAGATGAAGTGCATCTTTTTCCAGTATCCCAGATGGTTCTTGTACAATCCCTATAACTTCTTTCAGTCTCCTATTCCCTTCCCGCTTTTCCTTCCAAAATGCCACTGACTATGAATAATTTAATTTGCCTGCCAGAGTTCTCCATCACTTTCTCCAGCCTTAGGAGAGTAACTTTCTAACACTGTATTTCAATGTCTTCTGGCAGAATATTTTCCATCTGCTTTTTAGATGTGTGAGTGTGGGAGGGGCAGAGGAGGCTGGGATGGCGGGGGTGGTGTCAAGGAACAGCGCCAAGACATACTGCTCTCGTTGAAATGATCTACTGCTTCCTTTCTGTTTCCACAAGGCTTGGTACACTGCTCTCACTTCTCTTCAGCGTGGCTGCTGTTCTTCACTTCTCCCTGAGGTAAGGATGAGAAGGAAAGAGGAAAAGAAAGTCAACTTCTCAATGCATAACTTTCAGAGTGTGTTTAGATTGGAAAAGTCTGTGAAATAAAGCTTTTATTCCATTATCCTGGGCTTTTTGTCTCAGTTAGCACTGTAGCTTGCATGAAAAGTATTTGAAGTGTGGGCACAGGTCTGAATGGACAGAGAGAGCCAGGCAATAATGTGGGCACCCACAAGGAAAGGAAGCTGAACTCCATCTCTGGCAGAGATCACTCTGGGCATCGCTCTGGGAACAGGGACAAGAAGAAGATTTTTGGTTATCACAAAATGTAAATAACGTAAAGCCATAGCTGTTCTCCAAGATACTATTAATAGGAATAACACAAGATTATCTGCCATGTGGATTTAGTATTTTGCCTTTACAATGAAGAAATTCCAACAATTAATAGTTTTCCTCTATTTGAGCTGGGAGGACCTGATAAATCTTAGGTCTTCCCAACATCTAGACATGCCTTTCAAGTGGTTTTCTGTGACAATACATAAATAATGGGAAGCTGTAAGAGACATCCTGAAGCAGTCTTTAGGATTGCATTGAAGTACAATTATATAATAAGAAGAAGCAACTTGGATTAGCTCATGAAAGTCAAGAAACATGACAGCAGGCATTATGCTTAAAGTGGAACTTATTAATGATAGATTAAATAATGCAGTTTCCTGTTCTCCTAAAACAGGAGAACTCCTATTCAGGCAGTTTGATGCCTGTGGCTATGCCTGGTGTGGTGCACCCCATCACATTCAATCACAGATGCTCAGTCCAGCTGTGCAGGGACTTTATGTAAATAAAGACCTCTTGGAAATCCCACCCACCTTTGCCACAAGCCAAGGAACTCAACTCATTCTGTGGTGCAATATTAGATCATAGAAACAGAGTGCAGAAACCTTTGTGCAGTTCTGCTGCTGCTGCTGCCATATAATGTGGAAAATGGCTGCTGATTGCTCCATTTTCGTTGTGTTCTTGTGCATTTCTTTCTTCTGAGTTCTGCTAAGTACCGTGACAATTCATCTGAATTATATAGCTTCTCAGTGGATAATTGATTATTACATATAGTAGCATTTTATGCATGTGTTTTCTTTAGTAGATAGTAGTTTGAACACATTTGTATGGCTGACAGGGAGTTGGATGAGAATTTCCCAGTCTTGAAAGCTGCAATGTAAAATTATCTCACTTAGATGTTCATGGGATAAAGACATGACTTTTTCTTTTGTTTCCAAGAATCATTAAAGCTGAATTATGCTCTTCGGTTACAAAGTAGAAAACTTAGTTACTGATATCTATTTGTCAGTGTTATACTGTGGATATATCAACACTTTTTTTCTCCATAGTCTTGACTGAGTTTGACAGATGAAAATCTATATGCAGCTGCGTAATTAATTTATACTTTGTCAAAGTTAGGAAAAGATTTGAATGGCAATTCAGAAGAATCTCATGCAATGCTTAAGTTAGATCATTGCTCCATGTACCTTACAGTGTGTACAAGACAAAGACTGAAATCTACAGCTTTGTTCTATTTTGCATTAAATTGTAGGGTTCTTTTTTCTTCTTCTTCTTTTTGAGCATATGCCACCAAGCATGCTAATGAACCAGTCAAAGAATCAGCTGTACTAACAGTTAATGAGAATTCAAAGAGATTTATTTAGCCTAGCATCATCATTTCAGTGAAGATTCAAAGAGGATTAATTTGATTTATGTCAAAATGGAGGAATCTTTATATAATCTGCAGTCAAACTTTCATGAATATATTTATTCAGACTTGCAAAGTTCTTAAAATTCATGTGTAAAAGGCTATGGGAGAAGAAGACAATATTTATTTATATGTAAATTATTCTTTTTATACATAAAATCTATTTTAAGTTTCAAATGTGTTTATATCTCCACTTTGCAATGCTTAGGAATTTGCAGGATAAAATGTGGAGCTTTTGAAATCAGTGAGTTTTATATGTGATTATAGTGGACTCCAATATTCATTTAAAAAAATCTGATGGTCAAACACAGGTAACAAAAAATTATACAACACAGTTCTTAAGGGCACTCTACCATACCTCAAAGAAATGTTTTTCTGGAATACATATCACATACAGAATACATACTGGTGTGTTATCAGCATTTCATTGCTCTCTTTTGGAAAAGCTGCATGACTCACATACCCAAGTAAAAAACTCGTGCTAATAACGTCATTTCCATGCATCAAAATTTCACGTACAACTATACTGAGCGTGGTAAAGACAGATAATTTTAAAACCAGCAGGATTTGTAAGTGCATCGCTGTTCCTCAAACCCCACATCATTACCATTTCCAGGAACTGTGTATGGCATTAAGTGGCTTTTCATACACCATTTCCATGGCTGTTCACGCACTACTGCTTTCACACAATGACCCCACATCATGCATGATGATGCTGAATCACAGATGGCTTTAATACAAAAAGCTTTGTGTTGAGCCATTTTCTTTACATGCACATTGAAATCCAAATTATTCATGAGTAGCTGTACTTTTGTTAGACAACTTGGGCTGTCTAAACTCCAAATTCACAAGATTATTTATGCTCAGCCAGAAAAGAAAGAAATTATAGCATGCAGTATCAAATGACCTGACCGGCTTTTTCAATGTCCTTCTGTTGGTGATTTTTTTTTATTTTGTTTGTTTGTTTCTTTGTTTGCTTGCTTTTTGTTATGGTTTTTGTTTGTTGTTTTTTTTTTTTGTTTGCTTTGTTTTGTTTCAGTTTTGTTTTTGTTTTTTAATGTGTTGTCTAGTAGGGCTTTTTAAACAACAGGGAGAAGTAGCACATGAATGCAATCTCTTGGTCTGACTTGTTCTTTCCAAGACTTTAGGTGGACATTTCCAAGTCAGTGGATGTTAATCCAAAACCAACTATGAGAAACAAAAGCACTTTACTTGATCCAAGTGGCTATTGGAAATTGATATTAACATATAAATTAAGCAAATCTGCCAACTGATATATGTTTAGGCATATAACATGAGGAAAACAGCAAATCTAGTCTTCTTTGCACCAAAATGTCAGTTTCCCACTGACTTCACAGCACAGCACAGACTCTACTTCATTTCAGTATTCTTTCATGCTTAGTAAGGGTATTTGCTAAAACATTTTGTCTCTGAAAGGACTTTCATGCTCTCTGGCTCTGGCCAGTGTTCTCTGTCAGCCATCATGTTCAGCACATATTAATAATGTTATGCTTCAGTGATAAGAAATTAACGTCTTGTACTGTCCAACTCACTGTATGGATCCTGCACAGAACCATTTAGACATTCAGAACGAAATACTAGCCTTGTCATTGCCTCAAAAGAGTGAGGCAGGGAAAATCCATTTTATTCTTAATTTTAAATAGTCACATATATTTACTTTCTATACTAACAGAACTAAGATGAACAGAGTAATGCAACATCCTTGGCATAGAAACCTAATGTGAAAAGGATACAAGGCTGGTCCAGTGCAGCTCTCATGGGCATCAAAAGATATTCTGCCACTGCCATCAGTTGGAGCAGAGTCTGGGGAGCTCTGAACAACTCAAAATCTAAAAAGAAACTTTTGAAAAAAAATTGAAAAAATTAGACAAAAGCTTCTTTGACAAAAGTATTAAAACCTATTCCTCCCTGAATGAAACCTTAATGTGAAAGAACATGTTAGAGGATTCAGTTAGAGCAGCAGGATGGAAGAAGTCAGACTTCCCATGAATCACATTAGACCAGAGCACAACTAGCAATGGCAGGTTTAGACCCACCATAAACTTAGATAGTGATGGAAAGCTGACAGAGACTTTAGCAGGACAAGTCTCACTGGCTGACTTGGGTCCCTCTCTCCTTTCTAGTCACGAGTCCTAACAAAATACGCAGGAACATGATATCTCTGAGACCTCCACGTTTGTCCTATCTTATTGTAACTGGCTAACTCATTAGGCAGTTATTAGGTGGTACTGACAGATGAATTCAAAGACCTTATTTACTCAAAAACCCAGCTGAAAGTAGAAGGTTTGTTAACAGTGTTCTTTAGGTGACAGTCAGCATGATTTTAATTAAAGGGTCATTTTGGTATATAGCTATACAAATAAGCAATCAAGTTATTTTAATGTGATTTAAAAAGAAAGAAGAATATATTTAATTTCGCTGAAGCAGGAAAAAGATTCTGCACAGAACAGTTAATAATGGTGGTTGAAATATCATCTGCTACTGCAAAATGCAGGTTCTGTGTTCAGTCAGTTGTGTTATGATAGCTCTGTTATGTAAAGTCAGGTCATGTGAATGTAATGCCTTTTAATGGGATAGGTTATAAAATCAGCTCTCATCTGAACAAAAATCCATTACAATTTCCCATTCTCACCTTGACAAGGGATAAAAACTTTGGAATGGCCTACATATCTTGTCTCTGAACACATGGTATTTCATTTTAAAAGAATGAATTTACTTTTCCGTGGCCCAGAATGTAATTCTAAAAAGCACTTACCTATCCTCTTATACTGCAATGTGTATATGTTTCAAATACAGGAAAGTTAATTTTAAGCTATAGAACCTGAGATCATTGGGATGGCAGCAGTACGGGGCTCAGTACCACTAACTCCTCAATTATTTACTTTGCTTTTTTTTTTTAATATCCCATTGAGCCTAACATTTCCTCTGTCACCTGTACCTGCATCAGGTGATACAGTTCTAACTCAGGGTAGTTCCTGTTCCATGCAATGCAACAGCATTTTAATCAGTAAAATAAAGGAGTGAAAAATCCCAAAAGGTTGTGCCTTACCCTGCTGGAGAACAGCTAAATATGGAAAATAAAATCTTCACAAACCTCATCATTTAACAAAAGTAACTCCCTTTTATTCCTGTTAGGTAATCACTATGTGCAAGAAGTGGCAGGTTCACCTCATACATGCCTCTAGGTTTCGAAATCTTAGATCCTTGTCCTACAAGAAAAAAGAGTAAACTTTACATAACTGAGATCACGCCTCTTCATAGAGTGACCCAGAAGAACCACTTCAGTGTTCTCTTCACAGGATAAAGAGAAAAGAATATTCATTGCACAGAAAAAGAAACATTGGACCATATTAGTTACCTTGGAATTTTTTGAGTCAATCTATTCAGAAACATAGTTTCCCAGACATGAGATGTAGAATGTTTCTCCTGGCCTTTTGAAAAACAGATTACTCACAAAAAAGTAAGTAATCATGATGAAAGCAATGCTGTTAGATCAACCATGAGCTTGAACTTTTTCAGTGGTTATTCACAACAGAAATGTGAATATTTTTTCACTGATGTATAATGGAAGAAGTTATGTCATCCTCTAAAAATATACTGGTTTTTATAAAATATTTAATATGATCCTATGCTTTGTAAATAAACCATAGAAACAAAAATATATTAATTACTACAAGAGATCATCTTCCACCTAATTAACATATCTCTTGAACTTCCTCTTAGCATATACTAAGGATGGTATCATGTTGTAATGTGTTATTTTTATAATCTGTCCTTTTTCTAGAAGTAAAAATGGGATGAGTACCATTTTGGATATGGAGATTTGCTAGACAAACTCTCTGTAAGGCTTCCCACATAATAATATTCCTTTGACTTTCAGACTCACTTTTAAAACACATATGCTGCACATGGAAATATTTCATATCTCTTTGGAAGTGAAATGAAAGTATATTTTAACATTTAAAAATGTCAGGATATTCTCTTCTGATTTTTCTATTTCCTAAATAAATGCAAAGGGAAAGATTCACAGCTGCGGCTGTCACAGGACCAGGACAGCGCCTTCTTCCTTTTTTCCTTTCCTAAATTTAATGGAAAGCACTATATGATTAAATAGTTTATGAGAACAGGAAATTAAATTTGTGATATCAACTTTTAGGTACTGTCCAGTTTCTCTAAGGGGCCTAGATTAGAACTGAAATAACAGTTTTAGGGTATTGCATTTACAATGGATAAATTATACCAGGACTTCTGATGTTGCCAGCGGGGTTTGCGAAATCACACTCTACTTATACTCCACTCCCACTTTACTTCATTTATGTTTGGAAAAATTCATCTGAAGAAAAAGTGTAATTTACCTGTTACAAGTGTTTTTCCAGTCGCTCATGTCTGCTTTGCATGACCTGTGCGAATGGACAATGATATCCCCACTAATTTAAAATTTCAAAATATTCTCCTCATCATTGTTCTCACAGCTAGACAAGACCAGGAAGGCTACATTTATGTGTTTTGCTTTAATCTGAGATTTGCTTTCTAGAATAATTTGGAGCCCTATCCAACAAAATTTTTAGGGCCTTAGGCTGGTGGTGGTTTCACTTACTTTAAGATACCAGCTGTACTAGTGAGCTCAAAGGTCGTTACATCTGCTCTGAATCAGAGCAAAAAAAAGGAAACATTTTTTGCCAGAAGCATCAGTAGTGGCTAAATATTTATTCCTTAAAACAGACCTTCAGTTTTCACAAAGTCAAATTAGCTATTATTTTTGTTGTCTACACTGTAAGGAGATGCATTTACAAACATGGAAACGAGTCATTCACTTCCTCTCTTTCCATATTTTATTTATTATTTTAAACAGTTTGTAAAAATTTCTAGGAGCAGTACAACCTTTCTTGGTCTCAGCCTTCAGTCAAATGACAAATTTCTTGAAGAGTAATTGTGTGGTGATATTCTTCCTAATAGAAAGTACATTATGAACATTCAATATACAGAGAGGTGTTAATATTCACATTTGTTTATGTGTTTGTTTAGCACTCTTTGCTTCTGAAATGCTTTAAAAAATTATTTTCTTTATTCTTTGCTTTTCAGTGAATATTTTATTTGGCCTCCTGGTTGTACTTTTCCTCCCTGAAATAAAAAATTGGTCATATTTCAGAGCCTGTATTTACATTGTTTAGTCAGTCCTCCATCTTGTACCCTATTGTTTCTGTTGTTTTCTAAAGGGTGTCTGTCTCGGTTTGAGAGGAAGTGAGTTTTTTGGGAAGTTTTAGTCAAACTAGTGGTCAGATTCGAATATTGGCACTGGCATTGGGCCAGTGCCAAACCATGACAGTGTCCCAAAGAATGTATTTGAGGGGTTTAATTTTTGACTCACTTAGTGGGATTACACACTTTTATGAGTTTATCTTAGATGGCCAAAATATTTTTATTCACTTATAAATACGGTGGTGTGTGTTAATACTTAATTCAATACAAATAGAAACCATGATTCAAGAATAGTGAGTAAACAAAAATCACAAAAACTCTCTCTGATGAACAGAGCATGAAAGAAATGAAAGTGAATGATTGGTTTCTATGTTTGCAAATATGGTTTGAAAGATTCAACAATAGCAGTTATGGTAACCATAAGGGAACTCCATGGCGAAAAACCACAGGCATTAGCAATGTTGTTAGGCAGTTTGAATACATTTCTAGCAAAATAGGCTATGTTTTAAGTACTGGAGTTTTAAAAAGTTTTATTAAGGCAAATTTCTCTGAGGCCTAACCTTGTAGGTTGTCATGTTTTATTGTTACACTGTACAAAACTATATAAGTTTTGCATAAGTTCAGAAAAAGCAGGATGGCATATAATACACAAGACGATATTTTGCTTTAACATTTTTCTAACTAATCTTTTAATTTGCTCCTTTTGGTGCACACCACTCCCTTATATAAATACAGCTATTGCTGTCAACCATGCAATTACAAGCTTGTTGTTATACCCAAGCTGTTGTCCCTGGTGTAGCTTCTGTAGCTGAAATCTACATTTAAAACATTTACCTAGAAAGATAAAATAAATTTTATTTTTGGAAACCACAAAATTTCAGATGTGTTTACAAAATGGGAATACCTATCAGACTGTGCAGCCCTGCTAAATAGAGACAATGCACACACAGACTACAGGTACTGTATAGGAAGTGCTTCTTGACCACATTGTGATAGTGGAAATTTAGAGACCTAGTGTGCCCCATTTGGAAAGGCCACTTAAATCACTAATACCCAGGACTCTATTGAGCAATAGAAGAGAAGTGCTCAGATACAGGACACTAAAAGTTTTATGACTACTCCCTACCAGTGTGCTGTCTCACAAATGTTCCTCTCTATATGGAGAGAAACAGAGATACGTCCTTATAGTGACAAACCTCTTTAATATCTGTCTATATATAAGCTTATCTAGTTATTTATAAAACTATATAAGGTTTCTAAGCTATATTTGTATCTCTTTCTCTCAGCAACCATGCCTTCGGCTATTTTGAGTTGATAGCTGATACCCAAATAAATCCTATTTGCTATATTCAGCCCATCTTTATTTTTGGTTTCTTATAACCAACGGCTGTGGGTCTCATCAGTTTGACCTTGAGAAGACCTGCTATTTGCCTCACAGGACAATATAGATATGATGTGCTTATGAAAGGGTAACAGAAGTCAGCAACCACACAGCAGAGATGAATTCAAATTGAAGATTTCATATTATAAATGAGGTAGAGTTGTGGACAATATGTTACTTCTCATTGGACAAAAAATCAGGAAAGTCATATTCTAACTCTTCCATCATCTCTTTGCAGTCTGCGATTCTGAAAATGTGCTATAGGCTCTCCTTGTAGTGTTAAATTTGGACCAAAAATTAAATTAATCTCATCTAACTTTAGACCACTCCAGTGAAGATTCCAGCAACCAAGCTGGTCACCCCAGACCCCCTTTACAGTCACGTAGACACAGAGTTATGGTCAGGTGAGACTCACAGGCTTAGTATGAGATGGATGTTCACTGATTATCCAACTTGCAGTTAGCTGCATGGGTTCAGAGGAAGTCTAGTCTTAAAACCTGATGTTCAGGCAGATATCCTCACTGTCAGCTGAAGCTAATGGAAGCTGCAGATATTCAGCACTACTGAAAACCAGAGTCCATTTCTGACGTACATAATTTTCAATGATTCTTCTGTGGCCAGACTGGAAAAGCACTCTGATCTGTTACCAGAAATATGTTACAGAAGGAAGTGATGAAAATGCAGCTTTAGATCTTAACTCAGCCACAAAACTGTTTTAATAGTTGATAAACTCTGTAACCATTTCATAACTTCAAGTGTATTTATGACTTCTGAGAGGTGGTCAGAGTTCATATGGTGGTGGGATCCATAGAAGAGTTTACAAATAAACAAAGTTGATAATGAGCTAATTCTTCAATTTGAAATTTCAGCATTAAAATATATTCAAAAGTATAAGATTGCATTCAAATTTACTTTAAATATTGTCCATCTATAGTTGCTGAAGTTGATTCAGGATAGCCTTCTATCTGAAAAACAAATGTAGTAAAAATGCACAGTATTTTACTGGGAAGTTTTGGAGATGTACCTATTTTTAAAGTTCATCTTCCTCTAGTAGGTCTCATTTTAAGACAAAAAATGGTATGCCAGACATATTTTTTCAAAAATGGAACATTTTCTTTTGTCAAAGCAGTAGATGCCAAATCTACGTGTGGTAGAAAGCACTGTGCATGTGTGTAGAGGAAAGAAAAAAGGGATGGAAACATTTTTGACTTCATGTTCCACAGAGTCCTGTTTAATCTGATAAAGGTTTTATAAGAGGCTTAAGAAAGGGTTAAGAGAGATCATAGACTGATTTGAAGAAAGGGGAAAAGGAAGAAGTGGAGCCAAGGCAGTGCCTCAGCTGTGACATGACATGATGGAGCATGGCACAAATTGAAGCAAAGCAAAACCTTCTCTCTTTTGCTTCTGGAAAATAATAGCTTTCCTGGCTTATGAGATTGTGTCTTGAGTGTTACTAGGGCTTCCCAATATCAGGAAAAAAAAGAGGAGACCACACTCCTTTTGAAAATTTTTTTCAATGGCGATCCCAGGTTAAATTTCACTTACAGTGAAAGAAAAATACTGAGGATATTGGAACATAGCTTGGGGTTTGAGGTACTAAGATGACTAGAGAGTAAGAAACTTAAATACCTCAGCTCTGTGTGGACTGTCTGCATGATGATACTGATCCTTAGCATAAACCATGAAAATAGGAAATAAAAATTTGTTCTTTTTTTGTCCTGCAAAGCTATATATGTATTCAGATTATTCCTTTACTGTTACAGATGTATGATATGAACAGGTTATCCTGGACTAATTTCAACAGACTACATTGTGATGCTAGAATCTATGAGAATGCATGGATTCTTGAATATTAAAAAAAGCCAGTTCTTTCCATCATGACAAAAAGTATCTAGTAGCTATTTCATAAGCCAGAAATACTGCTGAAGGCAGTTGCAGCATCTCTTTATATTGGATTGGGAAAAGCCCACACATGAATTGAAATGGCTGCTTCAATGGAGTGGATGCTAGTGAGCTATAAGATCTTTTCCTTTGACATTTTTTCCAAGCAAACAGTGTAGCAAAGGAAGAAACTAAAATGTAAGTGAAAATCAGGATTCTCTGTTCAGCTGCTGCAGCTTACATATATTTAACCATAAATTACAAGCAAGGAAAATCTTTCTTACCATGTGAGCATATTAAATATTTGAAGAAGTAGGGCAGAAAATCTCCAACCATGGAAATATTAAAAACTCAATAAATCTTTTACCAGCCTGGTGTAACTGGCCTACTTCAAGCAGGGTTTGGACTAGATGCCCATTAGACATCCCTTCCAGCCTCATTTATTCTATGATTAGAAAGGTTGGGCATTGATTGTACACCTAAGGCAAAAAATACCAACTTCAGGGTAAAAATCAGTGTGAAAAGCAAGACAGATTTCTGCAGACAGAATATATCACAGAACACAGAAGCTTATTTTTTAAACTATTTCTCCCAACAGCTCTAAGAAATAGAGGTAAAAATGTTTGCCTTCAGGTCAAAGGTAATTTCCCACTTTAAGTTTGAGACATTCACTACTCACTTAAAGTTATGCTAATAAATAAAGGACACCAAAATAGACTTAATGCTTTATTTTTAAGCTAAAAGTAGATGAGAAAACACCAGTCTTTACAGTTGCAGGTTTTCCATGCAGAACAGAAAGATGAAAATGAAAAATATTAGAGATAAATTGTTTCTGGGATGCCATAAGGTTTGAATGCTGACTAAGGCAGAGGTACAATAAAGACTTGACTTCTGTAAAACAGTCTGACATTCCTGATGCCTTCTGGACAAACTGGCAAGATACAAATTGGATGGGTAGTTTGTGAAATGAGTAGGAAATTTGCTCATAGGCAGCACACATAAGGTGGTGATCAAAGGTTTTTACCAGCCTGTCAAAAGTGGGATTCCCCAGGGATCAATACGAGGCCACTCACTGTTCAACATCCTCCAAAATGGTCTGGACAATGAGACTGAAAGCACCCTCACCTAGTTTGCTGATGATGCTAAACTGCATGGTAAGGTGGGCCAGAAGGAAGAACCATCTTACAGAGTGTCCTGGACAGGTTGGAAGAGTGGGCTGGCAAGAACTGTGCCAAATTTAACAAAGACAAGTGTGAAGTCCTGAAGCTGGAATGAGAAAATGAAGAAGTCCAGTACAGGCCAGGATTTGTGTGGTGCACAACCAGCCTTGCTGAAAGGGACCTGGTGCAGGATGAACAGGAGTCAGCAGTGTGCTGCTGTAGCAACAAGGGTAAATCAGATTCTGGGCTGCATCTGCACAGGCATTGCTAAAAGGAACAGAGGTCGAATCATCCCACTCTGCTCAGAACTTGTCAGGCCACACCTGGAATGCAGAGTGAGGCTGTGGTCCCTGCAATTTGAAAAAGATAGACAGAGTCCAAAGGAGGGTCACAGAGTTGGTCAAACGGCTGAAGAATATGCCCTGTGAGGAAAGACTGAAGGAATTTGTTCTTTTTTGCCCAGAGAAGAAAAGGTTTAGAGGAGACTTCATCACAGGACTACAGTAGTTAAAGGGCAACTACAAAGAGGAGACTCATGGAGAAGGCAGGGAGCAACCATTACAAGTTGCACAGGGACAAGTTTCATGTCCATATCAGAAAGAATTCTTTTTCAGTGAGAACAACTAATCACTGGAACAATCTCCCCATGGATGTGGTAGAGGCCTCATTGTTGGAGGTTTTCAATATGCAGTTGGACAGGGTGCTACAAAACCTCGTCTTGGCTCTCTTTCCCATGCAAGATTGGAACACATGACCTTTCAAGGCCCATCCAACCTGGGATATTCTGTGATTCCATGAAAGAGGAAGAGATAAAGTATATTTAACATCACTCAGAATGCACCTGTGTATTAAGGCATTACTTCATCAGGGAGCATGTGGTCAACAGCTGATTTCAGCAGAGACTTGTAAGGGTTTGGTATCTGACCTCTGGTTATTGCCTATACTGACTGTTCTCCACCAGCTCCCAAACTCGCTGAACTGCTCTCACACAGCAACAAGCACACGCTCACCCTTGAAATAATTTTCCTTTCAGTTGCTTCCCTGGCACTAAAACTGCAAACAAAAAGACTGTCTTTCCAACACTTCTCTCACTGCCAATCCTCCTACATAGGTTACAGGAGGAAAGTTTCCCTGGGTCAAGTATGAAGAGGAAGAGATTTAATAAAAAAGTGTGGAGCTGTACTGGAAGAACTGACAATCTGGAAGGAAAGGAGAGGAGAGTTAGCAAATATTGATTCATGTTCCTCTCTGTCTCTTGGGACTGAACACAGTAATCTCAAATCTCTGTTTCTTTATTGCCTGGAAACTGTACTGCCCATATGTCCCCAGCTCATGGCAGAAGCAGAGCTAAACAAGAGATAATTTATCCTTGCTGTTCCACTCTCAGCTCATGCTGCCATGACAGTTTAAAAATATTTAAATGTCTATGGTATTCCTTGCTCTGACATGTGTGCCATCACATTTGGAATAGTTTATGACATTTCAGCTTTTCCCTAGTAAGAAAATCTTACCAGAATTGAATGCTATAGATCATTCAAGTGCAGACCACCTTCCCATATGTGAGTAATAGACTTGCATTTTGCTAGGAGCTTTTTTCAGCTATCTTTATTTTTCTGTAGGGGAGAGATGTTCTTCAATGTCTAAGAATCTCAACAAATGATTCAAAATTATTGTTAAGAGAATCACAGTGTGATATATTGCAGTTTGCTAACCAGGGAAGGATGCTCTTTGTTCTGTGGTGGCAACTTTCTGATAATCTTCTCATGCTGCCTATAGTTAAAAAAACCAAACAAAAACAACAAAAAGCTTCTGGGTTTATTCATTTATTATTCTAACACAAGACGGAACCATCCTGAAAGGATCCTGCCACTTTCTGTGTGAATTACTTCTGACATCTCACTTGTAATCTGAAATATGGAACCAAATCTCATTTCAGGGAAGTTTTACTAATGGTTTTCCTGCACTAAATATAAATTGCATGAAAAAAGAAAAAGTTGGAGAGTGAAAAACAAACCCTACTACTGGTATGAATGCTTAGCCTTTTGCTGGTCTTTCTTGTTCTCATACACTGCACACAGGAGTCTGGATTGCTTTGTGGGTGACTTTGCTTTCCGTTTCAGACATTTAAACACTTGTTTGAATGAAGTATGGTGTAGTGAGTTAAGGCAGGTCAGAGTTTAGTCCATTTGAACATGGCAATAATATGGCAACATAACAGAGTCCCACCTTCGGCTGTGCCTTTATATAAGAGCTGAGGAACATGTCCCAAGACCTGGAGGTCCTCAATGTCCCCAGACCTTACAAAGGGATGGTTTGGTGTCTGATACAGAAAACACTGAACCTCCTGTTTCAATCATGCTAAGTCTCCTCAGTTACCTTGAGACATTTCAGGGTGTAACTTTTATTCATCTTTTATATCTTATTAAACATTTTTTTTCATAGAAGAAGACTGGATATTTGAGGTTTAGTTCAACTACTGTAACCCAGGGACAATCAAAACCATATATTGTGATGCTTTTCAAGTTTTCTTCCTAATTTATGAAGACTGTGTGGGAGAAGACAACAATCTGTACTCAGGAGAAATGCAATGAATCAGCCTGTTCCTTATGGTGAAATGTTCTTTTAAGCAGCTGCTGTACCTTGTAGAAATAAAAAAAAACCCAAGAAAACAACAAACAAATAAAATCCAGATTCCACTATAATAAACTTCATTTAAAAAAAATTAAGCTGTTGTTCTTGAAACGTAAATACTGGTCTACAGTCTACAGTCTTAATGCGATATTTGGTATTGTTTGGAAACACAGTATAATGGTACTTCCCTTTCTCTTTGGCTGTAGAAGCAAGGGTTATTAATCACACTAGACTATTATGGAAGTTAGGGAAAAGCACAGAGGGGGAATGGTGCAGAGACCTATTGTCTCAGGGAAGAATCTGCCAGGGGTTCTTCCCTAAGTGCCCCCATATGCAAACAATGCTGGTTGAGATGCCTTTTTAGGAAATTCAGAGTGTTTTCTTCATAGCCAGCTGGCCAGCTAGGGTCAGAGAGAACCAAGCACAGTCCTCACTGCCTTCTATCACTGCTGTGCAGAATGCCTGTCAGCAATAACCACGACTTGCCTTGCTCATCTACTGTGCAGGGACAGAATAGGTGACAGAACAGGTACTTATGCACACAGAGTCACCTGGAGAGGTGGTGATCAGTTTAATTTGATCTGAGTTGATTTATCACTCTTGGTCCCTACTCTGGGAAGTAAAGGACAATATGGAAAGGGGCTGGTAAACTCAGTGACAGCATAGAGTGGTGTCTGCTGCTCTACACCTTTTCTGGAACAGAAACCAGCTGAGGATTTGACAGAGATATCCTCAATGTAGATGAGGATGGTCAGTTTTGATTTTTGGCCTATATTAAATATCTTACTGGTGTCATTGTGCTAAGAGCATAAAAACATGATTTTAAAGATCTGAGAACTTGATGTAAAACCTGAGGATTATGTTACTCAGGAGACTACTTGAAGGGTCATATACTCTGACATCTCTTCTACTTATTGTCCCATCATGAGAAACCCCAGAAATATTGAAATCATCACCACTGAAGTCTTTTCTGGGCACAGCCCTATGTGGTTCATACTCTTTGAAGGCATGGTAGGGTAATGTTCCTTTGTGCATTCCCATTTCACTTTCTGGTCTGACCAGATACAGCAATGGCCCAGAAAATCTGACAGCCTCAATAACAACTGTTCCTGTTCACTGTGGACATCTGCTACAAGTCTCAAGGGACTTCTAAGGCTTTTGGCAGTCAGTGACTCCATTCCAGATTGTTGTTTTGATTACTACACATAATTGCATTTTAATTTATATGAGGAGAAAGCATTTCAAGCTTTTTCTTAGTGGCAGATCTAGCCCTGGTCACCCTGCAGGTTACCTAGTCATTGAAGCCACAGGGAGATTCATCAGTCAAAAAAAGCCAGGTCCTACCATCCACATGCCAGAGACCACCAAGAGCTACATGTTCATACTCAGAACTATTTCTTGGCTCCCTGGCAACTGTTACATGAGGTATAAACCACTGATTGAACTAAATAGAAAATGGCCACTGAACATTTCATAGAATCATACAATAATTTAAATTGGAAACCTTATGATCAGGATGCCAGTGGTCTTTTTGGCCACTTAGACACCTTCCTGGCTCGTGTTCAGCTGGCTGTTGACCAGGACTACAGGTCGTTTTCTACTGACCAGCTTCCCAGCCACTCTTCCCTCAGCCTGTTGGGCTGCATGCAGTTGATGTGATGCAAGGGCAGGACCTGGCACTTTGCCTTTTTGCACCTCATATGATTGTCCTTGACCCATTGACCCAGCCTGTCCAGATTCCCCTGCAGGACCTTCCTCCCTTCCAGCAGGTGAACATTCCTGCCCAGCTTAGTGCCATCTGCAAGCTTACCGAGGGTGACCTCGATCCTTTCATCCAGACCACTGATAAAAATATTAAACAGGGCTGACCCCAATACTGAGTCCTGGGAACACAATTTGTGATGGACCACTACCTGGATGTAGCTTCAATCACCACCATCTTCTGGGTCCAGTCACCCAGGTAGTTTTTAATCCAGCTGAGTGCACGTGGCCAAACCATGAAGTTTTTCCAGAAGAATGTTGAGGGAGGCAGTGTCAAAGGTTTTACTAACATCTGGGTAGAATAGTCATTCACTAAGCAGGTCACCTTGTTGTAGAATGAGATCAGGTTAGTTATTTTTGCCCTTATTCTTCCCTAGACAAAACTCATTGTACCTAAAAGAAGGACCTATACATTTGCAACACATTTGACCCACTCCCAGCCTCTTTCAAATACATTTTGGAGGAAACCTAGCATCAGGCAGCATGAGCTACAGCACACTTTCTACAGAGCAGGTTCTGTCTTGCAGCAAAATATGAAATCCTATCTCAATGAACACATTTGTAAAAACATTCCATAGGACTTGTCTAAGTCAGTAAGAAATATGCACTAAGGCATACCTACAAATCCCATTTGGTGAGAATTCTGCGCTGGGCACCTGAAATGTTTTAAGGTCCAGAACTTCATTCAATGGATTTGTTCTATTTATTTTCCATCTGCAGGGTATGGAAGAAAGGCAACAGCTTTCTTTTGTCCCATTTCTCAGGCTCCAGTCTACTTCAGCTACCTACACACTTATCCCATCAGAGCAAAATAGTTTATGAATTCAGATTCATGCAGTTGTCTCTGCTGTCTGGGTTAAAATGTTCCAGAAAGTTGATTTGAAAAGCAATAGGGATAAAGTGGTGACTTACAATATTCATGGCATTGTAATGGTTTAATTTCTCCCAGCAACATCCAGATATGTTCAAATGCATCTGATGCTATGTCATTGTAAAATTTTGCTATTGTGTTCAAATTCTTACAGGGGCAAGGGTGGTGTCCAGATGTAAATTGAAGATCCAGGGAATCCTTCATACCGAGGTCAGAGGTGTTTATATCCCTGGGTTCAGTGTGAAAAACTAAAAACTTGGAATGGAATTTTATTCCAACCTTTTTTTTTCCCTGACATTCAGGGTGGTAGCAGCTGTTAGTGCTGATGTTAATGACTTTGTGCCCAAAAAGATGCAGCAAGTGACAGATTGTTAATGATTATATAAGGTGATCATCTTTCAAATGCTTCTAAAGTATCTTTTTATTATTGTTGATATCATTCATTGTTACTGACCAGATTTCAACACCATCATTCACAAACAGCCCTTCATCTCAGAAGAAATCAGACTGCATTGTTTAGGTAGAGTTACAAATTCCTCACTGGGGGAAAAGAATTAATTCTGCTATTTGTGTTAGAGATGGAAAGATTTTCTTAAAATTGTGGAATACAAGGAGTAGCACACCATTACAAACTCTAATTCCTACATACTTTCTGGTATTTGAGCATTAAAAAGACATGACAAACCACGGCCAGAATGTTGCAAATACTTACCGAGATGCTGAATTTTAGATATGCAAGTCCAGTGAAATTCAACAAGGATAGTAATACACAAGCAAAAAGCAATGTTGATATTTAGAGATAAAAAAGGCAAATAAACACAAATCTCTGAGTTACTACCCAGGGATGTGGGCTACTAATGACATTGTTGTTGAAAGAATGTATATCCTAGGCAAACATCAGAAGCTGGCTATATTTCAGCTATCTGGAAAAAACCCAAGAACAGAGGTAAAATTCGTGTCTCTGTGGGATATGTATGTCTCCCTTTTCTCTACATTTTCCTTCCATTTTCATTTGTGTGTCATGTGTGTGTTGGGAATGAACTGGGGTCCTGCTAGTGGCAGTGAGTGCTCAAACAAACAACAAGCTCTGCTCAACCCTGCAGCAGAGGGAGGCTGGGGGCGAGTCCAGAAGCTGAGTCAGTGTGCTCTAACTGAGAGATTTAGTGGGAATACATCAGCATCAGAAAAGTGATGGCTGGAAACGCATCTGAGCTCTAGGGTGGGCTATTTTAAGTACGAAGAATTAATTGTAGCTGACCTCAGAATCAGTCTGCAGGTTGAACACTCTTTTATAATGTGTGGCAGGCTTGTCAAGTACTCAGAACAGGCATGTGAATGCATTGATCTAGCAAAGCTGGGCTTTAGATTCAGTTTCTTTTTCTTGTACGCTGGCACCCTATTTGCCTGGTTCTTTTAGAGGACATGAAGGTGAGCAGCAGGAGTATGGAAAGCAAAGCTTTTACTTGCTCTTTTTTTTTCCATGAGAAAGTAGTAAGGTCTGAAAGGTCTCCATTTCATCCCAATATGGAATGGAAAACTGTTTCCCAAATTGAACATATTCCTGGAATGGGATTAAAGAGTTTCCTGCTCATTTCTATTCATGATTCATCATTCTTCCCATGGATTGCAGATTATGAAGTCCAAACACCTTTGAATACTGGTCCTTGCAGGAGACACTTGGATTGGTTGCTCATGTGTGAGTGAAGATGGAGGGCAGTGGACGTATAAAAAAATCCCACACTTTCCTTCCTTTATTTTCATAGTATTTCTTTGGCTTTCAACTAATACCAACCACTTAGGAGAAGAAAAATATGATGAAAGCCTGTCATAAATAATTGTATAATCCTGCATTTCTCCCAGCAATGTTCAGCACTTATTTTTGAAGCATGCCACCACTAATACACAATTGTTAAAATGCTTCAAGTTATTTCCCTTTTGTGTAGTGATGAATTTTTTCCACTAATTTTTTTTTTTATTTGATGAAAACAATGCAACTGACTGGGAGCCAAGAAAATCCTGTATTCTAACCCATGTGAAACAACAATTTGACTGAGAGCTTGTCATTGTAAGCATGATGGACCAGGTCAAATGGAAAAAAAGGAAAAAAAAAAAGAAAAAAAAGAAACAAAGGTAGGACATGGCAGGAGAAAATGCACAAATGTCCACTGATTGAGTACTTGACACCTCTGGCGAATGAACTTGGGCAAGATGATTCATAGTATGATGATTTATTAGATTAGGGATATTGCTAATTAAGTAAGCAGCTATTGCAGCCAAGTGCTTCATCTTCTGACCATTTTTCTCTTTGCTATTGTGTAGAATCCTGTGTCTCTTATATTGTTGTGTGCAGAACTTGTAATAATTTTTTATACCTTTTTTGCCTTAAATTAATCTAGCATAATGTTGCATGGGAACCTTCTGCCAAGATGTTCTGGTAAATGTTCTAGCTCAGGATATAGCTGGCCTCTTACAGAGCAGCAGATAGCTTTACCTCAGTGCTCTGAGATAGACATCATCACTTCTTCATTTCCATGTCATGTTTAAAATGTTGCTTTTAACTAGTAAAAGGGAAATAGGCCTCTTTTACCTTGCTAATTTAAGAATGTCTTTGCTGTGCAATGTTATCTCTAGAAAAGATAGAAGCTAAAATACCTTATTCTTTTGTAATTATCATCAAAATGTGATATCTGGTCACATTTCGAGTTGATTGATCTTAGCAAATTTTAATGTCAAGATATAGAAATTGTAAGAAATAGTAAACTGAAAAAAATGAGAAGCAAAGGAAGATAATATCTTTACAATAGTGCATTAGTTTTGCACACATAAAATTTTTAATACTATAGTAGTCCAACAGTGCTGTTGAAGAAATTTTGCCAGTTTATCTGACCAAAAAGTACTAAGAGGTACTTATCAGTCTTTTACTACAGTTCCTTGCAAGACCGAGCAAAACTGCATACAATTTTCTTTCCCATCAGCTGGCTGGGAATCACTTGCATTGGTGGTTATGTTACTTCTGCAAGAAAATGAAACACTGCAATTAGACTAGCAGATTTCTCAGCTCAAGCGTTAAAAGCCTTGAACTTCCTCACAAAAGAAGCTTTCACTTCAGATGATTTCAGCACTGGTATAATGAGTCAGAGGACAGGAAAAACATTCCTGTAAATCTTGAGAAGTACTCTGGGTAGGAAAATATCATATACCTTCTGCATAGACCGCAGTTCAGTTCTGATTTTGGCCGTGCAAATAATGTGATCATGTGAATGCATCCAGGTAGTTGCATCTTCATTCCCAGAGCTTAGACTGCAGTGAACACTTTAATTTTAGCAGGACAAAACAGTTTGCACTACAAAATATTCAGCTGGATTGGAGTTCAGGCAGAACGGGTGTGTAACTGTCTGAACCTATCTGTCATACATTTGTTTACTTGCAAATTCTGAGGCAAGTGAAATTCACATAGCACGCGCTTCAAAGATTAGGTAGGTACAGAAAGTGCCATTTTGAGAGAAAGAAGGATCAGATACAAAGGACACGTAAGAAAACTCCTCTGACTGACCATTCACACTCCCAGTGCCAGAGACTTTCACTGCTGGGACCACAGTCCCTTCACAGGGTGCAGCTCCTTCACAGGGGACAGTTGTCCTGCCTGGCTCTCCGCACACCCCATTCCACAGTCAGACCAGGTTTCCTGACCAGTTTGCCTCCTGGTTTCCTATAGAAGGGTCAGAGTTCTGGTTCCTTGAAGACATTTATTCTCAATGTGGAGTGCAGTGAAACAGAAAGAACTCCATCTGGGGCCTCTAAGGAGGGTCTCCCAACAAAGGAAACCCTGGGCTTTTATATCCCCAGTCCAAGCATGCAAAAGTCTCGATCTTCCCCTTCTTCAGTCCCCAGCTCCTGAGTGCCTCTAAGGGTCCCTTTCTTATGCAAGGGGTCAACAGTTCACAGCCCCTTGCCTTGGGCTCCAGCCACCCAGAGCCCACCCTACAGCTCTCACTGAACCTGCACACTGAGCTACCTACTCTGAATGCATCCCTTAACATGAGGATTTATAGAACAATTACAAATATTTAAAGGCAACTTGCCAAAAGTTACTTGCTGTAAATCATGAGCATATTTAAACAGACAGAAGTAATATTACCTATCATAGAGTTTGTACACAGAATTAGGAATAAACAGGAAGCTAAATTTCATGGGTGAAATTCTAGGTAAATATATTGTAAATAGAAAGAACAGACTGTTGAGAATGATGTGTTGCAATCTGGGCAGATATAGGAGAGGGTAATAAAGAGTGGAAGATACCAGAGCTCTTACTGAGAGCATCCTGAGGATAGAAATTAGCAAGTAGTTAGGGTTCTTCTCCCAGGTGGTGCTTCAAACATTGTAAATAATTTAAAATTTTTATTTTATTTTAGAGATTTTGTTAGAATTTTGGCTTGAGTTTATCTTTTTTTAGTCCCAAATGATTTCTTATCATTACATATGAGCAATAAAAAATGTGACTGTGTGGGCTGGCTATAATGAAGATGGGATTTTGTATTCATTCATCACAAGATGTAACTCCTAAGTGCATCTGTTATCTATTTCAAGATCTTATTTCTTATGGGTAGCTTTATGGATAATTGAGTTAGTGAGGATCTTGGTAGAAAATCATCTGGAAAGAAGGTACATAGAGAGATTTCAATGTGGTTTCTCTGCGGTGGACTCAGCCATGACAGACAAATTACAAAAAAATGTTTACTTTATACGGATTTAGTCACATAAGCTTTAGCTCAACATTTCATACAGTCGTGAGGACCCTCTTGATCAATGTTGCATGGAAATTCATCTGTTGTCTTATACATCTGTCCTATGACATGGAGAACTGGCTTGTGAAACTGCTTATCCCTCAGCAATTAATATACAGATCCTAAACAGTATCTTGGGTGAGACACTTCCAGTGGCTGATAACATAAAACTCACTTTTGGAATACAACAAAATTTCTCGGCTCAGGTTAAACCCTCTGAGAAGCCCTCCAAGGAGAGAGAAACATTCAGGTCTTGCAAGGTCCTAGTGGAAGCTGGGTACAGATTTCAGCAGCTACATGTACAACTCCAGTCTCAGGCATTAGGATGCCCCTCTTCCCGAGAAAAGGAGGCACGTGGCAACAAAAGCCTACGTGCAAAAATCCTGATCTCATTTAAGGCTCTCTAGTCATGTGTTGCTTGTATATATAATTGCAGTGAACTTCAGAAGCAACAGAAGCAGTGAGTTGCTGACACAAGGGAAGGAAATGGAGGTAGGCATAAGCTCGAACACGGTCACATGCATGAGTCAGTGGAGAGTGTAGAGATTTGTATTCATATTCTCTGTGCAAACAGCAGAAGCTGTTTAAAGAAATACCTTCTCAGCTGTTTGCTTACTGGAGGCTACTGTTCCTGCAACTGCGCTGGTAGAAAGGAATGTGTATGAATCAGAGGCTCCCACTCACAGACCCGCATCTTCATGCAAGACCACTTATTTTACCAGCATTAGCTAAGACACTGGACCTGATGGTCCCATCAGGGAGATACAGGCACAAACCAAATTATCCTGATTCTGTGATGAGAAGGGAGAAGAAAATGGTGAGCAATGGAAGGCTGTAAATTAAAAGCCAGACATCCACCAGAAGCGGTTTCTCAAAAACCTAAATTGGTGAAGAAATTTATTCACTAAATCCAAAAACCTCCATCATTCATTTATGTGTGCTGCAATCAGAGATTTGTTTATGGTAGGGGATATGCTTAGTGCTAGAGGAGGTCTAAAAGTATGAGCAAGGATTAAATACCTGACTTCACTTGATTTTCAGCATAACCTATGTTACGTTAAAAGTCAAGAGGCTTAGTGTAACAAAGTGTTGCACTCTGTACCATTCAAGTGTTTCACAGTGGACCTCAATGCGCTGTTTTTCAATACATTTCTGAGAAGCATTTAGTTTTTGCCTAGAAATTGCTGTGCTATTTTTGAATATTCAGATCTCTGTATCATTCCAGTTTGGAGAGGCCAACTGTTCCCTCTGTTTCCATATGAAGATAGAATGAATCAGTGTTACTTCCATCCGTACTGCCATTCCCCCAAATGCTTTCACAGGAACATGGAGTTCTGTGGTCTGTAACTGCAATACCCCAGACTGGGCTGCTCTCAAAAAACACCCTTCAGAAACCATACGATTATAGGTAACTCAAGGCAGGTAGGAGTTACCACATGTTGCATGAGGAAAGATCCCATGAGGCTGCTCAGGTGATAGCAGAGCTTTTACAGGAAAAAAAATTCACAGAAGCAAAATTTCACTGAAGGTTTCCAGCAATCTGATTTGCTTCCTTAGGAGAAGAAAATTCCCGTGTCTCTAAGAGTGGCCAGCCCAGTACTTACTAGATGACTATAAGGAAGCTCTACTGGTTGTCATATCACTTTTCAATTTGTTGGGTAAATTTTAGCTTGCTGCCAGGAAGCTTGATAATGGTACTTCATATACTCTATTCTCCTCAGAAATATGCTAGAAATCCAGCGTATACTCCCAAATTTAAGAAGAAAGCTGATTTTATATCTAGCCTGCTGTGAGAATGAGTTCACAGCATCATTGCACATCACTTGTAAAGCTCACCAGAGGTATCAGTGTGAGCTCAGAATGGAACAACTAATTAATTCCATATTCCTGATGAGGGAATCAGGGAAGGTAACAAAGTACAGTGGCGAGACAATGACAACAGGAGGGAGAGGAATGTCTTCAGCTCGTAGGCCTTCCAACTCAGCAAGTCTGGGCATTTTTTCCTGGCACTCCAATTGAAATAACATCAATAACAGTTAGAAATAAAGTGTAAAGTAACAGTTAAGAATAAAATGAAGGCCACATAATCTTTCCCTATCTGTGAGACACTTAGGCTCCACCAGCTGTGCTGGCTGGCTTCCTACATCTGGGCTCCAAAATGGGTAACAAGAAAACTCTGAGAGTACTATTTTAAGAACTCTGGCACCAAGCAGAGTGGAGAAAGGAAAAAAAAAAAAAAGGCAAAAGGAAAAAAAAAATCCCAATTCTCCACTTCTTTACTGAAATCATTCTGTTGAAAGCATTTCTGTTTGGCTGCCACAGCTCACCAAGCAGCCTAATGTGCCAGCTATTAGTACCCAGCAGAGAGCATGTTTGCAGCTATTCAGCAAAACTATCACATGTCCTTACCGAAGGAAAGAGGGATCAGCTGCCGAATACTGGAGCTGATGAAGAGCAGAGCTATTACAGCAAGCAATAAAAAAACCCACAACCCAGAATGCAGACTGATTTTTATTATTATTTTTTTAACCTAATGGATGACATTTATAACTGGAAAGTATGAGTCAGTATGCTGTGCCAGCATGGAGTCTTTATGATGTTTTCATCTTGCTTGTTCTTCCTCCTTGGCTAGGACCATTCTGTCTTGTTGATTTGTAAGTTTTAGGTACCTTGCAGTATTTCGGAGATGGGCATTCACGTGTGTGTGTGCATGTAACAAGTGACCACAGGTCAATGAACTGGAATTAAAGAGCTAAACTACTCAACTCAGAAAATTTTTAGGGAGTAGTAAGAATACTTTACAGTGCTGGGACCGCTTAGATAAATTATTGCTGCCAAAGTGTCACCGCTGCAAAATGTGGCAGTGACATGAGTGTGAAAGGCAAACAACCACTTGCCAGTGAGGACAAAATGGACACAGCTCCCTCTCCGCAACCACTAATCTAAGCCAAAATGCTTTAAAAACAGAGAATTGTTTGTCCTTTGATGGCACATGAGCAAATAGAATGCATTTGACACAGAGCTTCACTGTAATATCACATCTCTAGCATGTAACCAAGAAACAAAATTATACGATTTATTGCAATGATATTAGACTTTGGTTACCTCAGAAACAACACACTCTATTCTAGATTCTGACTCCAGAAAGTTCTCTTTACATTGCAAGACCAGGCCTGAAGCATTTCCCAGGGCGAATTAATCAAGGAACGCCTGGTATGGGAAAGCCCCCTTCTGACACAGAACCAGCATTATTTTACTGCAGCTTCTCCTGCTCTGCAAGTTCCTGACACCGAATTCACATTTTGACAAGCAATCTCCTGCTAGGAGAGTAATTTCCAAGACCCATGCAAGGCAATGTCACCTAGTCATGGTTGTCTGGGCTGGTGCAGCAGCAGGGTCACCCCACAGCTTCCTGAGAGCGCAGGGAGGTGTGAGGGCCCTGCAGAGCCTTTGCCTTCCTTTTCCCACAGCTGATATGGGTCATGCTCAGCGCAGCTGAAAATTGAGCCCCCAGGCAGGGAGCTATAATGAATTCACTAGATTAGGCAATGAAAGCCAGTGTGAACAAAACAACCAGCTGGCTCAAGAATATTTCGCACTAGCATCAAAATGCTATGGTAAGGAAGGAAAAAAGCTTCAGAACCGTCCCCTTTCATTCCTCGGAAAATCATGCCCATCTTTTCTTTAACACATATTTTTATAGCCTCCATATACTTGTGAAAGTGAAAAGAAATAAAGGTGTTTTCATCCTCTCTGTATTGTTACAGTCATTAAAAACAGTAAATTCATGTAAGAATGTGATGCACCTTGATAAAAAATCGTGAGGGAATTTTACCTGAAGCTCTGAATTTTTTTTCTTTTCTTTCATAATGAATATTGGAATCTAACTACATTGTTCAGGTGTTTGTAGTTCTTTTTTAATTCTGGAAAACTAAAAGTTTTATAAGTATTTATAAGCATTATTTCTAAAAAAATCTAAAGTAATAAAATTATACATATAAGGTAGCATAGTTCCAGAATCAGAAACTGAAAAGGTGCTCTACCTTTGTTACAGGAAGTAGAACAATTATTTCAGCATAGACTAGAATGACAGATGAGACTCGACTCCAGTTTACTTCTTTGCTTTTGTCCTCTGTCTAGGGCTGTGTTGAAACCCTGTGTTTCCAAACATTGTTGTTTTTCCTTTATCTGAGAGGTGACTTTCCATATGTGAGCCAATCCACCCACACTCTTCCTGTGATTATTCTCAAGAAATAAGGAGAAAATTCCATGCAATGTCCATACCCAATAACATTGCAAGACTAGTTTCCCTTGATTAATAGTTTGCTTTCCTTGCTAGTTCACAAGAAATGTGTGTTCCCAAGAGGTGTTTTTGGAAAATGTGTTATTCTACTGGAGGAATCTCTGCTATGGATGCCACTCTTAGCAGAAAAAAAAGATGTCAGTAAAAAAACAGCCTCACATTTGCTATTTGAAGGAGTGAAAGGCAACACTTAGGAATTCCCGCATGGCATTGCCCTTACAATCTCCTAAGGAAATCCACCGTAAAATACAGTATGTGCTGAGAACAGGCTGGGGCACCTAAATATGGATTGCTTTTGGCTTCAGCTATCCAGAAATCCCCAGAACAGGTGCCAAATTAAGTCACCCTACTAGCTGCTTTCCATGGCTGAAGGTCAGTAATAGTTAACATGGAATTTGGATAGCACATCTCACAATCCAAGAGCGCTGTGCCTGCTCAAACATACCAATGCATTCTTACCTCAGAAAACCTCAAGTGCAAACAGTTTCGCTTTCCTTTGACATGGAAGCAGTTTACAGTTTATAAGGAAAACACATTAGTCTTTGGTATCAATGTCAGTTTATGCCACATTTCCCATCTATTTATAACTCAAGCATTCTAAATTAGACTATTAGATGCAAATATATTATAGTCTGACAGAAGGAAAAGTATTCCATAAATCTCATTTGGAAAAGGGAAATATTAATTCATATATAGCTGACTAATGGCTCTACATTTGCAATTTCAGAAAAATTATTTTTTTCAAAGAATTGCTGACAATCTATGTTAAACTTTGAAGATCAGTGTGTTTAGCCATAATTTTACTCCCATTTGAATTTTATTTTGTTGTCAGCTTGTTTCTTATTGCATTCTTTGTTTCTTAGAACTTGTATAAATAGAGAATTTTTGTTTCTTGAAAACCTTTTGATCTCCTTTTCATTTCCCACCTGCAATTGCAACTCTTTCTGGGTGACATCACCCACTAGATGCAGTGAAAAGAATTCTGATAACTAGCTCAAAAAAGAATTATTGACATCAAGTGGAAAATAGCCATCTGGAATAGATGAACTCTCAAAAAGTCTGTTTGCATGCAAGAATAACGAATAAGAATCATTACAATCAGGCAAATATAGAAAATACTCTGTGCAAGGTATTCAATGCAAACTCAACGCCCAGAACTGGAAAACTCATGAAGGTGGTTGTTAATGCAAAGTTAAATATTTAACCTGGCTAGCTAGAGAATACTCACAAGCACGGATACACCAGTAGCAATATGTTATGATGTTTTATTTCAGTAAACAGTGAATTAGCACAGCCCTTGCAATTTCTTTTTCGTCCACATCTTATTAAATTCAGACAGGGTGCACTTTTAAGAATATCCTTCTGTATAGATAAATTTCATTCTCCAGTGAAACACACAGTAAGTGCCTGGTAATTCCACATTCCTATTGGTTTGCTATTTTACCCTTTTTCCTTAGTCCTCAGACCATTAGTTGTTACATCTATGTAACTCTGAGCAAACATAAAACAGTATAATTCTCGGAATGTGACTGTAATTACCCTTAAACTACTCCAGTCAAGAATCTAGTATTTCTCTGAAGCAAGCACTGGTATATACTACTATTGTGGTTTTGGTGGGTTTTTTTTGGTTTTTTTTTGTCTCTATGTGTGTGTAAACTTGTTATATTGATACTAAGCACAGACCTTATTCATATTTACTACATGGACATAGAGTTGTGGACTGCAATCCACTTCCTTCTTTTAGGAATAAAATTATCTTTGAGGAGACATAACAAGCAGATCCTGTTCCTGGGCTCTCTCTGGTCTGTTGCAGTTCTTAACATGCACAGCATAAAATTGATGACAGGGAGTGTATAGCATGCAACAGTAATCCTAAGTTTTGGCTCTTCTGTTGAAGGAACAGAAGAAATGTAGAGAGGACTTTCTGTCAGTTTATAATTTTTCCAGAGAAGATATAAGTGTTATCTATCTCAGTTTTCGTACTCTTGGTTTGCTGTCTAGAAGGAACGTGATAGATAATTCTAGAAAATTTTCAGGTTTATGCAGATTAGAGTTTAACTCACAGTTATATATAATTATCATTATAGTGACTTTTTAGAAAAATCTGCTAGGTCTTTCCTCACTGAGTAATGAGACATAAAAAGTTACTGGACTTCAGAGTATGTTGAAAGACCATGACACATAGAGATTCAGTAATAACCTCTAACAGAATAGCAACAGACATACAGAGTCTTACGGTCACAACAGGTCTGTGTCCACAATCACAAGAGTATTCCCCATGGTGCTTATACCAGCACTGTTTACTAATAGACATAGGTAATGTCAGGGCTTTCCATTGTACTTTGAATTTACACAGCTTATCACTTCATAGTAGAGATGATCCAAATGCATTCTCTGGTTCAAAAGTAGATCCCCTCTGGAACAACTTAATAGGTGCTCCTACTTCAAAATAATTATTACTAGTTACCTCTAAACCTAGATATATCTAGAATTTTTTTTTTCATGCACAGGTTATATCTGCTCTAAATCCATCAAAGCTACTGTTGGTTTATACTGCTGCAAAAGCAAAAATAAAACAGGCCCTGCACATCCTCTCATTCCCAGGAGCCGCTGACTCTCCCTGTTTGGAATGGCACTTATGGGAAGCCCATGAGCACTGCAGAAATGACCAAACCAGGTTTGATTTAAAGCAGATATTTTGAGAATTCAGGTAGACAGTATATGCAAGTGAGGTGATGAAAGCTTCTGCTAAGCCATCCCTATTCTTCTGATAGTCTTAAACAGAAAGAGAGATGGAAATCAGAAAAAATCTGATTTTGAGAGAGAGGTGTTTCGCATATGACCCTTTCAAAAATGTCAGCAACAGTGTATTTGCCTTTCTTGATCTTTGAATCAATACCTTCTGGCTACATAAGACACTAGCAAATACATTTTGACTCCAAACAAATTATTTCAAAACTGTCACAAGTGACTTTTTACATGGATCATCATTTATGTGACATTTACAGTTCCTGGCAAAAGCCGGCACAGACATGCCCAAAGAGCCACTATTTTCCTCTGAGAAAGGGGAACCTCAGAATGATTCTTTTACCAAAGACAAGCAGTTGGTTGCATGGCAGCCTTTTACTTCATACATCTTATTTAAAATCATATAGGTAATAAGTAGTCATTAAAGGGAACACTGTGACCTCTTTGTCTGCAATTGGTGATGTCACATAGCTGCACTGTGCTTCATACTGTCCAGATGACACAGTTCCTCATTTTTCTTCATGCTGGGTTGAGATCATTGCTTGGGTGAGAGGCAATTACCTGAATCACATCTGAGAGATGCTGGCAGACTGTCTGAGAGGGGTACTGTCTGAGTCTGAAGGAGCAATTTCTTTCCTTTTAGCCAAGCTTGTGGACTGAGAGAACCTTTTAGGATCTTGAGGTGCATCTTGATGCATTGGCAACAACAGTAGACAGGGAATTGTTCTGTTTTATTTTCTTGTTTACAAGCACATGTCCAAATGAAGATTTTCCAATGTTATGTCTATCCAGAGTAAACAATTATACACTCCAGGCTTTAAAAGCATTGCAAACCTCATCAGGAGCAAAATACACTTTGTTTTGTACTCCAGGTCTTTTGTGAATTGCTGCTTAATAGCTATCCTCACTTCCACTATCATTTCCATTCTGAACATACACTAATTATTGGCTTTTTAGTTCATTGTATCTGAAAGACACAGTCACTTACAAGGCAACAGATAAGATCACAAGTGGAATATGTGCTCATGGTCCTCACATCTGGGGTTTTGCATGGATGAATTTCTACCCCGGTGTTATCTTTATTTTTTAGTCTAGTGTGCTGATTTTAATTGAATACTACTGATATAATATCATAATATAATAACTATATGTAATATAGCAATATAATATAATAGAACTATTATAACTAAGTTATAATAACTTAGGATTTTATTAAGAGGAAACTTGTCTAGGTTTTGAAGGTTGGAAGGTATTTAAATTGTGTCATCTTTATTTAATCAATAAAGTGAGGTTTTGTATATGTATGTGAATGTATACATTCATCCAGAATATTTGGGACAGGTGCATCATATAAATTGATCATATAATTACATTAATTACAGAGCTGTTGCAGATATTAAAAGCAAGAATTTGCTAAGAATTGCCATATAATTGCTAGTACAGAAACTGAGGCATGATTGTGGTTTATTAGATATACTCATCTGAAGTCACTTTAATAATTTGTACTATTAGAGAAGATAATATCACTTCATTCCCCAGCACTGAGGAATGAAGTTATTTCACAGGTTGATGCAAACAGAAGCAGTTAGCTGTAATAGTTTATTGGGTTCCGTCCCTCGCTATCACTGCATCGTACACAGCTGCTTTACCAGGTCAGAGAGTGTTTGTATTTTTAGTTCACTGTTAAGGGTGCATTACAATCTCTTTATTAGTTTTCTGAACACAGCACATACCATCATAAATATTTTATTAATGCATTCAGAAAACAGGTAGCACAGCTTGTCTGTTTTTACGGACTATTACTACCTGTTGCTGCTAGGGTAGGATGAGGACTGGAACTTCCACTGAGAAACTAAGATCTCATTTCTTGTAAAAATTTCAGTTAAAGTATGTCTTAAGAGATGGATGGCAGTATGAATGAAGACAGGTTTTACAGAAGAGGTCTGTTTCAAAGATGAGCCAATTCAGTAGTGGACTTCCCTGTGGTTTCACAGTTTTCTGGGATTTTACACCATATCTGAAGAGTAAAATTTTTTCTCACTGTAATTTAAGAGAGTAAGGAGGCAAGACAGACTTTTAAAATGTATCTCTTTTGTTTGGAAAGCCTTGTATCTAGTATCTGTATTTTAAGCATCTGTTAGTTAGGTTTTGTCATTCACTATCGTATTAACCTGTCGGACTTTCATTATACCTTCATTGCTTTGGTTTCTTTGGAAAGAGAGAAGTTTTCTATTAAAACAACAAATGTGAGCTTCAGAATAAATAATAAAAACTGTTCTGCTGACTCACTTGAGTGTCAGTCTCCAAAGTCAGCCAGATAACCAAAATTTTACCGTCCAGGTCGTGTTTGGACAAACATCTATGAAAGCAAGATTTCTTATCAGTTTCTAGCACTTCCACTTGGCATCTCAGCTGGAAATACCAGAAGAAAAGCCTTTCTGTTAGACCATGTTCATTTCCAGCTCTAGTCCCTGGTGGCAATCAGAAGTGCCAAATTAATTTTACTCATGAAGTGTTCAGTGCAAGTTCATTTCCAAACATGCATTGAGGTTTCTTTTGTATTTCCTCCTTAAAGCCTTTGTGGAGGCTTGTTTTGTAAGTGCCATGAGTTTTTGTGGTTTTGTTTGTTTGTTTGGGTTGTGTTTGTTTTGGGTTTTTTTGTTTTGCTTTGGTTTTGTTTTTTTTTTTTGTTTTGTTTTGTTTGGTTTGGCTTGGGTTTGGTTTCTGTTTTGTTCTTTGTTTTTTTCAAAAAAATGCTAACTGTAAAGCAGGAGTGCCTTCACTTCTAATTGCTGTCACAGGATGTGACTCCAGCCAATAGTTCTAAAAAGGACTGTTGATTTCACATATGTTAATTTTCTGTTTTGCTGTAAAAGAGAAAGGGTATGGTTAAGGGATTGCAGGGAACTTTCCTTAGTTTCATTGTTAAGTTTAACCCTTTTCCACAGAGTATTTTTCTCCTGCCCAAGGAGACTTGAGCAGCAATCCTTTAGATTCCCTAAGACTACCCTAATCACTGCACTTCAGCATAGTCTGGGAGTGGGAAGGAAGAGAGTCTTGGCCACTTTAGCTGCAGCTACTTACCTTTTAATAAAAAAAATACGAATTAGATGAAGAAGTTTAATACACATCTCTTAATATTCTGACAAGTGGTTAAGCTAAAAGATGGTTTTATTCTCTATGTTTACCTCAACATTTAAATGACTGCATATGAATAGATCTTCTTCTGCTGGAGAGCTAGACTAGATCCTCTGTTCCAAAATGTGCCAAAACCAAGGTCGTGCTTGCAGAAAGTGAGTTCAAGATCTCTGAGGGAAATGAAGAATGTGAGCTGAAGACTTTCAAAACCTTTCTGAGTGCTCTAATGGCAACAGTGAAGATGGCATAAGCACCTCTTCCAGCAATTTTTCTTTGTGTATGATGACAGGTCCAGTAGAAGTGTTCTGAGAACTCCCAGACCTTGAGGGAACTTTTAGTTGGATTTTAGTTCAGTGGAGATTTAGTTCACACAGGTATGATTTGAATGGTCTTTTGCATGCACATAAGTAGATATTTGAGGTCAAACTGGGACTGATTTTGATGAATTCTCCTCTTTGGTGAACGAAGGCACTGTCAGAGAGTCATTCATAGTACGTACTTTAGGTTCACATCTTGTGATAGGCTGAGTGGTTGTTGAAGGCTTCTATTTCTCTTCACAGTAGAAACCCGAACATATAGCTCTGATTATACTATCTTTTAAGGGCAACTGGTAGCAGTTCTGCTACTAAAAACTGGAAGTAGAATTTGTAGAAGAGGATACATTTGAAAAATTCAGACATCTATACTGTTTGATTACAGTTTGTGGAGTCTTTGAAAATTAAAATTTCGAATGTCAGCAGTAAAAAAAAAGAAGCAGATAGTGCAACCTTTTTGGTAATGTAGCTGTGGGGTGACTACTCCCCCTAAAACTGAAGTCAGGTTTTTAAGTGCTTTTATAAGATATATCCTTATATTTCTTTGTAAAGTGGTTCAGCATAAAAATGCTGCATAACCATCAAAAGTATTCAGTATACTGCCTTTAAAACCTTTGATAAAGGTCATACTTTTGCTTTTTTATTCTCATATATAGGTGGTAGACTGTAGCTCTCCATTATGGCTGATCTGTGGAAAGTGTGTGCCTGATGTCAGATTCCTAATTATAATACTGCATTATCAGTATACTGTGGTATATATAATCATAGGCAATCATGTGCCAGCACAAGGCAAGGACAGAAATATCCATCTGACAGCTAGCAACTTGAGCTATAAAGCAGGCCCTTATCTTAAACCCATTCCGGTTTAATTCTGATATTCGTGCTTGGAAAAAAGGATTCTCTCATTGTATGGAGAAGTACTACAGTCTTGAGTAAAGTGAAGCAAGTTTTTCCTGCTGCTTGAAACAGGAGAGGTGATGATGAGAGTTACTGGAAGTTCACCTAAGGTAATAGAGTTACTTTAGCTCAATGTGACATCTTTGCCTAGAAAGCAGGAGTCCAGGCTCACCTCCTGTCTGAAATTACCTATTTTGTTGTGTGTCTTTTCTTGAGTTCAGAAAACTGCATGGGTTATAGCTGTGAGTTGTCTCTATTGTGGAACAGCATGGAAATCCAGCAACCAAAGTTACTAATGCAGTTATCAGTCCATTTCTCATTTCTTCCAGCAGATTTCAGCTTCTTGGCTAAGGAAGACAACAGTTTTTGAATATCAACATCACCAGGAACTGCATCCAATATAGGCTGTGTGCTGTTGTGCTTATAATCCTTGACTGAAACAGTGAGCTGGGAAAGGCACAGACTCTTTCCAGCTCCTAATAATTCATTTGGCCCACTCAAGGGCCAATTAATTTTAACAGCGGTTGCTTACCTGTTTGGAATAAATGAACTTCAGAGAAGGCCAAGGAAGCAGAGCTGCAACACACATCTGTTCAGATCACAGCGCTAATGGAGTTTGTGAAATGATGCACTTTTCTTGTAGAAAATCCCAATTCCTTCTTTCTGCCTAAAGTATATTTTTTTTTCTCCAGAAGTTAATTAATTTATGCTTCATAATGTTTCTTCCATTACTAACATTGCAGCCTGCTGCACAATATGCACATCAGGTGTTTCTTCTTTTTTTAGGCTTTCAAACAACTGTAGCACGACACTATCAAGACAGAGCACATACTACCCATTGCTAATTCTTCTTCAAAGCAGCAGTTGAATTAACATAAGCTTTAAGTGGGCGTTATGTATTCATTTGCACATTTTCTGCTGCTGCTTATGACTAGTTTAGCTGCAATCTGCTACACATAAAGGATTACTGCACAGATACAGAGCTTTATAGAAGTAACACATCCTTCAGGTATCTCTGCATAAACTCATGCAGCACACTATGGGTCATTAATTTTAAATGTCTGGAGGCAGAGAGATACAAATCTCTTCCTCTCTCTTTCTCTACCCTGTCTCACACACTACCAGCTCTAGACAGACACAGTAAATTGGCACTCCCTAAAACCTACCTCATCATCATGAGTCATGTTTCAGCTTATTGTCCTTTTCCTCTGTTGTCTATTACTCAGGTGAGCTATTTGTTTAAAATACACCCACAATACTCTGGTCGTAAATGAGTTCAAGGTTTTTGGTTTGGGTTCTTTTGGTTTTTTGGTTTCGGTTTTGGTTTTGGTTTTTCTTCATTTAACCTGGTAAAAAAGAAGTGATTACTGTGATTCCTTCTTCATACACCACTGCTGTAGTATCTCCAGCCTGAAAGACTACATGCATAGCCCTTCTGCTGGGTGTATTGAAATAACTTTGTTAAACTATTTCCTTAGAGAGAAGAAAATAAAAAACAACAGTATAATCCTATACAAGATCTCAATTCAGATCTTTTTTGCAGAAGTTACAGTGACAGCTCACAACTACCACATTTTTCTTTT
The DNA here is from genome assembly GCA_013398275.1 of Promerops cafer. Lineage (NCBI taxonomy): Eukaryota > Metazoa > Chordata > Aves > Passeriformes > Nectariniidae > Promerops > Promerops cafer. The sequence continues at coordinate 1,200,122 of VZSE01015287.1, forward strand.
ATTTTTCTGGATAAACACCATTTACAGAAAAAAATTAGTACTGTTACTCCCTGAATTCGGATAAATCAGGCCATATGCTGTTTCTAGTTCTGGAAAATATTATCTTTTTCTTCTCCCTTCTGTTCAGAAATTACTTGCATGGCTTTTTCTTTTTCCCCAGAGCATATTAGTATACTGTGTTTTGTTGATGTATACAGTCGTAATTTCCAAGACCACATAGGAAAAAAAAAATTAAAGTATGTGCTGTTTGTTTGGATGGTTTATCCAGTCATTGCATAGTGAAGGCACAACTCAGTCATGAATTGTTCATTTAGTATCAGTTACCACTGTGACCACTCTGTGCAAGCTGCTTTGCAAACAGAACTATAGAGATATGTTTAATCTCTTACCTCACTGAGAGCATTTAATAAAGAATGCATGTAGGGGATTACATGAAAAAAATGTATGGCTTTTTTTGTTGTTTGCTTGGTTTTTGTTTTTTTCCTGACCTACATTTTATGTGGTATACGTCTGGAGAGCTTAAGCATTTTATAGTAGTACTTCTGTATGCACTTTCAAACACCTTTTCCTACTGCCTCTGGCTGCTGTGTATGAAAACCTGTGAACTGTATCACTGAAGATATGCCAAATTTTGAATGTCATGCAAGGTAACAGAGCTATTCCAAGGGCAGATGGCTAAAAGCTAGACAGTGACTAAAGTATATCAGGCCTTGGTGTAAGGTCGTGTATCTTTCTAATATCTCCCAGCAATGTAGCACAAACTGCCTCACTTCCTCCACTCTCTTTGGTATCACTGGTTGATTTACTGAGTCAGGCTGTAGTTGTGAGAGGTGAAAGGAAGGGTGGCTGACAAATTGCAGAAATCACTGTAAGAACTGAGATGAGAGGGCTGATGTCCATGTTTCAAAGACAGCAATATTCTGTATGAAATCTGTATCTTGACATTCTCATTCATTTCAAATCATTCCTGCTAAATTGTTCCTTTTGCTTCTGGGGTAGTGTAGCGTGCAGTATACAGTTTCCAACCACTAACAGTTTGCTAATTAGGAACCCTACTTGATAAAGAAAACCATTAACATTTGAACTCACTTTGAAATGCTAAATATACATTCTTTAAGCAACTTCTTTTTTTTTTCTTTTTTTTTTTTTTTTTTTTTTTTTTCTTTTGGCTTTTTTTTNTTTTTTTTTTAATGCTATTGGCTACTTAGTTTAATAATATATTTATACCTGAATATTATTTTTTAAAAAAACAGTGGAAATAGCTTGGATGCAGTAAGTGAATGATAAGTTGACAAGTTTCTTTTCAGCTGCAGGTGAAATGTCCCTGTTGTGTGCTGTTTGACATTTTAAGAACTGTCTTTTGAAACAGGAGTTTTCCAACAGGGAAAGACAAAAAATATCATCATACCCTAAACCTTTTTTTTGAACCAGAACAAATGAGTGCCACACTAAAATCATAATTGAGACTTTTTTTCTTGTTTGCTTTTATTATTATTTTTTTTTTCACATTCAATTGTACAGTTTTTGACTTCTTAATATATAACACACTGCATCCATTCTCATGAAGGAAAAACTAAAGCCTTTGGCATGGGGTTCTATTCATCTCCCCAGATTTTACTCATGAAATATGCATGCATTTAATCTAAACTAGTCAAGCAGGCTCCATTTGAAACACCTCCATACCATCTTACTACAAGTGTCTTGGGCTGGTGGGATGAATGGTCCTCTCAAGATGCCTGCCTCTCAATTAAAGGCAGATGGTGCCTGCATGATATTCTAGATTTGATGTCACATCTAACTTTTAGATGATTAAATCTTGACAAGGTGAATTGCATGTAAAATCACATAAAAATTTATATGACAGCATCAACATGGACTTAATTTTTTATTTAGAAGAAATTCTAACATTAATATAATATAGGAGAAATACAAAATAAATTAGATATTAAAATTTTTTGCTATTATATTGCTCTGCAATATGACTTCATGTGACCTAAGTCGACAATGAAGGAAAGAGGGCTGAATAATCAGAGAAATTATCATTCTCCTCAAGAGAGGAAAATAGCTCTCATTCTTTGCTCTGTTCCCTAGGTAAACTAGTGATGCACATTACCCTCCATCCTCCTCTCTAAGGGTATGGGCAATAGAAGCAATAAAAGAAAAAAGTTGTCTGTAAGGAACAAAAGATAGTCCAGGATAATGGGGCAAATTAGGAGGACAATAAAGGTGATAAATTATGGGAAATTTAGTTCAATTAAGAAAAAAACAAGTACACCTACTATTCTTTTAAAACGTCTTTCAACTGGTTCATCCTTATCTGCCTAATTTTGTTAAAATTGTGCTTCCTAATGAAAATTATTTCAGCATTAATTTGCTGTATTTTTTTTTGCAGTGTATTGAGTAAACTCATTTACAAAAGCATTCTTGTTATTCAGGAACACCACCACATGTAAAATACAAACTCTCATTTTATAAAGTAAAAAAAAAAGAAAACATAAAAAAACCCCCACTATGGGTGTTATAACTGCTCCCCCCCCCCCCCCCCCCCAATATTTAAATAGTTTCATTCCATACACTTACTTTCACAATATTTTCAGCCATGTGATTCCTGTGTAAGCAGCTGTAATGACTTGAGAGAATGGCATTTTAGTAGTGGACAGTGATCATCCATTTGCATATAGGAAGAAGGATTTGGTAATAATTTTTCTTCAGATATAAATATCAGAGAAAATTATTACACTTTGGGGACTTTGTGTAAATTATTGTCACCAGAAAGCTAAGAAAATGCCTTTGAAAAAGTCTCAGCTGACTGTAGGAGGCACATCTGTGCATGCATCGGATTCTGCTGATGGAAGCTACTGGGCAAACACTACTATTGTAATGAGTTATCTGCATTCACTAATGACCAGAAGAATATTTTATCAGAAATCACTTTCTGATGTTCAAATCTTAGACTTTAATGCTTGGATCAAACAATATAACTTAAACCTATAAAACCTCATTTTGTTACTTTTATGTCAGATCTTTGCTGCTATCGTGTACTCAGAACATCCAATGGCTTCTGGAAGAGCCATTTTATGCCTCAGAACCTCTAAAAATGAGATTGTGGAAAACGGACTTGAAAATCTCACATAAGTAATACTGACTGAAAAACAATGACATTACAAAACCAAAGGTTTTGTTTAAGATATCAGTCATTTTAAGTGATGCAAACTTCTGTATTTAGTTTTTGGAGGCATTTGTACTTTACACAAGACAAGTGACATTACTAAATTAGCTAGTAAACCTAATTAGTTTGAGCAATCATCCTTTTTAAAATAATTGACCCTGTGAACACTTGTTGGAAAGCCAATCCAGAGCTTTTCAAACACATTCCTTATGTTTTATGAACTATGGCTACACAGGGGCTTGCTGTCATTTGGGTATGTGGTCCCACTATAATCAGTGAGCAACCCAGAGAATCCCTGTCATCAACATGGACGTGGTTGTATTGTTTGTTTCTAAAGAAAGATGGTTCATAAATGTAAGGGAGAGAAAAAGACTCTGTAAATATGAAAAGAAATCCATTAAACATTAAAACCATCCATTAAAACCAAAAGTTTTCGAAATAGAAGCAATTCTATTGAATTCAGTAGAATTGTTGTCTCAGAATGCCATTATCCAAACCTACATGGGAATTTTGTCTGTAGAATTCCCATTAATTCTGATGTGAAAATTTCTGATGATGATGATGATGATGATTATTGTTTCCCTTTTGTTCAAACGTTTCCCCTAATTTTTTTAACAGAAGCCTTACTTACGCTTGAATGTAGTTCTCTGGCAAGGTTGTAACATTAGCCCTCATTCAGCAAATGTTTAAGATAATCACAGACAACGCAGACCATAAGAAGCCGTGATAGGTATATGACAATGGCCTCTCTGCTCTAGCTGATTAGATATTTGAGAGATCTGAAAGTGTGTTGGTAATGTTGTAAGGTAATGCCAAGGAAACAGGTTTCAGCCAAGAGTATAGTTCAGACTATGGCACAAGTAGCAGCTGTTACACGACCATGCTTAACGTCTCATTACGTCATTCTTGTACCTGCTAAACTGCAGAGGTCCATTGGTTACAGCTCCACAATTCTAGCAAAATGCCATAGTAAAGAATGGTCAGAGAGGTAAAAAACAGGAGAAGTACAGGCTATCTTTGCAGTTAAGATCCAAATTAAAGTCCTTTTGTTTTAGTTTTAACTGAAAAAGAAAACCAAATCAAAAAACCACAACAAAACAATGTATGGTTAAATATTATTTTAAAATGCTACATCTATATTGCTATTTAGAAGCAGGCATGTACTCTTACACATATATATGCATGTGTATGGATATATGCCCTTTTCAAAGGAAAGAAATTCAGTCACATGTCTGTGCAACTCCTATATTATTCCATTAGCCCCAGGGTGTTAGGGTGATCTTGTCCTTTATGAATCTGAAAGGTTAAAAGCCCACCCTAAGTTAAGCATGTGAGCTGGGTTTCTACTTACCCTTCATTTATTTCAAGAATCAGACTCATAATTTGTCTCCACGGTCAGTGGTCATTTCCGGAGGACAGCTGATGCCTTCTGCCTCCATTTCTCTCCAAGAGCAGAAGAATCTCTCAGCAGGTGCCCAAACTTCTATATAAAATACAGAGGCAAGTACAAGACTAACTTGGACTGGACTCACATTTTAGATGACTAAAATTAACGAGGTGAATCCCACCCATCTAGGTTCATTATCTCTACATAGACACTTGGTGCTGTGCAGTAAATGCAGACTACAACAAATATTATCCTTGTAAGATCCCAGAACTTCAAAACAAAGCATTGTGAAGTTATTTTCCTGGATTATTTGTTTAAACTGGGCATGAATTTTAAACATTTTACTGAAATTTGAATAATGTCTTCAGCATTTGGCTGGCATTTTCAATAAACGTACACAAGTAGATTTTAAAAACTTCAGAAACTTATCTCTTCTGCTAAAAATATTGATTCAGTCTTCAGCACCTTCTTGTGAAGAAAAGGAAACTATTGTAAAAAATACATCCATCTGAGAGCAAAGACAATGAGAATAGATGCAATTGTCTTGACTCAGAGTTTGAACCCTTGATTTGAAATTGGTAATTAGCTTTTTTGGTCTCAAGAATATTGTATTTCTGAAACAGAAATGATTATGGAGCAGTATAAGTTTCTTTTATTATGAAAAGGATGTGGAAAAAAGAGCTATATATTGCTATTAATTTCATATTGTCTTCAGTTCTTCTTGGATATTAAGGTGTAAATAAGTTAGGTATGGTCATTCACTTCATATGTTCACAATTTTGGGAATAGATGAGATATTTAAAAGCTCAGTACTGTCTCTTCAGCAACTGATGTCAAGACCTTTTTAAATTAAAGATTACTGATGTGCTATATTTTTTCCTCACTTTATTTCTCCACAAAAGAAAGAACCTTACCGTGATTGATTTTTTGCACATGACTAAAAAAATCTTAGCTTGAAAACTTGGGGATATAATGAGTGACATTTATATAAAATCTGCCTCTATTCCAAAACAGTAAAAGCTTTTCTGGCTTTTCACCTCCAATCTGGATCAAAGGCAAAGTAGAGACAAGTTTGAATAGATGACATCTCTCATACTTTTTCTTCTCTAGAACAAGCTGACCATCTCCACCTGGCAACCCTTAGGAACAACAGTCCTGGTAGAGCAAATTTATAGGAGATGGTCCTGCAGTAAGGCTTTTGAACATGACAATTTGCACTTATTTCTTAAAAAAGATTAGTACTTGATCTTTCCCATAGCAAATCATGGCAGCAGAGCCATGTGATTTTCATGCACTTTCCCTTTAGCAAATTTCTCAGTTCTTCTTTTTGTTTCTATGACTATTTTATTTATATTCCTCTGGATGAGATGGCACTGTTCCCACTCAAGTATTGAGTATAAGAATTATGTAAAATAAACTTCTCTTGAGGTCCAGAAGGCTTTTTCTCCTGCTGTACCACACCTGACAAGCAACTGCTCTCTGGCTTCTAATTTTGAGCACTTATTAGAAATGCTTTTACATCAGCTGGCAAAGTGACAATAGAACAGTCTTATCTACAATAGAAGGAAATGTTCTCTTCAAAAGTATTATGCAAAAACAGAAGGGAAATAAGCATTAAAATAAAGCACTTGAAAATACACTACAAAGTCCTTGGTGTAGTCCATCTCAAAATGATACGAGATAATTATCAAAAAACAAAAAATAATATATTCCCAGGCCGATCACTACAACTTTTTAGGACTTTTCTGGTGTATCTACGTATGTTTCATAATAGTTTTCCCATCTGTTGCATGAGATCATCTGCATTGGTTTTCACCCTGATTCTGAAAACAACTGCCTTGCTTATTCCCATTACACTTCCCTGCCTAAACTGGTGGGCACCAATGCATAAACCAAATACATAAGCACAGGATAATTCTCTCATTTGAATCTTATATTGCTTTTAATAAAAGGATGAAATTGATTTTCAGAGACAACATGCTATTACAGTAAAGCTTTCTCTCACAGTCTAAGGGGCAACCACAGTCATTCTTTGCAAGGGAGTTCCCTTCTGACAGGGGGTAATTCTTTGGTTTCCCCAACTCCAGACAGTCAGAAATCATGGGTTAAGTCCATTCTCAACACATATAACTAAAAAATGCCAACAGCACAATTTTTTTGTTTTTCCTCTTGGGCTTTGAGGCTACAGGTGTGCTCATGCATATTTTCAAAGTATTTTTTTCAGGTGGGAATAAGTTTTTTTTACTTTTTTTAATAAACCTGGAATGATGTTTTTTGCTCCTAATCTCCAAGACCTGATGTCTTAGAAAATGCTTTAAAGAAATGAAGGCCTCAGAAACATTACAGGAGCTGGGAGCACATATATTAGAAAATCATGGAAGAGGTAATGAGTTATTTCTATACCACAAAATAAAACTGTGGCACCAAGAAAATTATGCAAAATTTAAATAATGAATATTAGATATTGCTAGCTGATCTTTAAAAGGAATTGTACAAACATTCAAAGTGCCAATGTTTGACTTTTCAATTTAATAAAAGAAGTAAGAAATATGTTTTTCATTTCACTGCCTCTCGCTATTCATACAGGCTAATTCTCACTCTACCCATGGCTCATTTCTTCAATTACAGGATGCACCTTCATTACACTTGATATATTATATTAAACAATAAGTGTCTTATGCTAATATACAGAAACTTGTGGTTGCCATGCATAGCCCTTAAAGGAAAAAAAACTTTTAATTAAACAGTTGTCTTCAATATGAATAGTTGTCATAAGTTACTGCCATTACCCAAGGGGTAATGTTTCCAAAGCTCATTATTGAATTATTCAATAAGAAATCCCAAACCAGCATTTAATGAGTAGTACATGGAATACATAAATACAGTCAAATTGCCAAGTAGACAGTTCTCTAGTGTGGCCCCAAAGAAATGAATTGTATAGCACAACCAAAGAAACTTTGGGCAGTTTCTACAGTTTCCCAATTTATTCTGTGCATAAATGAGATAACAGCATTTATAATAATGTTTGTATAACAAACATTATTATAATGTTTTGTGTAATTTGCTCTTGTCACTATAATATTCATCTTTTCCCCTCTAATATTTATCCCAGTATTAGATCTTCCTCAAAATTCCAACTACTTTTAGTTATGACTAATGTTATAATTTTTTTCCAGATTAAAGTAACAAGAAGGAAAATTTACTTATTCAGTAATCATAAAAAAATCAAACTTTGCCCAGGAATTTTGATAAATGCATAAATGTTCTTTATTCTCTTTTGAATTTGTGTTTCTTCAAGAAGACTTTCCTATTTGTTCTGTGTCATCATAACAGGTTTGTCAGCCATGTGTGTTCCTGAACTTCTAATAACTTTTAAGTCTGTTAACTGATTTCAGACTAATTTGATGCAGAGGTGGAACTTTCATAAAGAATTCCTGAGTATATCATTCAAATCTGGTTGGGTAGGGGAGTATGTGTCCTAATGAAAGTAAAATTGCCATATGAACCTATATCTGATTAGGTACCAAAGAATTAAACCAGGAAAGTGCCCTAAGAAGTCTCCTGATGCATGGAAGATTCGGTCAAATTTGTCTCCTTCTTGCTATCAGATTCAATTAAGAATGATAATAATGAGCACTTCTGGTAGCCTTTAACTGAAGCTCAGATGGTGAACTATCTTACCACGTACTCCTTGATGATATAATACAGTCAGGAGGCTGCTGTCTGTTTCCTTCTCAGACTACACCATTTCTGCAGGGGAAACTATGCTGCTCATCTTGTATTAACCTTGGTGGAGCCAAGCATGTACAGCAAACGCCAAAGTCTCACTTTGGGTTACTTGAAACAGTTTGCAGCAGTTTGTAAGCAACTTGTAGAAAAAAAGCTGGGATGATGCCCCTGGAGGAAGCCTCCAGGTGCTCAGAGATCCACTAGCAGCAGTTAGAACATCCTTGTAAATAAGGAATAGAAAGTCTGGCTTTGTTAGAAGCACATAGGTCTTTTGTGTCACATATATGAAACATGGTGACAAGGAGGAAAGTTAGTGAAAATGACAACACAAATGAGTGTATTTAGCAGCAAAACAAATCTGCACTTCATAGTCGAAGTAGGTGAGTCATGTGATGGGAAATGAGATCATTAACAGAAATAGAACCCAAACCGGGGACAGTGGAAAAAATGTTTGAATTCTGTCACCTCAAACTGAAAGCGTGTTTGTGGTGATTGTTTTCCAGAAAGCAAAGAGCAATATATGTGATAGTGTTGAGAAACTTGTATTTCAAAAAAATATGTAATTTTGCAAGCATTAAAAACTTCCTAATTTTTGGAAAGACTATTTCAAGGAATTTGTGCCTCCAGGCTTTGGGGGATCTTGGCCAGAGAGACAAATTTAAAACTTGATTATTATCTACAAATAACTATTATGAATAAAACATTCAGAGAAAATGACAAAATAAAAGTGGATGCTCACATTTCTCCATTGAGGAAAAATATGAAAAGAGTGGAAAAGTTTTAAATAATTATTTTATGAAGAATGCATTGAAAGAATAAGAGATGAAAGGTAAAAAATTGGATTTGAATGAACAGCAATTTTGAAAGAACTAGTCATGCTATAACAAGCATTAAAAAAAATTAATAAGCACAGATATATCTGAAGTCTTGAAAGATAGGGTTGGGAATTACTCATCTGAAAATATAACTTATGGTAGTTTGATAAAATTTAAGTACAAAAGGAATTATAAAGGGAACAAATAGAGATACCAGGTAATTCACAGATATCATTAGATAACTCATTCATTAGCAGTGGCGCTTGTGTCTCACCAAGCATAGTCTTTTGTGCTTAAGGGTTTGCAACTATAGTAATACAGTAGGTTTTAAAAGCGTTTTTGCTTTCAATGGAATTTTTTACATGACCAGAATAACTGAAGTGATAGCTTAAGGATTGAAAGAGTTTGTTTTTTTCTCTAGATACAGAGAAATGCCACTTACTAAATAGCAGAACTGAAACTTCAACAGAAAAGTAATGCAGCAAAGTCAGCAACCGAGATGAAAATGAGTTCCTGGCTTGGAATCACACCTCGTGTTAAACACATTATTTTGTATGTATCATGCAAACATAGATAAATATTTTAAGAGTTTAACTAGCTGTATGTTTTCAAACACTAACTGAAAAAGTTACTTACATTCTTACTTTTGGAGGATGAGGTTGTAAGGTAGCCTTTGTATCTGAGATTTTATTTTGCAAAGTAGAAGGATCTTGAAATATCCACAGTTCTGCAGTTTATGTGTTTGTAAAATGGCAGTTGCCAGCAGCCTTTTTTATCCCACTTTATTCACCTAGTAATACATCTTTTTTGTTTCTCCACAAATTAAATTAGAATTCATAATTCTATATCTGAATCAGCTTCCCAGAGAGAACCTTATTATAACAAATGCAGTTGTAATAACTCATTTTAACAATTTAATCTATAAATTGGTAGAAAGTACTTTATGTGTTTCTGTAAGTGAACAGAACTTACTTTTAAAGGAAATTTAAGAGAATTTTGTGTACGGTATGGGGACTGACTGATACATTTTTGCATATCTGCCATTACAGTATATTAAGCATGTAATAATGTAGGAAATAGGAATGTTAGCAGAAGACCTGAATATGAATTTCAGAGAAATAAGACTGAAGAGGAAGAAGTAACTCTTTTGTGAAAAGAACAGGATTGTGCTGATGTGTTAGTGTATGTGGAAATGTATTCTAATGAATACCAAGATTTCAAATAAAAACTGCTGCCAGAAGTGTTGAAAGACTTTCTTATTCTGGCATACTGTGCTCACCCTGCAGGCAATTCTGAGTGATGTGGCACATATTAGGATTTATTTATAGATAGACAGACAGACTAGTACATCTGCATTTTAAGCCATTCTTTAAGAATAGCAATTATTAAAATGGTTACCTTTTTTTTATCTCTCTTAGTATATTCCTAACTGTCAGGGAGCAGTTGGGCAGAAGAAGGCTGCAGGGCAGGCAATGCCTCACTGCCACCAGCAAGGGTGGAGCCCTGCAGCACCTGCACAAGGTGAGCAGGGCAGAAACGGTGGCAGCGGCTGGGGACAGACACAGCCCGGCTGAGATCCCTGTGGCTCTCTTTCCCAGGAGATGGTGCAGGGCTGCTTGGAGCCACCACCTCAGGGCACGGGCAGCCAACCTCCTTGGCACTGGAGCAGACTTCAGAGCCTGTTGAGGTGTTCAAAATCCTGACACGGGCAATCTCTCTCTTTTATTTCTCACTCTCTGAGTTTTCACAATGCAGTTTTCGTTCTCTCAGGTATAACTTTATCTTGACAAATCTCTGGTTTTGGCTTAAAGAAAAATGTGTATTCTATGAATAGTCTTTTTACTTGTCAATACTATGTTCCTCAGGGATTTCCATCTTCTATACTGGCAATCTTGGTTTAAAAAAAATTTGCTTTGGAATATTCTTTTTTAGAACGTAAAATGCTATGTAAACATGAGTATCAGGTACTTTTATTTCACTATACTATTGTGAGCAAACAAAAAAGCTTGTGACTGTGCCTGAGACCTGAATTATTGAAAATCAGAGGAATTTCCAGTCCCAATAATTCTTTTTTTGTATTCTCTGATTTTTTGTGCGTGTAATTGCTTGAAATAGGATTGATAAGGATGGAACAAATTTATGGCTTTTAGATATTCATATGTCCATATGTATTGCTCTGTTAAGAACAGAAACCTAGATATTACTTGGTAGATATTAACCTTAGATATTACAGTTCACGAATCTGTCAATGTTAAGTGGTTATATTTAAAGCAGGGATTACACAATATCACTTTGATCATATCAAGATTTTGTTTTTCTGAACAAAATTATCATCAGTCTTTATCATCAGAAAGCCTGTATATTTAAATGTCTTTACCTAAAATTGTTCATGCCATTTGGACAGGAATATTCCAAACAACTAAAAATTCATTGAGTGATACCCTTCATCATTCTTGCAAAATACGTATTTTTGTAATGTCTGTAAATTTTGCTCTTATACCACCACAGATCATTGGAGGTGAATTTGTTAATGTCTGAGTAATTTTATCAAATGCTTATTTAACACAGCACAAGCAGTTTAGATTAATGTCTCTGGCTTATGATGGTAACAAATTTCTCAAGGCTTTCTAAAATACAAGATGTAACAGAGTACAAAGAGAGCAGCATAAAAATCAGTCAATCAGAACACATACAAATCCCATAAAACTATAATTCTTTTCAAGTAAATAAGTCACTGAGTTCACCCAGTTTGAATTTTTCTTTTTTATCTAAGTTGCAGCAATAAAACCTAGGAAATGGCAAGTTTTTCAGGAACTTGAAGTCGTCATTCATCTCAAAACCTGACAGTCCACTGGAGGGGAGGTTGGGTGTGGAACATTTAATGGCAACCGCATCACTACTTGTGATATTAAAAGTTCTTTTAAAGTCATTAAAGTCTTTTCCTGATGGCAGTCTATATGCTTCCCCTCTGCTCTCTAGGAATAGTTGGTTTTCATTTTAGACCATTTTGATCAATTATGCTGCGTAAAAAGTAGGGCAGCAGACAATAGAACCATTTTTCTTTTAGGACTGTTCTCTCAGTACATTTCGAAGACATCAGTGGCTGAGGGACCTGAAGTTACTTCTGTTACACAATCTGAACCTCAATTTCCTAATTCCTGTATCCAGTGTTTTTTATTTGCTCTTTATTTAATACTCAGAAGTAGTATAATTGTCATATGTCTCTGTAAAAGGTTTATACTTTTAGTTAAATGGACTTCTTAAAGTTCAGTAATTGTGAAATCACATCACTCTACCTCCAAATAGTTAAAAGAGCCACAAGCTAAGCAGAGAAAGAAATGTTATTTTAGACTAGATATAAATGTTAATTAAGAACTTTTACATGCTGAAGTTGAGAGCAAATATCTTCACGTCCTATCCCTCTGAAGAGGAGCAATTACCCTGACAGATTTTTGAAATCTTTACCGAGAAACAACATTGTACTAGCTAGAAAAATGTTAATATCTGTCCCCATTTCCTGTCCAGGTATTAAGAGTTATTATATAGAGACTTCAGTGGCATATTGCCAAGAAGTACTGAAAATCCAATCTCAATATGTACAAAATTACAAACACAATGCTTGCCAAATTAGTTACGCAAGTAGTCGCCTGGCTAAATTTCTTGTTACTAAACTGATTCTGTCCCAAGTTGCTTTCCAAATGGAAATGATCTAGGGTGCAAACTTGATCTTCTGCTCATGATAGATGGAAGTAATTTACCTATTACTTTTATTACTATTAATTAAATCTTTTGAAGTTTATGGCTTAAAATGTCCTTGTTCTTGCTTTCAGATCTATATAACTTCAACTCAAGGTTAAAAGGAAAAATAGAATCTTCTATTCCAATCTAATTCTAAAAATAATTTTCCAGACTGACAGAGATATTGATTTTCCCATAGCCATTTGAAGATAACATATGTATATAAATATATATATATATACACACACACATTCACACATACATGCATATATCCACACACTAGTATACATGCATTTGCACATAGACATACATGTACAGAGGTGGGAAGATTTTTCAAAGTAAAAAGCCTGTTTTGTACACACTTTCTACTAAGATCAATAAAACTTTTGAAATCCAATTTGTACCTTTGAAAAATCTTCTCCATACAGATTATTTTCAGAATTAATATACAAAAGATTAACTCTGTAGCCTCACCAATAGAAAGAAAAAGGGCTTAACTTCTGCTTTGGCATTTATGTTAGAAAACTCATTCACCTTATTGGTGAAAGAAACATATTATATTCCATCTGCTGTATATTATCTTTTCTACAGGTAACAATAATGTCTGTATCACTGAGGTTCATGTTATTTAGCTTCCCATAAGTTTTCCCTAGTTGCAGAAATACATCTTAAAAAATTTAATAAAAGACAATTGAGGGCAAAAATATAACACTTATGTCACAGTTATCTTACCATTTTCTAGAAGAAGAGAGGAGGGGAAGGGAAATACTGTTAATAGATTAATACTGTACTATAAGAATAATGAGTAAAATTATAGGAGCAGATAAGAGTGGGGGTTTTTTGACAACCATCTCTTTATTACTGTTTTTCAATAGTAAATCTCTCTGAATCACATTTTATAATTGAAACATGATCTCATTTCCAGTTATTTTGTGAGGACTGTAGAAGTCTTGAACAACAAAATATCTTTGCTAAAACACCTTAGTTTTCAGCTGAAAAACAAGCAATTTTATTTTTCTGAGAAGGGTGGTAACTCTTTTCTGATGGCTTTAACTACTTGTCTCCTCTTGATATTGAAACATGGACATCTTTTTTTCCCCTAAGATGATGTTTCTCAGTTACCCAAGGTCCAAATGGCTCCTGTCTGTCCCACAGACTGTTCTCAGAGTGTTTTTCAGTCTCTCTGTATGTACATGGCATTGTCCATCTATACAAAACCTCCAATCACTTCATGCCACTTGGTCGTTTCTGCTATTAGTCCTCCCTTAGGTTTCATTTTTTTAAGCTTCTAAAATTCTTCCGTAGTTCCTCACTACTGCTTTCTTATCTCTCCTCCTTACTTCTTCTACCATCTTTTCTGTCCCTTTTCTAAAACTAAACCAGGTCCTGGTTCCCTTGTAGACAGACTCCTGTCCCTATCCTGCTTCTCACTTTTGCACAGAAACCTGTTAGTGCCTCCAGCTTACCACTGATTTAGCCAATGCTAAACCTCAACTTTTCTTACTATGTCCCTCATTTCCCACATGTACAAACTGCCTTGCTCTCGCCGCTTCTCTGCCGTTGATTTTCTGACGTGAATTTCCTCATCTGCCACTGAATCTGCACTTGTTTTCTCTTATGGAAAGGAGTATTTTTGTTATACTGCTTTGTTTATCGCGTTTTCTTCGTATAACCTCCAATTTCCTTCCCTAGTTATTATTTCTCCTGTTTAAGAACACCTGAGTCTTTTAATTGCCTTTGTTCTAAGTTGCTGTTAATTAGGCCAGACTAATCTTACCTAATTTTAGCTGTCTAAAAGCTAGGATGCAGCCTGAGCTGCTCATCCTACTTTTTTACTTCTGAACTTAAGAAAGACAGGCAGTTTCAGAGACTAAATCATGATGCTTTCATGTCTCAGGGTGGGAACATGTAGTCTGTAGAGGTGATTATTTTTCTATGTTGATTATCAGAGGAGTTTACAAAAATAGATTGTATTACACAAGTATTTTTTAATGGTTAAAATTAATCCTTCCAATATATATTCTATTGTAATTTCAACTCCTAACATTTTGCCTTATAATCTCTCAGACATATTCCACAGAGGTCTGTATAAACTAATATTTTCAATTTCTAAATTACTAAATTAATATCTAATTTAAATAAATTAATGTCTCCTTTCTCAAGAGTAAAACTCTGTTTCTGACAATATAGTTGATTATCTATTTTTTTAAATTTTTACATTATTGAAAATACCTTCTTGTTGTATTATCTTTGGCTTTTCACTTTTGTTATTGGACTGATGACTAGGATGGTCATAAAAAGGATGGTTTTAATTCAGGTTTGAATACACAGTTGCTGACTGGAAAAGAAATATGTTCACTCTTAATGTAGGAGGCTTATAAGAACTTACAAGTCTTCAAACTTGAGAAAAAAAGTAATGAATGGCATCCAGTTGTTCTAGACATGACAAAAATATAAATAAATGAAACCACCAAACAAAAGAAAAATCAGTTTGCTGATTATGTTAGATGTCTAAAGACAAGAAATGTGGCATACAAATAGATCTGGAAGCCTTACTATTTGATCAACAGTATGACTTATTTGGTATAATAAACATTTCATGATATAATAGAAAGATATAGTTCATGATACACAAGTCATATGATATTAGTACTAGCAAATTTAATAAAATACAATAATAAATGTCAAATATGTGTTATTTTACATCATCTTTAATAGGTAATATGAATATAAAATATGAAACCATACAAACTTAAAACAATAAAATCAATATTTATATTAATGTGAGAGGTCAGAAACTGAAAAGTGCTGATCTAGCTCAAAGGTGTATCTGCTCTGAAGTCCAGAATGCTGTTGAACCCAAAGACATCTGAGGCATGACATCAAAAGATGAAACATATAACAGACTAAGGGTTATAGTGAGCCACTGAGTCACCCCAGGACAGCCGAGTGAGTCAAGGTGGATATAACTTTTGATAAAGAAGAAACAAAATTCTCTGAATCAGGGAACTGAGTGGTTTTACAAGGATGCTAAATTAATTTTGCTGGGAGAGGAATTTTGAAGCTATTCAGTAGATTCATGGAATGAGCTGAGGATTTGATAGAAAAAGTAAAGGATGCAACAGAAGAGATTTATTCTCTACACTACAGAGTAACTGTTAATGACTGAATGCAACTTGGGCAATGGTGATCCAAAGTCACAATGGTAGGAAGAAAAATAAGGAAAAAGGTGTAACAAACCCAGAAGATTTGAGATAGTTTTCAATAAACCCTGGGGAATTGAGAACTAACATTCTCCTCGGAGAAAGTCCAAGGAAAAAATCATGTAGAGGAATGCCGACAATCTCTTAAGGTGATAATATTAAGCATAATTCCAAGTTATATTTTAGGAACTGGATTGAGCAATTCCAGGGCTGAAGATGGGTATTTTTTAGATCTTGGGAAGGCATGACTGAGAGTCCAAAAGATAGAGAAAACAGATCCACCATTTTCTTTTTAAGGGTGAGCTGGGAAAAATTATACAGTCAGCTAAACTGTAATTCATGGAAAATGCCGTGGCAAATAATTAAGTAAACTGTATATAAACTAATAGAGTATGTAAGCAGACAGAATCTAAAAGGAAGATGGGTAACCTCCAATATGCATTTGTCAAAAAATGTTACTCTCTGTGTTTTAATAAGGAGAAGTACTGGTTTTGACTTACTGCAATCTGTTACTGCACAGATATTATGTACATTGTCCAGAAACACACTATATACATCTGCCATTGGACAATATGGCATATTAACTCAAAACACACTAACAGTGACAATGTATTTATACATGTGAATTAAGGGTTTCTTCATTTCCTAATATTTACTCATCTACTTCCCTATACTACCAGCAAACCTGACACTATGGAGCATCTTTTTGGTTACCTAAATCAATTGCCCATCAATACATGAGAGGAAATAGGACTTTTTTCCCCCAATAATATATGCTCTGAAATACATTGACAAAATCAAAGAGAGAAAGCTTATTGAACTAATTTATTTGAGAGAAAAATAACAGTTCTCATGGTTGTGTTTCCCACACTTTATGAGCAAAAGCTTTTGGAGTAGATAGATAGATAGAAAAAGGGTAGAACTTTGAATGCAAGAAAAGCATGTCCATGGAAATTCCTTGCCTATTAATGCAAGAAGTTAAGAATTTTGATTGTACTCCACTGAAAGAAAACTGGAAGGGACACATTTATATAGTAAACCAGAACAATTGAAAAGAAATAATATATATATAGCGTAATAAAAGCTTGCATTACTGCCAAGAAGTAAGTGTTCATGCCAAAATTGTTCTGGAGCACAGCTGCCAAAAAAAAGCTGAGAGCATTATGAAACACATTAAATCTATACATAGAGAGAGCTTGGAGAAGAAAAAAAAAGTATATTTATTCTTAGGATTCAAGTATATCAAATCATTATGGTTATTTTATGCAAAATAAGCAAGGCTCTGAGCCTACTGGCAAACATTCAATAAAGCATCATGTTGCTTAGAAAGCATGTTGGTCTTTAAAGTCAGGAGAAAGATATTTGGGTGTTTGAGACAAACCAAAAATCCAAAATGACACAAAAAATTCTGTGTGGTGTTTGACATGGATTAATAATAGTCCTGACAAGGCTAAGCTAGCTCAGATCCTCATGAAGGTGATTTGAAATGCACAGAGCAGGAGTCCTGGGATTGTCTTGAATGAGATCAAAAGTGGATTACCATGTGGCTTCCTCCATGAGGAAGCCAGAGGCTCCTAGGAGCTACTCCTAGTCTGCTATTTCCAAAACAGTACCACAACCAACAGGTTATGGGGGCTTTCCTCTTGAAGTTAGTCCTCTGAAGGGTCAAAAAAGTCAAGACTGAGAGATCCAGGAGATGACCTGGAAACCAAAGGCCAGTGACAAGGCATGATGATAGGAGATGGAGCTGCCATCTTCTGAGAAGAGGCTAAAGGGATGGGATCTCTTTTTGGCTAGAGCAGTCTGAGGGATGACAGACTGAGGTTTAAAATTCCTGAAGGCAGTGAATAAGGTGAAGGCAGAACTGTTATTTACCAAATCTAACACGACTGGAACCAGAGAGCTTTCAATGGCACTAGTATGAGATGAGCTTAAAATAGATAGAAGGAAGAACTTCTTTATACAGCAGAAATCAAAATTTAGAACTTGCTGCCACATGAGGGTTTTTATTTTCATCTATGGAAAAGGATTTCAGACATATTCTTGTCTTTATTCCTTCTTGTGGTCTGGTGAAAATGTCTCAGGGCTTAGATTGCTTGTGATATGTGATGCAGCAGCCTAACCTCTGTCTGATTGCTACACAGCATCTTCAGCTCCTACCTTGGCATTACGAATTCAGTAACGAGGAGTGTGTCTTAACTTTGGAGCACTACAACATTACCTGCCACAGTGTCTCACAGTTTTTGTTCAGTATCTGCCCTTTTGCCTGTGAAGATAGATAAGCAAGCACATTAATTTCTCTTCCAGGTTTAATTTATGTAGCATTTTCCAGCTTCCCTGTGAAGCAGGATGGATCAAATACGGTCACGACACATGGGAAAGTGCAGTAAATCATAAACATGTGTGATGGGTTACTTAATACAGGTGTTAGGACAGAAAAGTAACTAGAAAATGCGATTTGCAAGCTTATAATTTTAGAAATTAGACTAACAGGTACTATCAGATTATGGTAAGACTGAATGGAGACTCCTACCATTAATAAAGAAGGAACTGAGTTTAATGCCTGCTGCTTTTGATGGCATGTGAAGTTTATGGCTGACTTTCTTAATCACTTCTCCCTTTATCACAAGATACATTGAAGAGGGAATATAGCTTCACTGTTTTTTGTTTTTTTTGCCTGCAAGCAGGAAAGGAAAAGTGACGTCTGAACTGATTTTTGTTTCTTCATTATTGCTGTTCCTAAATATACAAATCTATGATGTAGACCCGAGCTGAAGGCATTTTTATTTGTTTTAGCAAGACAATTTTCCTTATGCTTTTTCTCAATTAATAATTTTTGTCACAATTTCAATTATAATTTTGAGCTATTGTTATGATCAAGCCTTTTGAAATTAAGGTCAATAATAAACATCACAATAAAAACAATTATGACGGTGATGTCACCACATCTTAAATTCCAATATCAGTGTTAGCCAGTCCTTTGACAAAATATACATTGATAGAGAAAGAGAAGAGAGAGGACTCAGGTATTTTGTACAGTAAAGAAATAATTAAATAATAATGAAAATAGCATGAATAAAACCAGTAGTTCTTTCTTCTGCACAGCTCTGGCTAGTAACATGGTGCTGGCTCACTTCATTTCCAGATGCTAGATTTCACTAAAAGAAACTAAAAATAAATTCAATACTTTCCTAAAATGACTTTCCAAAGTAAGCAAGTGCTGCAGTTGCCATAGGGATGTTATAACATCACAAATGGGAAGAAGTTCACATAGTGGTAAATAAGCACACTGGTGGGTAAGCTGTCCATTTGAGCATGTCTCAGAGAAGAAATTACTCAGAGAGTAGTTTTTGAGGGAGGAGGTTTTAAAAAAAAACAAACAAAAAGATCACCATTGATTCAGTCTGTGGCTGTGCAAGCCCATGAATACAGGAATTCACAGGTTGTAGGGATCAATGAAGATGCAAGACACTGCCTGTACTAAGTGCTCTAGCACCTAAGCTGCAGGACCTACATCTTCCCTTGAAAAGAGAGGAAAATACTGAAAATGTCTTTAAATTCTGTGAAAACAAAAGCACCATCAAGTTCTTGCATTTACCATTTGTTCAGTGAGCCTGGAGCTGTCCAGCTTGTCCTTATTTTGCCTGCTCTTTTGTAATGCATTATGTGACTGAATTCTGGTAGTGCATTTACTGCCTTATATCATCCATTTATTCTGAAAGTCAATACAAACAAACACAAAGATGCCCAACAAACAAATGGACTTCCTTTCCAAGGTTTCTTCATAATGTTCTACATCATAAAATTTCAAAGGTCAGATGATATAAATAAACAGTGACTTCACTGAAGTTGATACTACTGTCCTGATTTACAGCAAGTAGTAATTTAGCCCCAGCAACTCAAGCTTTTCATTCTGTATTCAACCCAGAATAGAAAGCAAATGGCTGGATAATAAATACCATGGAAACAAGAGAAAACCCACACAAATCCTATAAAGAATCAATTTAGGAAAAAAGAAGAAAACCCAGATTGTCTGTAGATAAAACAAAATTCACTGGGAATCTGCAACAAGATCATTGAAATACAAAATATTTAGATTGTTTCTACCTTTTGTTAAAATTATGGTTTTTTTTTCTTTTTGCACTTGCCTTTGGTACATCTGAGGTCTTTTTCTATTTAGACTGACTTCTTTAGCAAGCCATTACCACCTTGCTCTTTGGAACCCAGATTCAAAGAGGTCCCTTTCTCAGTCAGCTCTTTCTCATTCACTGAATTGGCCTCTCACAACACCACTGTGCCTCACTCTGCTTTCAGCCCATACTCACTTGTTTTCTCAGGTAAATTACTGCAGTGTGGGTGTTACCCTGAGGTGTGCCTCATTCACTTTGCAGAATATGTGTAACTACAGTGTGAGTAGTGGAGCCAGGGCTGGTCAAAGTTGTGGACCCATAAACATTTACCCTTTACCCATCCCTATCTGGGCTTTTACTTACACTGAACTACATTTATGGCATTTTACAATATTAGGCTCATAGTAGAGGGTGAGTGCTTGAATATAACATATACATCCCAAAAAAGTGCTTTATGACCAGATCATACCAGGTTTCATGTTAACATCAGTGTCAGGGGAGAATTAAGTTTGAAAAATCATCCACCATCTTCCTTGATCTGTCTCTATAAAACCATTATTATTTGGGACCATGTGGCTGGATAAGGGCAGCAGATGGAAACAAGCCCTCCAGAACTTGAATCACAGTGTAAAAGGTAACCATGCTAACACAAAAAATCTGAGCTTTTTCCTCAGCCTTTCAGTGTCCACTGTTCAGAGCCTATTGGTTAGGAGATAGCGAGTCTCAGTGAGGGGTCCTCTAAATGGTAGTTGGTCACTATTATCAGGGCTGCTAGAATCTCACAGACTAGTCTGAATTTAGAGTGAGCTACAAGTCATCTCTCCATCTATAAAAAAGATTTTGTACTGCACTAGGCACCTGAATTCCTTTTATTGTCAACAGGAGAAGTAACTTTATATAGACTGAATTAATCCTATTATTTTAGACACACTCAAGCATGAAATAAATAAGCTGAACTGTGCTCTATGTATGCCTATTTGTGTCTTTTGGTTATAATGGAAACCTAGAATGAATAGCTCAGATGGGTATATTTAAATCACAGGTGTTCAGATTCGGGCAGACAAAAATCACCTTGTCTCCTTTCTGGAAGAAAACGCCAGGAGATGCCCTAGAAAGACCTCAGAAGTTTTGCAGACAACCACTGGTGGCAAAGGCATATGTGGAAGGTGAAGAAAAAGTATTGCAACATCCACTTAAAAAGCATGTGTACTGGATAAACAGAAAAAGCTGGTGATCAGCTCTGGGACTCCCACCAGCACTGCCTCTTGGCCCACTCCAAGCCCTGGTGTACAGGCAGCAGACATTGCAGTGTACAGGCAGGAAAGAGGCACACCCACGTGTGTGGGTATCCCTTCACCAAGATCTAGTGCCCTGCGTGTTGCCTCTTGCTCTGCTTCTTGTGCCTCTGTAGATGTGCTTCTCTCTCTGTCTCACCCAGTGAGAGATATCACACCTCTTGCTCACACAGTGACTCTCCTGAGAGGTGCCAGTATGGCTCTTCATGAATGCTTTAGCATTTTGTACACATTGGATAGCATGAATAGAAGAGCTCGAGAACATTTTCCTCTGGAACAACGCACTATGTAGTCCTATCAGGCATTAAAAGGTGGGATTTGAAAAAAAAAGTGAATTGAATACTTGTCCCCCACCCCCTCTATTTTAGGCAGTGAGCTATTTCTCAAAAGCATTAGTCCTCCTTTCTTCCCATACTTTATTTTGTGCTTTTTGTGTTTCATTTCATCACAAGTAGCTGAAGATGAAATGTGCTGGAAATGGCAGGAACAGCTGGCTTCAATATTTCTGAACTATTTCTTTCAACCCAATATGAAATCTATTTAAAAAGGATTCTGTAAGTTTTCCTTTTGGTTAAAATGACAAGAAGATACTGACCTAAATGTACAGTGATTATTGGTTGTCCTAGAAGTGAGGTCTTCAATGTGAAATGTACTTGAACAAAATCCAGCTGCCTTGTCGCCCTAACAGTGTGGTATGATGGACAAAAGAGAAATATAATCCAATTTTTAACTTGAAGGTAAAACTGACTTTTGGGGCACTGAAAAAGACACCAGAGTGGACAGAAAAGCAGAACAGACCCTTGTATAGACCTTAATGTTTTAAAAAGCTGGAAAGTATACTACAGTGAGTGGTCCAAAAAATCTCATGAAAGTGTGTGAAGCTCTTTCTGAGGCTTTATCTATTGAACAATATTTGTAAATAACAGTAATCTGAAAGACAAAGTGTGTTTGGCTGCAATATTTCATTACATTTTTGTGTATATATGCATAGAGACCTTCTATATTCATAGCTATACATATAGCTAGTTATATGGACAGTTTTGCACTAATAATGACTAGGAAATTTTATATTCTGTCATGTATGTATATGCATTACTATGCAAACACATATATAAATGAATATCTATATCCATCTATATGTATATCCACCTATATCCATCTATATCCGTAACAAAACTCTGTTTTCCAGTTTAGACCAAATATACCAAATACACATGAAAGCACATACAAGTAGTATGGACTGACTGTATATGTGTTACTGATATTTGTGTGTATGTTATAGTGGACTTTGCACTTCAGAGAACCGGCTGTCAAAACTTCCCCAATCTGAAAAAATTAGTAGGATTCCACATTTTCATAAAGACCTTTGCCTGTCCTCTTGGAGTTTTTTCTTCTCTCCCTCTGCCTCTTGTGCAACACTTCTTCAAATGAATTAAATATTAAATCCTTGCCATAGTATATGGAAGCTGACTGATACCCTGAGCCAGCAGTACTTGTCAGATATATTTTATGGTGGCTTTCCTACATAGGATCCTCTGTGCTGGCAAGCACACCATGCCAGCTTCTGACAGCATAGGCCATGCCAGCTTCTGCATCTTCTGACTGGGCCAGTTCTGGAGTTATAGGAAGTAAGGCCAGACACAACATTGCAAGTCAAAAACAAAGACAAGAGCAGCTCTTTCTGAACCACCGTGAAAGATGACCATCTTACTGCTTCCTGAAACCTAAGAGTCATAGTAATTTCATGGTCCCAGGGCAAACTATTCTAGTAAATAACCACCAGACAGTTATACATCTCTTTTATCATGTCTAATATAAATCTTCTTTGCTACAGCTTTTGCTTATTACCCCTAGTTCTTCCCTCAGAGAACAAAGAGTGCCGTTTATGTTCTTTTTCTCTGACAGTTATATTTAAAATATGTGAAGACCATTGGCCTATCTTTCCTCCCACAACTCAGTCATCTCTGTTATAAGCAAAAATAACATAATTCCCCTGATCCTTCTGTATAGCTCTTATTCTTTAGCTTGCAGTTCATTCCAATTGCACACCTCTGGACTTTTTTATGAGAGTTAAAGTTAAGAAAACTTTTAAACAATATAAAATAATGACTTCTATAATCACAGAATCTAAAATGTAAGTGTGAAGATGAACTGTTATTTCTTTCCAGAGATGTAAAATAGCCTTTTCTTTCCTATTTTTCTGTTACATCTTTTACCTCTGCTAACCTGAGACAATTGTTGAGGTGCTTTTAAGGCAGTACCACCTTAGGTTCTATTTTGCTTGTAATTGTCATACATATGATTGTATAAAAGCATCTAAAAATAGATATCTACCAAACTCTCAGCAATGAAGGTATGACCTCATTACATCGAGAAGGAAAGAAAACACATGGTCCCTTAATCTAGCAACAGACACTGACATCCCATTGATACTATTTTACATAGAGGAAATGCATTTCTGTGTTTGAAAGGATCAATGTGAAAAACATTTGTATAATTCAGAGGTTGTTTGAGAACCCTTATTTGCCTGATCTGATGCTGAAAGTCCATGGCAAGTTACTGGTCTCGCACCTCCTTAAATCGACACTCTTTGAGTCAATTTTATTTGACTGACTGGTCAATTGGAGGAGTGACTGAAAAAGGCACAAAATACCACAAGTTCATCAGCTGAAGGACCACACATGGCTGCAGTACACACTGGAAGTGGCAAACAGGAGATAGTGTTTGGATCCACACTGACAGGCTTTGCAAGCAGGGTTAGTGAAACTGGTTAGACATGTCAGAAGGCATTTCTCAGCTGTGGACTGCCATACCAATGTCTCCTAACAGGAGAGCCATGATGACAAGCAACCACAGTATTTACCCTTTTTTCCCTAAATCGGATAAAAATATGCCTTTTAAGTGCCGAATATGAAATTTGTTTAGCTGTGATTACTCTTCTCTTTACCAAAGCCAAATAATTTGTTGAATGACATAAACAGGTGCAATCTTGATATCTCTGCTACGTGAAACAAAGCCAAATGACATAAAAGCTCCAAATAATCCTTATTACACAAAATGTCCTGTGCCAAAGCACTGTAATGAAAGATTGAGCTGTACATACAGACACTTTGCATCTTTAATCCCACTTGGACGGAAGCTAAAGATCTTTTCTTTCCTTATTTTTTCCCAAATTAAAATGATTTTTGAGAGGTTTCTGTACTTTCCAAACTTGCCTGACTTTGAAAGAAAAACCTTAAAAATAGTGAAAGAAACACCACAAAATAAAGGAATGAATGAATAAATAAATAAATCCTTAATCAAAGGGGCTAGATCTTGGTTACTTTATAGTTTTTAGTTTTACTTTTCCAAAGAGTTTCCTTTGCCACTTCCCCACTGGCCAACACTGCTGAGTGAAATAATTTTTCAGCAAATACAGTTCACTTCTGGACTATCAATATCTCTTACCTTTACATAACAGTAAGGAAGGCATCTTCTCATTGACACACATGTTCCTTGCAGATGTTCCTTGCCACAGTTCACTCTCTAGTTCTGGACGTGCTGAATTTTTCCTTCTCTTTGGCTTGTGTGAATAGTGCCATTATTTAGATGTTTGACACTTGTTTTCTCTCCTTCTTTCTACATGTGCTGTCATGTAAGTGATGATTTGGGTGCATCCATGAGAGTTCTATTCCCGTCTTTTCGTTTAAGTCACAACCACTGGTATTATCAGAGCAAAAAGCAAAGTCTTTCTGTGTTTTCCCTGACCAAGATTCAAGGGCAGAGTTTCATCACCTACAGTGCAGGAAGGCAGAATGGTCTGCACGAATCAGCTTGCAGACAGGAAGTTTACATGAGTGCAGTGGATTTCTGTAGTACTGGACATTGTGCTACCCTATAAAAGAAAATCTTACCCATCCCTGCTTTAAACTACAGAGAGAGTCATACTTGGTTGGTTGCTCTTTTGACTTGTACGGAGACTTAGACAAACGTGTCCTAAGCTCTTTTTTGTAAGACACATTTTAGCACTCTTATGAAGGAAATTGAGGAAATAACCTGCATATCTGTCTCTGGTACAAAGTATGTCCCTATAGAACTTTCTGTCCACATTGCTAAAATGAATTTGCTTGTTTACGCTGTATTTAAATTATTTGCCAAGGCCAATCGCCAGAAGCCACAACGACTAACACAAATCACAGTATTTTTTATGATGGTCTTTTCTGGTGAAATGTAAGCCAATCAGTAGGGTAGTAGGTAATACTGAATGATGCTTTGTAGTGCTTCATTCTCAATGAATAGACTCATTAGCCAACACACAGTTTTATACTTCATGAAAAATATATCCTAAACAGCCAGCTTAGTTGAGAAAAATTCATAGGGGACAAGTTTTTTTTCAAACTGTTGGTACAATTAAAAATTTGATAAATATTTTTGAGACTTCCACTGTCTATTGCATTTTCACATAGCTATCTCCAAATTATTTACAAGTTTGAACATACAAAATATTGTGATGGTGTTAACATTGCTTGTCTTAGCCTTGAGTTACATAGAACTACAGAAACAATGTCCTAAATCTTAAATTCCAGAAAAAAAAAAAAAATATTTCTGAGAGGAGTATCCCTTGCATAGATTAAAGAAAACTGAAGGCCTGACACACACAAAACAATGCTGGCCACAGATTCCTTTGTTTGGGGGCATCTCTAACCTTCTCTGGGAAGCAACCAAATTCCCATACCCAGCCAAAGCTCTTATTGGTGTGTCAATGATACCAGAAACGCCAAACCATGTGTTTCTGAACAACATCATGTCTTATTCAAAAGAAATGGCGCTGACAGGATTTTACCTCCTTAACATAAAGGATTTCAGAGCTCTCCTTGGACAATGCAGTTTGCATTGCAAACTCTCGGCATGATGGTTAGGACAGCTAGGTACAATCCAATCTGAAGACAGTGTAAATGATTCCTCATAAAATGGAAAGAGGAAGAAGGATCTTTGGGCAACGGAGAAAACTCAGCAAACTCCCCTCCTGTCAACTCTCCCTCACCTCAAAACTAGCAGAGATTTTTTTTCTCAGCAGCAGTATGGACCCATATCAGGACTTTAAAACATTTTTCTTATAACTCTCCTTGACATTATTATGCTGGGAATTTTTACACATCCATTTTTTACATATATTTTTACTCCTTTGTGGTCTAAAACAAGCTTCAGAGGAGTTATCTGCTGTCTCATTTACATCTTTCTTATACTTCTCTCCATGCCAGTGGCACAATTTCCTTCAGAAACTGTGAACCCACAGGAATTCCCTGATATGTTTGAGTTAATTCATCTTCCTATAGCTTAGAGGGATTCAGTAAATCCCTAAATCATTTCCAGACATTGTGACATTTATGATTAAGCATATATGGCCAGCTCCATCCATTTCATAGCCATGCACAATAGAAGTGTGTCTTCTTGCCTCTCCCTCAAAAGATGTGCATCTTCTGGACATCAAGGCAAGACACTATGAGGACAATTCTGTCAATGCTCAGCCTTCTGTGCAGCCTGTTTGACCTTTAGTGGCATCTAGTGGCAAATGAGTTTGTAGGGGAAAATATTCACAAGTAAATGGCAATTAAACCAGTGAAATTGATTTCATCTTCATATATGAGAGTGGGAAGAATGGAGCTTGCAGTGCATCAGCATAGTGAGGACACATTGCTGGCTGCCAGCCTACCTTACCAGTCTGAACTAGTCACTAGGCATTATAAGATGTGACTACTATGGCTAGTTTCAGTGCTAATTAGTTTCAGTGCTAATTTACAGAGCTTCTGATAAGACTTTCTAATTATGGTTTGGAACAAGGACTGTAGGTTAAGAAGTTAGCATTAACCACCTTTTGAAAATCAATGTGCTATTTTTGCTACTTTGTTGATCATAATTTATTTCTTCTGTTAAGCCATATGAGACATCCTTTTCTATCACAATGTGAGTGCTCTTACTATTATCCCTAGAAACAGCACAACAGATTTTGATATTGCCTTGGCAGAAGCATGGAGCCTCTCTTCGTAGGTGAGATTCACTAGTGTTTTGATTTTACCAGGTGTCACAATACTTTCTTCTCCTGTCTAATATTAAAATATATAGGGAGCAATATGCTGGATAGCAACAACCCACAGTTCAGAGTCAAAAGATGTTTGTCTCATAAATATTCCATATTCAGGCAACATACTGATAGAAGTTGAAGAGACTTCTAGCTCTGCTGGAATAACAGTCTGCAATATTTAAACTGATGTGTTTTTTGTGCATTAGTTTTCCAGAAAAGTCAGTTGTATGCAAACAGAAGCAATTGAATAAGCATTGTAGGTGAAACAGTCTGCCTAAATGTTTTTTTTTTCTTTTTAAATAAACCCAACTGTTAAAAATTCAAGACAAAATATGTATATATACTAAAATTTCTGTATAAAGTATCTCCACAGGTGTAAAATGTCATGCATGAATTAATGTGTGCTGTTATTGAACATTGTTGTTAATGTAACCTGTTGTTATTTTGTAGCTCCACAAGGGGTGAGAAAACAGCTGTGAGTATAACATTTAAAATCTGTAATATTTTCTAAAGAAAACCAGTATTTACATTATGTACCTTCTTATATTCATGCAGCAAAAAAGAAGTTCTGGTGAAAAGTTTACTATTGCTCATCATTTGGGCTGATGGAAAAGGTATGGTTGAGAATGCTTTTCAGTGAAATGTTTTCAGCTAAATTCTTCCCTTTACTGAGATGCTGTCATATTAGACCAACTTTACAAGGAAGCCTGGTGGGAAATGCAAAAGGAGATATTTGGTCATTGTACAACTGCAAAATAATATGCAGTCAGATCTCTTAGCACAACTAAGATTACAAGAATACAGTAATATGCCATTCTGGGAGTTGTTGATAAAGTCCTTGCTTCTGTGTTCCAGAAGTGCCTCCTGTTTCCTGGGAACTACCACTTCCTAAAGGTGCTATAGAGCAGTATGTCACTTAGGTCAGCTTTTTGAAACAAGAAATGGGTGTTATATTAGGACACTGAACATGTCAATGAGTCACAATTCACTTTTTAAGAAAGTAACAAGAAAACTTTCCCCAGTGGATTAATGAATCAAATACATTAATACAAAAAGTCCTTCTTACTTCCTTTTCTGTGGGTTATACTGACATTTTGGCAGCTAATAAAACACAGGGGGCCAGAAAATATATTTGGGACAGTTGAGTGCATTTGTCTGCCAAATTAAATAATAGACCAGAGACATTGGAACAGGACTAGAGAATGTACAAGATAAGTGAAAGCTGTGCCAGCTGAGAGGTCTAATGGTCCTACTGGAAAGTGGCTTGAACAGCTTGCAGCTGAGATGAGACAAAAAGTCCATGTGGATAGAGAATTCCATCTGTCCCTGAATACATTTTTCCATTTAGAGTTTAAGAAGGATATAAAAATCATTTGGCTTCCTTGATCTGCATTGTGAAAGGAAAATGGGAAAAGATGGTTATATTCTCCTGACACTACTTTGTGACTTAAGCTTTATCTTTGTTCAAGGGAAAAACCTTCTGCTTGAAGAAGCATTAAAGCAGAGTGTTATAAGTCAAGATCCAAAAACCTCCCTATTAATAAAATGGCATTAATGGTCAGAGGATAGCTGATTCTAGCAGCAAAGAAACCGCATCCAGATGAATCTGATTTGATGCATAAAAGAAACGCTTTCTACAGTTCAAGACTTTTGAGAGTCTAGCTATGAAGTCCCCGGAAAATTACTCCTGTGAAGGAGGTAAGTTTAAAGGAAGAAGCTCCCTGCTGGAGCTACTCAGCATTCTGAAGGCTTGAAACTGCCTTAAACTAGACCTAGAGTTTCTAGTTGTCTTCTAGCATGCAATGAGCTGGCAGCTGGCATCTGACAGCTGATCAGAGAGTTTATAATTTTCAGTGCCATGGTGGTCTTTAGAAAGCTAACAGCTTCTGGCTAAAAGAAGACTGGTTGAACAATTTGGTTTTGATTCAAGTAAACAGTTGGCAGGTTTAGAAATGATGCTTAAACTGAAGTGGATTTTGTTCTTAAAAGCTTATGTTTGTCAAGCATGGCACCCCAGCAGTCTAAGTGTACACTGTGCTTCTCTCTCTTCAAATCCAGGAATAGATAAGATTGAAGGACAAGCCCTACCAAAGTTGAAATGATTTTTAAAAATTTACAGAGTATCAAAAGCATGAGCTACATTTGATTAAAACATAGCAATACAATGTGTTTCCCAAAATGCTTAAAATCTGAAACAGTTTCATTTATATCAAACATATCACAGAATCACTAGGTTGGAAGAGACCTCCAAGATCATCGAGTCCAACCCATGCCCTAACACCTCAACTAAACCATGGCACCGAGTGCCACATACAGTCTTTTCTTAAACACATCAGAGATGGTGAATCTACCACCTTCCCAGGCAGGCCATTCCAATACTTAATCACCCTTTCTGTAAAAAACTTTTTCCTAATATCCAGCCTAAATTTCCCTTGGTGCAGCTTAAGACTGTGTCCTCTCCTTCTATCAGTTGCTGCCTGGAGAAAGAGACCAACCTGACTACAGCCGCCCTTCAGGGAGTTGTAGAGAGTGATAAGGTCACCTCTGAGTCTCCTTTTCTCCAGGCTAAACAACCCCAGCTCCCTCGGCCATTCCTTACAGGGCTTGTGTTCCAAGCCCCTCACCAGCCTCGTTGCCTCCTCTGGACCCGCTCAAGCGTCTCAACGTCCTTCCCAAACTGAGGGCCCAGAACTGGACACAGCACTCAAGGTGCAACCTCACTAGTGCTGAGTACAGGGGAAGAATGCTCCCTGCTCCTGCTGGCCACACTATTCCTGATACAGGCCAGGATGCCGTTGGCCTTCTTGGCCACCAGAGCACACTGCTGGCTCATGTTCAGTGGGCTGTCGACCGTACCCCCAGGTCCCTTTCTGCCTGGGCACTGTCCAGCCACACCGTCCCCAGCCTGTAATGCTGCAGGGGGTTGTTGTGGCCAAAGTGCAGGACTCGGCACTTGGACTTATTAAACTTCAAATCACATTCAAGTAAAATATCCAAATAGTATAGATTTTATATTTAATATGATATTTAGGTCTAAACATAATGGACTAAATAACTGTTAAGGCAGACATAAAAGTCATGGTCAGATTTACCTGAACATTATTTTAGCAGTGATTATATAGGAACATGAGTATAGCAAAAAGTTCTAAGTATTAGTTGACAATGGCATATGCTTCAGTGAGAATAGCTGACAAAGAAGGAGTAATTAAAGGGTTATTTCTGTCCTGACAGAAATAACCCTGTGCTAATCCTGAGTTACAAACAGAAAAAAAATAAAGTGCATTGATTTAAAAATAGCTCCTCCCCTGAAGAATGTAACTACTTAATGAGAGAAAAAAAAAAGACTAAACAAAACAGGGATTAAATTAATATGTTGTTATAAAGAAGATAGAAGCATAAGACTGAACATTCTTTTTTGTTAACTGATAGGAATAGCAGGAAGGAAAGGTATGCCTTTGGGATAGTGAAGAGCATTTAAGACAAAGGGAGAAAATAAAAGGCAAGTATGGATAGTGTAGTGTAGGTAAGAGTGAATGTAAGCAACTTGAATGTGATATCAATGGACAAGCGGAGCTGATCAAGGATTCAAACTGGAAATGATACTGTATTGCATGCAAAATATCAGCTAAGAAGGAGAAGCTACAAAAAGCAGTCAAAGAGAGGGTACAATTATTAACAGATTCAAAGAAACACACAAGGGAGACAAGATATTTTTTATTTTTCAAAATCCAGTTTGATAACATCTACAGGCTGTACTCTGTGTGCTGAGCACTCTTACCAGAGACAGCCAAGAACATTAGGAAACAGTTGCTGCTACTCTTTCACTTGAAGAGAAATCAGCCCTTATCAACCACTTAATTGGTGAGGCTTAGTCATGCTTCAGAGTCTCTGAAAAATACTTAAAACAAATATTATATTTATAAGCTATTAGGTTATTGAAGCCTTCAGATAAATAAGTCACAACAGCCTAACCACAGAAGGGCTATTGCCAAAACTAGATCAGATCAGCCTTGACTTTGTCGAGCTGAATCTTGGAAGTCCCCAAAGGTTTTCAACAAAACTCCACGGATGGAGATCCTACAGCCTCTGTGATTGTTACCTTGTGCTCCCAGGACAGAGGTTTTCTAATGTCCAGTTTGAGCTCCAGTTGTTCTCCTTCAGAAATGCCTATCAATTCTCATATTTCATAACAGAAGTTAAAAGACCCTTTATTAAAGACATTTTCAATGCCACAAGACAAGTTCCATGCACTCAGCTACACTTCCCATAGATTCTTTTTACTGTTAGAGAAGCAGCCAGAACACTAAACCAGTCAACAGCTTAAAGGGGGAATCACACAAACATGCCTAAGTATTTACACTGTTTTATATCCAGTGTGTGCCTCCTTTTTATCATTGTCTATGGTATGACAAAAATGGTATGTGGTTCCTGCAGTCACACTTTCCCCCGTGATGCTAAGCAGAGCTTCAGCCTAAGAACAGAGGTGAAAACTACTCACTGCAAGCAGAAGCAGAGGCCTGAGGTTACACCTTACCCAGATTCATGCTGTAGGCTGCCTCTTATGAATGAGGTTTTGCTCATTTGAGCTGGGAATTGAAAGCAGCTGGATATAATGCTTGTCTTACATGCTGTTGGCTACAGACTGTGGCATTCCTTAGCCGTGCAAGTTTCCTCTGCCCTTTGAGGGCTGCTTTTTGAATGCTATAATGTTGGTAGTGTATCCTCCTACTGTCACACTACAAGTTGTTCTTCAACCCAGTCTGCTCCTTTCCCAACTAAACAGATTGGACAAAATGTGTAAAGGCACATATGTTGGGTGCCTGTGCTGCTTTTCACTTGCAATAGGAGAAAATTTGTCAATGATAGTATTTTGTTTCTCTCTGCTGGTTGAAACAGGAATGTAATTTTCTCCATATATCTAGGTGAGGAATAGGTGCTGAATAGGCTGTTAGTCATTTAGCATGGACCTTAGAGCTTTCAGGTTTAGAATGCCAATCCCTTAATTACTAATCTTCATGGGTTTGGTTTTGCCTTTAAGGAAATGAGCACTCTAACTGTTGTGGAAGCATTCAGGCAAGTCTGAATAAGCCCTTATATTTCCCTTCTGAACTGGACCACCACAGCATTGAAACTACATTTGTGGTTTATTTCTAATTTGTATTATCTTGTTAATGTATATTTTAAAGTACAGAAGTAACTTTAAAAAGAGTAATTCTGTCCCAGCATAACCATCTGCAGCAAAAGAGTAAGTGCTTGGCAACATTAACTAGTTCATAGAAGTTCTTACTAGATATAAATAATCCCATGCTCTGGCAAAGAAACTCCTCAGTGTGATCTGTAGTTGGAGGAAAGAAAACTTATGTTAGCTTGACGCGCATTAGCTGGCACATCTAGCAGCATAATGTAGTTATTATTAAAAAAGTGACCAAGTAAAAGTGGCACCTTGTTAAATAATGTAACAACTCTCTGTGCATGTTCTAGGGCAGATTGGCTTACACTGTTTAAAACAAAAATAAACTTTTATTGCCTTCTACTCCTGTTAACACTGCTGAGCCAACACATCCACACACAGCAGCAAGAGGCCAGAGCCAAGCACAGAAGTGTTTTAGTAGGACCAAGGTGGACTTTAAATATGTAAGTCATTAATACAGATTTTAAAAATGAGGTTACTGTAGACCTAAATTTCCAACAGAATCCTCTTTCTAATGTAAATCCTGATCACAGGGATTTTGCAGAACATGTCTGGTATTTTAAGACTTCTTGCGATATCGGCAGCATCGATGCTTCCCACTGTCAGCTGCGTGACCAGAGGTGTCACACATGTTCTGCTCTTGTGGGTACAGCTGAGATTTTGGACAAGCAGCCATCTGGTCAGAGATGCTCTGCACTTCTTCTTCACAGTGATCCCTTTGCTTCAGAGACACTTCAGGTAGGTTAGTGGCAAATACTGCACAGTGGCTGCTTTTAGACCAGTGAAATAGTTGTGGTCAGAACTACTGTCTAGCATGGAGGTCACAGAGAGGGCCTTATCCCTGCTCTGAACTCTACTCTCCCCAGCTCAGAGTGCCTATATGTCTCTGTAGGAAAGTTCAAACCCCAAGCCATAGAAACGTACATGCTATATGACAAGGTCCTTCATAGACAGAAGCCTCCAATTCTTGATTTCAGGGTTGTGTGTGCATTTCACTTTGATAGTCCCTCTAGGAATAAAGAAATGGGCTCTATCCATAGTCTAGGACTGGTTCACAAATCTTTTTACTACAGCTAAACCCACAAGCTATTGAGCAGATTTTTCCACTTTTCAGGCAGGTGGTGTAAAGAAAGCTTACAATAGTCCTGTTCTTGAGCACAGCCTACAACTGTAGATGTGCTTAGAAAAAAACACTGGGTGAGGGACTGATGGAGAGGGATGGTCCACAAAACACTGATGGAGAGGGATGGTCCACATTTAGGTGGTCAGCTGTGTAATGACTGTGGTGTTTCTGTTGATGCCCACAGTCAGGGGCTTAATCATCTGGGGAATGCTGACATTGAATTCTGCTGTGACTATACCTATGGGCACCCTGTGCATTGGGTGAGAGGAAGGGGAACTGAAGGTGCAGCTTGTGCGTGTCTGATTGTATTTGAGTTTAATGGATCTGGGTTTTATCCATATTTCTTTTAGTTAATCCATGCACAAAACTATTTCCTTCCCAAAATCAATTGTTCACTTTTGTCCTGGAAGATATTTAAACTTATAATGGGAAGAACTTTGCTAGAGCTAGTCTTGACCATCTGCACAGAGATTAGCAAAGTATTCCTTTTTCTTAAATTTGCATTTGAATGAAAATGTACCTGATCTACAGCTACTGACAGCCTGTTGTTTCCAAGACATGGAATTTGTTTGCCTTCAGTAGAAAAGCAGTGCAGCCAAATGTATTGTTTCATTTCCCTACCATTTTAGTCTTCCACTGTATTGCATCACAGATATTTCACAGAATTTTTAGTACCTGATGTCTTTCAAACTTTTAGTCTTGTTTTGCTAGAAATCTGAAATTCCTGGATTTTTCAATTGTTATTTGTCCCAGCCATGAATGATTTTAGTGATTGATATTAACTAATAAATAGAATGAAAAGTAAATAGGATATTTTGATTTTTTCATAATTGCAGTGTTTGTGTGCTCTTACTTGTTCACATCTTTTCTACCAATAAATTATATTTTTAACTCTTTATATGCAGTGTGAAATCAGTGTTTAAATGGAGATAGAGAAACCAAATATTATTTAACATTGGAACCAAAAATGTACTGACAAAATTGCAAAATTTTGTCCTTGTCTAATAAAAAAAAAAGGACAAATTGCTACTGTAGCAATAATCAATGGTACCTACCTTTTAGGGGTCTTACTGTAAACCTTCTATGATATGCTTTTAGGAGGTTTCCAAACATTTTCAAAGGAGCCTTTCCAATAGATTTTTGGCCATTTAAGTTCCAATACCTGTTTCCAGCTTCAAAAAGCTTTGGATTTTTTTATTTGCCTGAAGAAAGCTGCTATGATTTGATTCACTGAAATCAACCTTGCAGGTTATTTTGGTTATAAAAAATGTGCAGTATGTAATTTATTTTTAAGCACTTTTCAAGGTCTACTGTGGTGACTCAGAGATAATGGTCAGTTGCATGAAGTGACATTTAAAGCAGCTTTTAGAGGACTGGTATGAAAACTTTAAATATAACTATTACAAGTTATATTCTGGAAGTTTTTTCTTACTTAAATAGTTAGAATAGACAACTACTCTGACGTAGCTAGAGTTAGGTATGAAAAATCCTACTCTTGATGTCCAGGGAAGTATCTACCAGCATAGATTAGAAAAGTACTACAGACACATACATGAAAGGTCATGTGTGGAAATATATGTGCTTTCCTATAAATGGGTGAGAATAAACATGAGAATGAAAAGTTAATGTAGTGCCAGTTGATAAATAATCTACAAGGGGACTGAAGGAGTTTTCTTCTGTTCTGAAGAATGCTGGTCCTACTGAGTCAAAAATGACTCTTGTTGTTGGCTTAACTGGAACCAGATTTTATCAGAGCAACTGAAATGATGACTCTAAACTGGATAAGGGTAAATCTGGTTCTTGCTAGCATCCACCTTCCACTGATAGATGTGGAAGGTCAGCGTTTCTAAAAGTCAGCTCTGAGTGATAACCCCATTTAAGTCTGCAAAGCTCAATTTGAAAGTGTGTCTGCAATAACTAAAAGTAGTAAAAATAAGATTTTTCTTTTTTTTCAAACAAGTACTTGCAAACCATTTTTGTCTGGTTTTCCAATGCAGTAATTCTTTTGCAGCCATGGGTGGAATTTTCTGCTGCAGCATTTCCAGGGCTCAGAGGAGCTGTGGGAATAATTTCTGATGGACTAGTAAAGACTGCAGGTGGAGACATACTGTCTGCCTTCCCAGTTCATGACATTCATTAGTGGAGATGCAGTGCAGGTGCATTAGCAGGTGCATTAGTGCCCAGCATTGTCAATAACATTTAGGTCAGTTTTCAGATGCTGTATGAAGAGATGGCATTTTTTACTCTTACCATTAAATAGCTATAGTTATCATTCCTCAATCACTGCCTCCTCTTGTATCTTGGTTGTGTTGCACAGTGGATTTTTTTGACTCCCTGTGTGATTTTTTGACTATACTATAAAACCTATCAGATAAGGTAAGGTAAAATTCTCCAAATCTTCAAAGATGCTACCTCATGCTTTTTATATTTATGATGTGTTGCAAGACAAATCTGCAAAATTCCTAGCAAAGATTTTTTATAAACCTAATTCTGTCCTAATTCTGTCTTCAGAACTCCTATTTCGTGATAAGGAGAGTTTTGAAATGTGGATTAGTGGCTAGAGCTGACCTCTATCCCTTGACAATGACAACCACCTTACAACAGCAGAGAAGAGTCTTTCTTTTCAACAAATCCTTGAATTCAACATAGTTACTTAAAAAGTAAGATTAGAAAGAACTATATATAGTGTTACTTTCTAAAGGAATTTCTGAAGTTAAAAGAATTGCCAATAAAACCAGACTTTATCTTAAGCTAGCTTTTGGCACTACCCTTTGAAAGGCTGACAGCTTTCTGCAGGGTGGTCCCGTTATTGTGCATCTATTCTGTAGTTCAGTAGTCATAAAAGTGAGACCTGTGCACAGATGCTCTTGACTCCTAATATGGTGATTCTAGTCCCGTTAAGGCCTGTTGGGGAGAACTTACAGGTTTGGATGGCCCTTGAATGTAGCAGGTATTCCAAGGGAAAACTCAACCAGCTTTCTGTCACCATGCTTATAACAAGTCTGGGAGATTCCTTCTCTTCTTATGTATGACGTGAGGGCAATGACAGCTTCAGAAGAGGCAACATAGAGAAATTAACCCACTGTCCCTTTGTAAAAATGAACAAAGTGGCTATTTTAGAAAAAACAATAAGGCAGGAAAATTCAATGGGATATTTTCTTCTTGGCATGAACTGTGCCATGAGTTTTGCAGAGGCTGCCTATTCATCACTCTATTTATTACCCATCCGTAAACTTTTCTCATACATGTTTTTATTTTGAAATAAAAAATACTTCCACTCTTTGTTTTTAACTTGATGACTCAGGATTTCATTTAGTTCACTCCAGTTCTGGTATTATGAGATCAATGACAAATTATTGAATGTTAACCTTCTTTGCCATATTTCAGTTACGTGTTTCTTTTGGGGTTTTTGGTTAAATTCTAGTGATCTCAAGCTCTGCTTGTGTAGAAAGAAGCCTCTCCAATTTCTTTGACCCTTCCAGTTGCCTTTTGTATAATTTCTTGTCTTATTCTAATGTATCTTTTTTGAGGTGGAATGACCAGAACAAGGCATGATAATTAAAATGTGTTTGCATCAGGAATTTGTACATCAATATAGCAGTTTTCTGTTTCATTTTCTATTATCTCTACAAATTCCTGGCATTCAATTTTCCTTTTGATTAAGCATTTCTATGAAAATTTCACAGCCTGTGACATATAGATATCTTCCTTCGGCGGTAGAAATTCATTCAGTTCATCATTTGTATGTATAGTTGAGGGTGTTTTTTACCACTGACAATGCATTTTATTTTCCTTTTATTAATCTGCTGCTCAACGTGACAAAATGTTTGAGAATTTTTTCTTTCAGAACACTATGGTCATTTTTAATTTTTATCACTTAGGCTGTATTATTTGTACATTTTTTGGGTAATATTTCAATCTCTTTTGCAGACTGTTTAAGAATATGCTTGGTCCCTAAGACAGTTCCATATGGGACTCCCTTAAGAATCCTCTCCCTTTTTCTTTTTGGAAAATGAGCCTTTATTGCTGTAATTTGTTACTTACTTTTCCACCAAGTACTGATACACAAGACAACTTACTACTTTTTCACATGAGGGCTTAGTTTCTTTGAAAAACATTGTCACAGATTTTGAAAATCCAAGATGGGTTATTTGGGAAACCTTCTTTCCACATGATTACAGACTCTTCAGATGAACTCACACCTTTCAAATCTGGGAGGCATAAATTTTCTCTTCAGAGGTTAAATCTCCTCAATTGTGTTATGTTTAGTTTTTTGATTATTAATATAATTTCCACTAATAGACTTGGACTGAAAGCCATATTCCTTAGTTTGTGATGCCATTTATTTGAAGGTTTTATTTTTTTTTTCATTTTTTAAAATCATGTTATTGTTCCCTTCCCTTTGACAGTAGATGGCATAAGAGTGAGAAAGCAGTTGTAGCACATGTAATTCAGCAATTTTATATCTGGGCTTCTTTGGACTCCTTAGGTGAGTGTCATCTGGTCTTATTGATTTAACACATATTGCAAACCAATTCTAAAATTCCCTAATCAGTGCCAATCTTTCAGAGAAGGTGAGGTCAACCAGGTGTGCTGACTCAAGCTGGGTCCTTTCATGACTATATTTGTGTCCCAGGAAAGATTTGTCTCCCGTTTAAATCCACATGGGATAATAAACCTCAAGTTGCGTGTTTCTGCCTTTAATAACTGAGAAATGCAACGTAGCCTATGGTTGTGAGAGTCAGGTTTGCATTTCACATACACCAGTAAAACAGCATCCACATCACATGTTTGAAAGAAAGGATAAGTGGAAAAGATAAATTCCATTTTATTTAGAATTATTAAGAAAAAAAACCACTGTGATAAAATACTGTAATACTAGAGTGTAATAACTTTAATAAACATTTTTAAAAGCAGTCTGCAAATGGACTGAAAGAAAGGAGTCTGAGATTTTTTGCTTTCTTTATAGTACATAGAAGAAATCTGAAAAATTATATGGGGAAAAAGAGGACTTATTCTCTTGTTACATATTAACAAAACAGATTTAGGGAAGGTGGAGGACAACAAGAAGTGCTTTTCTATAGCAAAAAACCCCTCATATTTGTTTCTGCATACTTCTTTTCCCAGAGCTTCCAAAAATAGTCAGTTTGTCTATAAAGGCAGACGTGATTTTCCTTTGCACTGATGAAAACAACTTTGTATATATCCTTTTAGCACCCACATACATATACATACTTGGGGAAAAAAGGATGTGTGAACGTTTCTATTGACACCCCTTGTTCTCTCTCTTTTGGCTTTAATCAGCAAAGATGTGAATTTCACTAAAAAGACTGTTAATGAATCTTTCTGGCATGACATTGCTGATATTATTATGATTTGACAATAGCAGAGAATGAAAGCCTTTAGAGGGAGAAGCAGCAAGCTCTTTCACAGTGACTTTGGTGAAAAGAAACAAAGATTACCTGTTAGAAGAGAAGAAAATTGGGTTGTGTGTTCTTTAATTATAAATATGTGACAAGTTCAAATAGCCATTTGAAAATAATCTTCAAACAAATTTGCTGGCAGTGTGCATTAACTTTTTTTTCCTAGCTTAACAAAGCCTCTCAGATACGTATTTGAGGAAAATTTTAACATAACCACAAACAATTAACTACTGTTAAAAATAACCATTATCTTCAGAAAGTTCTTTGCTTCTTTAGCAAAGAGGGGATTTGCTTTTCCTTAAGGAACATAAGAAGTAGTGCTCACTAAGAAACAAATTAGACCCACTCCTAGCTGTGTTTATGCAGGTCTAGAATCTCCATTACTTACACAAGACAAGTTGTAGTGTTTTCTCTTTATTTTCCTATTCATGTTTTACATTTGTCTTGTCCTCAGGATTGGGATTATGGTCATGATTGAGAAAAAAATTTGTGGAGACCTTAGACATCTTTTATGTTTCCCTGCATAGCTTCTGTTGTTGGAGACATGAATAGTTACCGAGAAACTCTGGTGTTTTGAATGGAAAGTTGTTATAATTTAAAATGTAAATAAGTACAGGGGTAGACATAATGTCTGATTGTTGAAATTACCTAGCCACAGGTTCTTCTTGAAGGTAAGCAGCATTCCAAAATATACCCAAATCAGGCATTTAAAGGGAATGCAGTTATGACCTTTAGCTAATGACTTTTGCAGTAAGTAGTGTCTCTTGGTTGCCATAAAATCTTACCAACATTTTCCCCTTCAGAATCAGTTTATCATATGCAGAGGAAGTATTTCTAAGAAACCAGCTGGTAAAACTATGAATGTGGTCACAGATAGCACCATTTTTTCACTTTCATAAGTAATACCTGTATTAAATACATGACTGTAGTTTA
The DNA here is from genome assembly GCA_013398275.1 of Promerops cafer. Lineage (NCBI taxonomy): Eukaryota > Metazoa > Chordata > Aves > Passeriformes > Nectariniidae > Promerops > Promerops cafer. The sequence goes on from VZSE01015287.1 coordinate 1,240,319, forward strand.
AGGTCAGTATAGAGAATAGCTACATTTATAATCCACTAATCCTAGTAGCTCTGTCTCTCCAATATCTCTTTAACAGTGGTTTAATAAGGCTTTGCACAAGTTTACAGCCTTCATTCAAGTATCATATTAAAGGGCAGAGTTCATGACTTGGGTGATTCTCATTCATCAGGTACTGTGCTTTCTTTCATGTTTATTAGTGTATAAATAAATGCTTTAAGACAAGTATTACTCAAATGGGACTTTTTAACTCCCTCTCATCTTCTCCCTTGTCTTACATTTGTTGCCCTTAACCTTTTTTCAGACCTTCTTTGCCAAACAGTGGACAAGTTTGAGCCCCTGCCTGTTGCTATGTCACTACTGAGTCGAGCTTTCAACAAGACAATTACAGCCAATGTGAAATGCATAATGAATGTACTTTCAGGTTGATCCCAGATGTGGTCTTTTGGCTAATCTTTTCATTTCCAGCCCTTCCCTTCACACAGACAAATTTTTATGGGTGCAGGCATCACAGTCAACAAGATTTTTGGGACAATGTTGACTCCTAAAAGCCTAGTGACAAGAATGCCTTACTGTTCTTTTCTCAAATTGTTCTGTCACATACACATGCCTACATTTCAGCTGGACCAATTAATCCTGTCTGTGGCTTATGCATCCCTGTACAGGGAGCTTTGTAGGCTTATTGTTGTTTCTATTTCTTGATCCTCTGTCATAGACTTGTCAGGATATATCACGCAGGTTTAAGGCTTTGCTTTTTGAGTACATTATAGAGGAAATCGCTGCTTAGCTGTCGTTCTTTTCTGAAGTGCTGTGGTCCTTTGAGTCCATGGCACGTGTTAGCCTCATAGATGAGCAGCTGCACATCCAGCATAACCTCTGTGCTCAAGGTACATGTGCAATGCTTGAGGCCATTCTGAGAAAGAATATTTTTTCAGGGCCAAAATAGGAAGGAAAAGTGTTAATGTGAAATTCAGAGTCAGGTGGATCCTGCAATTTCAGGAATGCCTCAGTTGCCTCTCCTTAGGTAACTGGAGGTTCAAACATGTTCTATAACCCAGTTAATGGATTCACCCACCTTTCCACCCTCCACTTGTAATCAGACTGCCCCAAAATAGATTCACAAGTGCTTTTCTTCTTACTTGATACAAATAGTCTCTTTTGAAGAGGCCAGGGACACACTCTTAGAGCCCTGAGCATTGCTGGATGGATACACTCAAAGGGTGGAAAGTTTCTACCAAATTTCTAGGTAAACAGGTTGCTCATTGTAGGTAGATGCGTCTATCAGGTGAACAATCCTGTCAAGGCAAGTGAAGGTTCTTGATATGGTATAATGTGTCTGAGTGCCAATATTCTGTTCTTGTGACAGAAATAATAAAAAAACCTAGAGACTGTAGTTAGGAGTCATCTTTCTAATATTTTGGAGGGTACACTCTTTTCTACCTGAATAGGAAAGGAAGTGTGCTGCTGCAACTGAGATGTGCCTGGGTGGGCTGCACACCCCTGAGGCTGCAGGCTTGGTGGGGCTGGCAGAGGGAGGCTGGGAGAGCCTGTACCTGTCAGCCAACACACAGAGCAGCACCGTGCAGCAGGGCTTGGGGGTAGGGGCCAGCTGGGAGGGTGCTGGGCTTCGGTTGTAGTGGCAGATGGAAGGATGCTCTCACCAAAGGCCCGAGTTTGTGCCCCATGGATCATTCACATGAGAAGAAAATCCTGTGGCATTTCCTGGGTTTATCATGTGGCATACTCTGTGACATTCATTCTGCTGTTAGATAGCACAGGGTCTCCAGGAATTTGTCTTTGAGGGGAGAGCTGAAAGCATTTGTGTAGAACTGCCTGAATACATTTACTGAGCCATTTACATTTGTTCAGCATGTCCACTGATTCCAAGCAGTTGTATAATTGTGCATAGCTCAAAGTGGCTATGGTACCCATTAATTTTTTACAACATAATAACTCATATCCTACCGTCAGTGACCTACCTGTCATACCTTCCAGTGCAGCTGAAAGTGTGCTCATTCTGGGTGAATGACCTCTTAGAAAAAGAAAAAAAGTAGATTCAAAAATGAATTTTCTCCCTCTGCTCTAGAGTTGCTTAGGTGTTTCCTTTTCTTGCGTCTGCTGATCTTCCTCAAATTTACTAGACAAACTTGCATTCTCAAGCAGGGCTTGTTTTTTCATCATGACATTTCTTCAACCAGGAGTATTTATTGTTTATTTGAAAATGGAATATGCACCTTCTGCATGGGAAGTTTCCTGTACTGAAGTATCAGCTTTGTTGCACAAGTGTAAATCAGAAGTATCTTCACTGTAATTGATGCAGCTGAAACAATATAAAAATAGTGCAAATGACATGTCTTCAAGACCTAGTACTGTGATTCTTTGAGTCACTAGTTTCTCAGTTTAAACTTGCACCAATCAACTCAATCAGTAGTGAGAGGAAGAGAGAATGAGAAATTAAATAGAATTATTATACACACCTAAGTTCAGTAAGCATGTGATATATTACTCTAAACCTTAACAAATTTTATTACTCTGGGATTTTTAATTTTTCTTGTGTTTCTAGCTTTTTTCGGATAAATGCTAAGTATATGTCTGAATATTAACATGCAAAAAGAAAACGCTTCCTTTTATTTTCAGGTCCACCAAATATTATAATTCATGTTCCTCCTCTTCTTTGCAACCCACAGCTATAACCATTTCATATCATGATCTTATAAATCTGCCATCTTTTGTTTTGATTGTACTGTGTTAGTTTTTGTAATTAAATCTGAATCCTAAAAAAAATTAGGTTTAAGAGGAATTTAGCAAGCTTGTGGTATGGAAAGGTTAACCAGAAATTGTCAGTTGAATAATGGGTTTTTTTGTGCTTGAAAGAGTGAAAATTGTTAGTTCTCTGTCATCTAATCTGCCTACCTATTCTTTGTCTGGATAAAGGTTTAAATGTATAGATAAATACTTAGTGTACCTAAAAAAAGAGAAGCGACATAACAGTAATCCCTAAATCAGCTTTACATGCTGCCTTAAAACAGTGAAATACTTTGCATCATTTAAATAGTAAACTTCAAAATCTAAGTTCATTGCTCTTCTCTCAGGGAAAGGGAAAACCCACTGAATTATTTTCCAAGTGGTGGGCTAGCGCAGCCATGTGCTGCTCCGGACAAGCAAAACCAATCAGGAGTACCAGTCTTTGAGAGTGTGACTAACCCACTTTCCACGTCAGTGACACCAAAGCAGTTTATCTCTTTTCTTGGAAACATGCCTGTGCTTCTGTCCCCTTCCTTCTTGAAATACACTGCACACAGAGCAGCTGCCAAGCCAGATGAATTGCACACTAGGGGGAATTGCTGAAAATAAGCAGCATGCAGATCGAAAATAGGACTTGGGAATAATTGCAGGAGAAGAACACAAGCATGATTTTCACCATTCTGGCTTCTTCAGCCAATTTCCAAATGCTTCATGTTCTGTGGAATGTATTCTAGAAAAGTGTTGTAAGTGTCTTGAGCCGTATCAAAAACTCATTTCTGTCAATGACTTCTAACCACCAAAGATTTGGATCAGACCCTCAGTCCCCAGCATTCTGCATCCAAGGCCTCACATGTTAGTGAAAAACCTAAAAGAGTGCACTCCAGTAAAACATGACGTTTGGTGCCTATGTCCAAAACTGAAACCAAGTCCTGCCCAGCTCAGATGTTACCAGAGGGCAGGGGCACGTCCTTGACTGCCCAGACATGTTCCGCCTCCTGTGTCCCTGGGTAGCTCAGTGGCTATTTCACAAGCCACCATACAGTGTATCCAGCACACCAGACTCCTGAAAAAAATTATAAAGTTGACTTTTCTTAGTTGATAGCTAGATAAACAACTTCTCCTGGGAATACAAACTGAGCTCTCATCTAGAAGCAGGAAAAAGCTTATTTCATGCTCTTGTCTAACCAACAGGATACATACCTGCATTTTCTAGTGTTTCTCAACTATTATTGACACTTTAATGCACTGTAGGAGAAAGAGGGAACATTTTCAGCTCTTCCTATTGAAGCACTCTTACTGTGAAAAAGAATGCAAGACTTATTGTTGTACAACAAAAGCAAGATGCAACACAAAATAGGACTTTTGTTTCTGTATTTTACCATAGAGGCAATTATATAGATTTCTTGTCCTGATCAGAGGCTTTATAAAGATTTAAGGAACAATCATGGTGCAAAGACTGTTTGGAAAAGGATTAGGATTCAGCTATCTTATTGCCAGTGTCTTAGCCATTAAGCTATGAAGCAAAGACAAGTTTTTCTGCTTATTTTTTTTTTTCTAATGTTCCAGTCCAATCGATCCTCATTTTGTTATTACTCTATGGCTTGGTTTCATCATAACATCCTCCAGAACTTTTCTATTTCTCCCTAAATGTCTTCCCAGATAAACCCAGACACTCTTGTAGGAGGCTACATGGACCATTAAAGTATTTTCCTAGTGTGCTTTTGTCCTCCAAAAACCACATTTCTCATTTTGTTATGGGTATTCCAAGCAATTACACAGTGATAAAAGATGAGACAGCAGCAAAAATTAAACTGGCCTTTTTGTGGTCCTTATTGGGGTGTGTCTCCTAAAGGTGTTAGGAGAAAACTTGCCAAGCCATTTCCTTCTAGAAACACAGAGGGAGATGTACCAGGCCCAGGCATGCCTTATACATCAAGTTTTCATGTAAGTCAATATTGAGGAAGTGCTACAAATCTATCAGGTGGGCACTTCTGGGACTGGAGAGCAACTAAACTGATGAATGTAGAGTCATTGTTCGGGACTGCTGAAAAATTTAGGAATATTATCTTGGTGAGTTTGGTCTTCAGTACTTCAAGACAGGCTGCTAGAGCCTCTTTAGTTAGTCAGAGATTCCTGAAAACAGGAATAACCAAAACAACTTTTCTCCATGTCACCACTAAGGTTATTTTATTTTTTGGCATTAGCACAGCTGCTATAAGAACTGACCAGTTCTCTTCCAGAACTGTTTATATTACAAAGGAAGTTAGGTCTGATCCTCCTGTCACAGACTGTACTCCAAAGTCTCAAGAGTTTTGGTTGTTCAAACATATGTATTGCATGTATATTTGGCTTTAACGCTGTAATCCTTATTCAAGAAAAACCACCCACTATGGTCAAAAATAGTAGTGTAATTTGGCATCCAGTTACAATCTATTCTCAAGTGATATTGTTCTCTTACCACCACTGTTACTTCTTGCTTGAATAATTATTGTTCTTCTCTCAGATTTCTCCAGCTTTAATAATTTATTAAATCTACTAATTATTTTTCTTTCTCCTTCTATATAAGAGAAAATAAAACTTGACAAAACTTCAAAATGAGGTGACAGAATTCATACAATGATATTATTGTATTTCTTGCATATGCAAAGAAGATTGCAATGGATTCCATATTTCCTGTCTTTCCTCTTCTTAATGCAGTCTTAACAAGCTAAATACTTTTTGGAATCTGTGGTAAATGTCGAGCAGATATTCCATTGTGGCATTTGAAAAAAAACCCACATTTATGTACAATTTTTTTTGTCTCTAAGTAAATATACCCTTATTTTCAAGGAAGATGACTTTTATTACATGGAAAGACAGTAAAAACAAAGTAAAATATTAGAAATAGATTTTTTTTCCCTTCTGCTGGAGATCTTCCAATGTGACAGTGTTTCTAAAATCTTGCGTGGAGAAATTTTGTGTTTTAAATATTTTTTGAGGAAAAAATAGCATCACAGTCTTAGATCCCAGACTTTTCTAAAGCCTCATTATTTGGAAAGAAACATGTTTTTTGATTGTGTATGTACACATATATGCAGTCATACATGTACATGCCAACAGTTTTAGAGTGCCATCTGCTGTCATATGAGACTAAATAGTGTTGTTTCTGTTAAGTTTTTAGGATCAATAAAGTTGTTGTTCCCTTGAAAGGTTTTCTGATTAAGTTGCACTACCACATAAAGCACATTTTTAGATTGCAGGAGGTACAAAGGTGTTTTTTTCCCAACCTTTGGGTGTATAGAATCATAGAGGCATGGAACAGCTTGTGTTGGATGAGATCGTGGTGATCATCTTGATATAACCACCCCTGCCATGGGTAGGGACACATTTCACTAGACCAGGCTGCTCAAATCCCCATCCAATCTGACCTCCTGAGCTTGGAGGAGGTGACCCTTGAATATTAACAAGCCTTCTTGTGCCCATCTTCCCTACAGGGTTTTATTGAATGGCACTCTCTCCAGTCATAGGAACCCCCCCTCCACAACTCTGTGATAGTAAGATTGTAGCCCTGATAGTTTGTGTATGCCTTTAACTCTTCTTGTTTATTGCACATTTCATATGTGTTTGATAGGGGCATTTAAGTTAAACTCTTATGAAGTCAATTTGCTGGCTGGAGTGGCAGGAATTTATTTGTGCTTTTCTTTAGCTGCTCTCCCGGTGACCTGCAATCCCTCTCCAGGTTCTGGACATCTCTTGCTGGCACTGGCATCAGACTGGTAGGGGTGAGATGGATTAAGGTTACCTTTCCTCAGCAACTTTAGTTCAAAGCTCTCTTCACCAGCTTGGCAAGCCTATGACCAAAGATGTTCTTCCCCTCCTCTGACAGATGGACACACACATGGACCCCTCTATGCTGTATTATCCTTGAATTCATGTGATTGCTGAATCTTCCTGACTCACCTATCTGCGCAATCTCTTTATCCTTTTAGCAATAAATGAAAAATTATTTTCGTGGAAGGCTTGTGTAAAATATTGTTGATTTTCTTAAAATGTTAGCCTATCAAGAACAAGAGGTTATTTTATTGCTGATCTAGAAATATGTTGCACAGAGTCCAGGCAAATGTGAACAGCAGCAGAGGTGTTCACAAGCAACATTTAATCTCCTTCTTGGGACTGAAAATCTAAACTTCTTCAGAAGAAAAGTCTGCTTTAAAAACTGAAGTCACAGAAAGATTAAGGCAAAAAATAAACGTTGCCACTTGTCACAGCTTCCTAAGAGATGCAAATCCAACCCCCCAGCCATATGGCATTTCATTCAAGAATGAAAACTTGCTCAAATGTTGGGTCTCTTAAGAGTGTTCAGTACTTCCCTCTGGTGGTCTGTCCCATAAAATACTTCTCAGAAAAGATTGCTTAAACCATTTTTTGAACTTACAGTTTGTGAAGATGTAGACGCACAGAAGTTTGTATCAGTTTTCAGATAGGGTCTGAAGTGGCTTTGACCAGGAGGTGGTCAAAGACATTTTAAAATTATAGAATGTTTTCTAACATGATCTGGGTTTCCAGTTTGGATTAGGTATGTTGTATTTGTGAATTTTAACTGAACTTCAAAGCTCAGGAAAATCACCAGATGACATTTAGCTCACTTTTAAAGAAAGCAAGAATGAAAGCCAGCTGTGTACTATTTTGAGCAAGTTGACTTTTTAATCCCATTAGGAAAGACAGCCAGGGAATCAGCACATTTTCTTTTTTCTGACAGCACTGTGCAGCTACACCTCGCAGTCTACCATGATGTTTTTATGTGCAGCCACGATTATTTTGTGTTCCCCATTAAATGTATTCTTGTAGAAATTATGACACTCTAATAGAATGGAGTTGTGTACTTTTGCTACTCGTATATTTTCTAAAACAATCAATTTTCACAATTTACTTCTTCTAGCATTCAAATATAGATACATCTAACCTCAATTTAGAGTTAGTGTCATCAGTATTTTCAATTTTTTTTGGTAATGAGCACCTAAAACAGTATTTAATATAGGCATTCACAGAAAAAAAGATGAGTTAAAAGGAGTCAATAACTATAGCATTTGAAAAGTGGTGACATATTCAAATTCATTCTCCTTTTCTGAACCCATCTGCTTTTAAATGTAAGTTAACTACCATTCATATTGCTGTAAATGACATTTTTCTGTGAAATATTTATCTTTCTGCTCTTTTCTCATACATTTGTTTACATAGTCTTCCTTATATAGTCTTATTTACTACTGTTATTACATAAATACTTAGACTGTGAAAGATGTCAATTTCTTTAGAAATTGCTGTCCTCTTAACTTTTTCACTTCCTTCTGCAAGATCATGTTTTAAAATCCATTTTTTAGTTAATTAGTCTTGCAGTGACTTAAACAGCATTCAAGGTAAAATATAGGAAAACTGAACCTAAATTGGAAAACTCATTCTGTTAGCTCTAATGTTGAGTTATAGCCAGTTTTCAAAGTTCTGAGGTGCTTTCAAATTTTGGAGGATGCAGGAAAGGCAAGGATATCCAAGCCATAGATCTATTTTACATGTATGGGAACTTAAACAGAGTTAGGTATGGACCTGTCTTGAAAAATGTGATTTCCACTGGAAGAATAGTTTGAAAAATAGTAGGAGTTTATCCCATTTGTGTCAGCCTTCAGAGTTTTCTTATACAAAAGTCATTTCTAGTAGAATATAAGGGAGACTAATCTTGTCACGTAAACCTGACAAAAATGTATATTTTGAAGGTCACCACTGAGGTGAATATCTGAAATGGATTTCAAATTCCTGTATTTCACTAGGTATATATTTTGGCAGAAAAATACAGAACAAGATACTCAAATATCTTGCCCAGGATTCTGTGTTAAAAGATTGACTGGTGTATTGGCTTCCCACACAATCAGGATCTGAGAAAGATAAAAGATACAGTATTACCTATAGCCCACCAGAAATCTGATAAGAAATTTCACTTTAAGTAATAATATCCTTGAATGGAAATAAAAAGTTAAAAGTTTGGATTTATTGATGTGTGAAAGAGGAATCACAATTTTAAAAAATCAATTTAAAAAGAAAAGCAACAACAAATAGAAAATCATCACATTTTCAGCTTTTTCTTTAGCTAGACATCCCATCTTCCTAAATCCCTGAGAAGCCAGCAACATGACTCCACAGGCAGGTGGAAATTCAGTAGCTGAAAGAGTATGGCATTCTGACACACCATTCAGGCTGTCTGGCAAGCAGACAGGTGATGAAACAAGCAGAGAAGCAAAAAATTTGTCTTAAATACTTAATTCCTTAGATAAGGTTGAGGGAATCAATATAGAATCATGGAGTATTTTAGTCTGATATAACTGGCTTTTCAGTCTATCTTAAGAGTAGTTTGCATGGTCAGAATGCCTTTCCACTGGGGATCTCAAAGCACTTCCCAAATGCTCTTGAATGAAGTCTTGTAATGCAGCGTTTACATTGAGCAACAAACAAACATGAGAATTGGTGGAAACTTTTCATTTTACTGGATGTGATCCAAACTAGCATTGCTGAGCCCTCCTTTCATTTCAAGTGGAAATAACATAAATTTTGCACATATTCTCTAAGAGAGAGAGCCTGTTCTTAGTCTTGTTCTTTCAAAAATATGGATTTATTCTGGCAAGAAAGATAGAAGCAAAGGAGAAAAGGTAGATTATAGTATTATAAATAACTCATACTTAAAAATTGCTTAAACAAGAGCCAGACTCAGCTTTCACAATAATTAAATAGAAGAAGTTTATTTTCAGAGTTGTGCTTTTTTTACCCAAGGGCCTGCAAATTTGGCAAGAGTTTTACATGTCTGGTTTTATTCAAAACATTTTTAAAACATATGAGCGACTATTATAAGAGTAAATAATACTCACTTTAAAAATGTGCTGCTGTAAATAAAAAAGTTGAGGACAGAACCAACTCATATCCCAAAATACCATTGAAAATAGGAAAGCTAAAAAAAATAACGGAATTTAAAGTCTTCAAATGCTGTTCAGGTTCCATGTATTATTCTGTGAATATATGCAATAACTTAATATATATTCAATATGTGCAAAATAAATCACGACGTGTCCTCTTTTTATATGTAATATTTTTTTACTGTATGTGTATTCATTCACTACACACCTTTACCAAGCAGTTTGGATCAAAAAATTCCAGTTTTTCTTATAATTGAAACATAAGGACCTAATGTAATTTTTAAGATCTACGAATTGCCAGTGAGGTGTCAAACTGAACTTAGCGTCTGTGCAAGACCTTCCTTTAATTTTCTTGAAGTGTCAAATATCAAGGTCAGATTTGATTACATCAATAATAAATAATACAAAGAGAGGTAAAACAACCCTTGAGGACTCTTTACTCAGCTCCATGGGACCAGGCTTTTCACTTGAGTTCATAAATCAGAAGAAAAATGACAATGTTTCCCACTCCAATGTGAAAGCATTTGTTTACTCCTTCGAGCCTTCATTATTATACTATTATTACAGACCTTATCATCATACAGTTACTGTGGTGCATTAATGCCTCCAAAACAAAGGGATTCCCTTTTGAGTAAAGCAGATCATTATGTCTTGGTAACCACCATCGTTTTGAGGAAAGCTGGCAATGGCATCCCTAACTTTTTTGGGAAGTGTTTGTTTAGCTCTTTGAAGATCAATGTTGTTCTTTAACATTTTACTGCTCTTCTTTTGTTATGACTGAAAAAGCTCCCAACAATAAATTGTAATTGACACCAGAGTAGAATTAATTTTGATAGCATTTGCAGCCATAATATTCAAAATGCAAGCATTATGCTACTTGCAATAACAAATATCCTAATGCAGTTTGGATCCTTATTTAAAGAAAAAACTCTTATTCAGCTATTCCAGCCATGGAGAATAGTGATGGAGTTACATTATCAAACACAAAAAGCCATATAAATGGAAAAAGAAATCTATTTTAAGAAACTTAATATATTTCTAAAACTAATAGATATGGAAGATAAAAACACAGGAATACAGTTGCTTTACCATTTTAGAAGGTTTAAGACTAGAGTTTTAGGGGAATGCATAATTTTTTTGAGCAGTCACTTTAATCTGAGGCCTTTGGCATCCTTTTGTGTCTTTTGGTCTTTAAAAGAGGCAAAGGAGACGGAAATTGTCAGAGCATGGCAGTTCTCTCAAATTCCTACATCAGGGTGGGAAGAATTGCTGTGTGGAGAAGCCTGTCTTTCTCCTATGACTACAGGTTGCCTTGAGCAATCAGCTTATACTCGATTCTTGACATTTGGTGAGCTAAAATTAGGCAAGATAAATTCCACCTTATGTTAAATACTTCTCCATGATGACAGAAACACGAAAAAGACTGTGAGGTGGAAGATAATGGGATTACCTGCATTGCTTGTGCCAGGGGTGCACCTTTGGTTCAGCTCAGCTGAGCTTCAAGGATGCAGTGTAGAATGCAAACACAGAACAAGAGAGCAGAGTTTGCCCTAGAGAGCTTGTTAATTCCTCACTGTCAAATATACTAATAGTTCTACCAGAGCAGGAGTACCTTCCCATGTTGATCTGCTACAAATCTATGGTCTCTGTCATAATTCAGTGATGAAATTTATAACACAAGTACATAATACATTAGAAATGAAAAGATGTTAATACATTCTATTGATATCTTTGATTCTTAAGGGTGGCTTAATTATTAAGCTTCCCAGAATAAAAAGTCTAGTTTCCATTAGAAGCTGAAAACATTCAACAAATTGAATGTTTTGAGAATTCAAAAGCATTTTAAAGCATCTGGATTCCTATTCTATGTGTGTCAGGTGGAGAGATAAAGGTTTCTCTATAGCTGCAGGTCGGCTTTAATGTCACAGTTTCTCATTAGAGTGTATGGAAGCATCATTTTCCAAGAGATTTAGTTTAAAGATTCAAGGCTAAAATCAGATACAATATTAGGAACTTCAGGGTACATATTCCAGACCCACTATCCGTCCACTATGAATTGTTTTCTTTATCTTTCAGGTTGTAGTCATATAATCTCAGTTCAGACTATTACAGAGGATACAGGTCATAACAGTGGGCAAAATCTCTGCAATATTGTTTTTTTTTTTCTTATAGGACAGGCCATATAATTTGTCTTTGCCCAATTTGGTTTTGTCTTTTCTGTGTGACACACACAAAATATAGATATATCAAATCCTATTTAATATCCCATATAAAATGGTGGCCCTGCTAGATACACAGTCAATTTATGATTGACATGCCAAACCCTGCCAGGAAGATACTGTAAATTCTATTTTGGGAACTGAGCTGGAACTGCACCATATTAACTAGTCTTTAAAATTCCAATGACCTCTACAGGAACTAAAAAAATACAAGCTGCAGCATTAAGAAACAAGGGGCAGGTATTCCAAAATACATAATAGGTTGCAATGCAAAATCTATTTATTACTGGTTTGCTTTTTAATCTCAAAATTTATCACAGCATCAAATTTTTAAACATACCTGAGTGTTGGAGTTGATGACTATTAATTAATTCATTTATTTTCACCAAAAAAAGATTGTAAGTTACTTGCTTGTGAGGCATATGCTGTGAAGCCCACTAAATGAAATATAGCTGGATATATGGTAAAATCTAAGATAAAAAATTTAAGGAGTAATATATAACAATAGCTGTAATAATTAAGTGATAATTGAATTTGAAAGCAATTAACCTGTTGCAATTTTTAGCCGATACAGTAGTGTCATAACTAAAATTTGAGAACTTCCATCAGACTTTGCTAGACATCTCAAGAGATAGACAAACCCCTTATTAAAAGGGTTTAGATAGTTATAGCAGAAAATTAGAAGCTGATGATTCATTTTGCTATTACAGAAGAAATAACATTACATTGAATTTATAAATTATTCTTTTTGTCATAGAATGCATAATGAATCACAATTTTGTTCATCACTTGCTTATAATTAATTTAACAGGCATAGAGATGGTGTAATATATTTTCTCCAATTCTAATTTTTATTAATAGAAGTCTTCCTTTTCAGGTTTAGCATGGTGATGAAGAGGAATGTAGTGTTGAGGTTACAAAGGAGCAAAGAAAATAAATCTCAAATTTCAGTTCTGCTTTACATAGCAGTTTGTTTAACAGAGAAAGTGATTCTATTCCTCACAACAGAACATGCACATTATGGAAGAGTGTTGTATGTGGTTTTAATGAAGCCACAGACACGCAGGGATTGTGAAGGGATTTCTTGGAATATAGATGCTTACCCAATTGCAGAAACATGCAGAGAATATACACATTTTGCCTTTCCTCCAGCTAATATGCAGATGGTTTTGAGGGTAATGAAATGAACTGTATTACATCAGTGATTCCATAGAAAATATTTATTGATATGTGTTTCTATATAAAATGTCAGCACTCTTTCCATCAAATAACTGTCCTTACTCCTGGAGCAACTTTCAACAATTTTCTTTCTCTGGAGAAAACAGTGCAAAAGTTAATAAAAACAGAAGTTAATTTTCTAAAAGCTCATTTCTGAAGATATCAGTGATAGATATTAATATATATTAAGGCTCACTTGAAATATATTCTTTCTTTTTCAAGAGAAGGCTTTTTTTTTTTTTAATTTTGGTGGCATTTCTCAAAAAGGAAGCAGTACAAGTCTCAGGAGTTTTAGGGGAATTCTGCATGGCACAGATACAGCAGTTATGGTGGGTCTGTCGAGTGGGTGTTTGGATATATCAGCAAAAGAGGAGCTTCTGGCTTTGCCCATGTTGCTTGGCTATAGTACCCCCAAAGCTTTTGTTTGGCTTTCAAAGTGAATCCTTGGAGTTCCTACAGTGTCTGACTGCAGGAGTGCTCTCCAGGACATCCTGGGCACAATGTGGCTGGAGGAGGCTGGCAGAGAGGAGCTGCTCTCTCAGGCTGATCAGAATATCCTTAGGCAGCCTGTGCATGACTCTGATATTGAGCATGCCGAGTGCCCAGCAATCTCCACCTCAGCTCTCACCTGAGAAAGAGAAAAGGGAGGTCCTGCACCTATAGCATCCCATTGGATGGCTTCCTTAAGGAATGCCTGTGATCCATTCAGCAAATCCATATATTTTTGGTCTCTTCTCACCACAAATGAATCTGCAGTATCAGGTGATGGTCTCATATCATAATTGCGGAATGATTGGGTTGGAAGTGACCTTAAAGATCATCTAGTTCCAATCCTCTGCCATGGGCAGGGACACTTCCACTAGATCAGACTCAGAGCTCCATTGAACCTGGTCTTTAACACTTCTTGGGCTGGGCATCCAGCTGCTCTAGATAACCTGTTCCAGTGTCTCACCAACCTTATAGCAAAGGATTTCTTCCTAATAGCTAAGCTAAATCTACCCTCTTTCAGTTTAAAGGACAGACCTGCTTGCGATGCAGCCCAGGTCAGCTGATTGTTAAGAGTGAAAAATGCAGTGGACCACCATCCTGCTGTGAAAAAGGCAATGCAAATGTGGTCTCTCTGTAAACAGTGCAAGCACAAGCTTCTCCTCCAGTATCTAGGATTCCCCAGCCATTCACCTGTCCCCAGGGCTGGAAATCAGACACCTCTCAGCTTGGAAACAGTAAATCTCCGTCTGGACCCAGACATAATTAGCATACCCAGTAAAGCAAAGATAAATTGCCCTTTTGGGGCAACCTCTTTCTGTGGTAGGTCCTAGAATCTTTGGATTCATTTGTTGCTCTCTAGGATCTTTACTTTCCCACTATGTTCCAACCTCATTTATGATCTTTTGTGACACATACTAACTAGTGCAGTGAGTCCATTATAGGATGTGATGACAGCATAACTTGGAGTAAGATGGCATTTCATGTCATAGACAATACAGAGTGGGTGAATACTGAGTGTCTTGCTAGACATGTTGTGAGGACCTGTGGTATTTAATGATGAGAAAACCTTATGCAATTGGGTTATGTTTGAACTACCCCAAAAATGCCCAAGGAACTTGGTGCGCTGACATTAAGTATGAGCATGAAGTGCCCTTGCTGGCATGGTCTTTTTGAGTGATTGAAAGGAGTATTGGCCTCCCTGATTTCCCTCAGCCACAGGACTCCTGTCCCATATCTTTTCCGTCTCAGAGCTGCTCTAAGCCCTTCTAGCCCATCCTTTTTCCACCCATCACTGAACTCTTCTGATCTCAAAGCCTTCCTTGTCCTCTGCCCAACTATTTTCCAAACCCTTCCTGGCCCAGGCTCATGCTCCCTGACACTTCCTGACCACAGGCACAGCTTTTGGCATTGAGGTTCCAGTGCCTCTCTTCTGCATTTTCTGCACCCTGTGGGGGTAGCTGCTGTCACACCAAGCCACATTGCTGCAGACATCTGCTGGTACCTTCCAGCTCAGTTCCACTCATGTCTCTCCAGCAGCAGTTGTGCATCTCATTCTGACAGGGATTTAAAAATACTGCTAAGAGGCATTTATAAAACATTGCCCTAGATGCATTTCAGAGGAAATATTCAATAAAAAGGGGGAAAAGAAAGCCCTCCCTGAAGGAGCATTCTCTCCTCCACCAGCCACAGAAATTTTCTGGGAGGATCTTTGAGGGTTTATTTAGTTTTCTCTCTTAAAAGGATTGGCAAATGTTTTTAGGAGCCTTTGGCTTTGTCTCAAAACCTTAATAAAGCATTAAGGAGAATTACATAATTTAAAGACAGCAAAGGCCAAGTAGGTCATCCAGTGCAACTTCTCAGCAGTGCAATCTGGCATTGTTCAGCGTATTTAGTGGTGTCTTTGTCCAGTCTAGATCTGAGGGATAAGGCTTCTGAAAGTTTACAGCTTTTAACCTTTAGAAGTTTACAACATAAGAATTGTGATGCATGTGACCTTCTTTCAGATAAAGAAACTTCTCTTTTACACCATACTAATTTCACTTATGTCAAAAGTCTCAAAAGTCAAGACATACTTTTATAGCTCAGCAGCAACTTAAATAAAAGTGTAAAAGGGCTACTCAGTGATTCTCTCTTTTCTGCTCATTCACAGGAAAAAAAGAGCTCTGACTAAGCAAGACCTCTCTCTTTCTGTAATTGTCAGTGCACCTCACCTGTTTTCAACTCTTACATGTGCTCTTCTGGATGAGTGTGTCTTTTTTCCTCCCTTCTCTCATTTCTCTTTTCACTTTTGACCTTTTGAGTTATTTCCCAATACCTTTTCTCAGAGGCTTTGGGGGATTCTATGAAATACTTCAGAGTGTTCAGCAAAGCTGTATGATGCCTGAAATTCACAGTAAGTCTTTCTGATTTTCTATATCAGTAAATCAGAAAACCACTGTTCCACTGAAACAAACAAGGATTTCTCTAGAGTTCAAATGCCACCATGTTTGTGTTGTTTTTCAGCTATGCCTTTCACTTAAAAAAAAAATTGAGATCACTAATTCTGATAAGAGTGTTTTGATCCCAAAATTTAGAGCAGGAGATAAAATGTGACAGCTTGAATTTTAACACCTATGTCAAGCAGGATTTTGTACTAGCAGGCAACAGTATTGCAAATCTTCATGTTTAGTTGGGCAGGTAAGAAATATCACATTGATTGGAGCAGGACTACACGGAGGCACAAATTCATCATGGATGATTTTGTGATAGTATAGTTACCACATGACAAAATGGAACAACTTGGTTTGTGTAAGTGCTGAATGAATAACTTCACAGGATTTGAATTTTGTGCAAAACTTGTACTAAGTTCATTCATAGACTTGAAGAATCATAGAATATTCTGAGTTGGAAAGGACTAACAAGGATCATCAAAGTTTGACTCCTGGTCCTTCACAGGGCAGCCCAAGACACCATGTGTCTAAGAGCAATGTTCAAATGCTTCTTGAACTCTGTCAGGCTGGCGTTGTGACCACTTCCTTGGGGAGCCTGTTCCAGTGCCCAAACACCCTCTGTGTGAAGAAACTTTTCCTGATACGTAAACTAACCCCCTCTGACTCAGTTTCATGCTGTTTCCTTGAGTCCTGTAACTGGTGACCACAGAGAGAAGATTGGTACCTGCCCTTCTGCTTCCTCTCTTGAGAATGTTGCAGACTGTAATGAGGTACCTCAGTCTATTCCTCTCCAGGGTGAACAGATGAAGTGACCTCAGCCACTCCTTGAATGGCTTCCCCTCAAGATCCTTCATCATATTTGTAGCCCTCCTTTGGATGATTCTAATAGCTTTATTTCTTATACTGTGTCACCCAAAACTGCCCCATCACTCGAGGTGAGGCTGCCCCAGTGCAGAGCAGAGGGGACAATCCCCTCCCTCACCCAGCTGGTGATGCTGTGCCTGATGCCCCCAGGACACCCCGGGTTCTCTGGTGCCTCCTGGCTGCCAGGGCACTGCTGGCTCATGTTCAACTTGCCATCGACCAGGAGCCCCAGATCCTTTTCTGCAGTGCTGCTGTCCAGCCTCTCATTCCCCAGTCTGCCCATACATTCAGGGATGCCCCATCCCAGGTGCAGAACCTGTCACCAGCACTATTCGTGTGCAATGAAGGAAGATAAGAACTGTACTAAAACTGGAATTGAAATAAGAAGATATCATAAATATTTATGCTTTCAAGTGCTTGGGGTGCCATTTGAGTTATCAAATCTCTTTATATGTAATATTATCCACACATTTCACCTGCTGTTGAAGGACATTTCTTTATAAATATATTTTCGGAGCGAACCATTTCTTGTTTTGGTAGTAAATTACAAGATTTACAGTTTAATTTTTGGGGAAGTATTTACAGAGAATTTAAGTTAAAATGAAGAAGATATGACCTCTGCTTGAATGTGAAATGCAGTGGATATGGTATTATCTGTCATACAACAGGCTGGGATCTGTCTTCAGAATTCTTTCTATGTGCCCTGGATGTATTTGAAATAAATCTGGGTAAAATGTTCCCTATTATGTAATAAGCATTCTGTCTGGTCTACCCAGACAAAACACATACAAGTTTTGCCTCATTGTAATTTTATGTGCTCAGTTTTTAAGAGACACTGCTTTTTTTTTTTTTTCCCATTAGGCTGAAATATTCATAAGTAAAAAAAACCAAACTTCCAAAACCTGCATTTTTCCATGAATCAAACAAAGTGGAAACCTAGTAAAAGTTTCAAGTTATAAACTATTTATCAAGGTGAAAATTGGACATTATATTGCTATAAAAATAATGATTTTGAGTCACCTTAATTGACTTAACCCTCCTAGAATAAAATACTGAATCTCCAAGCTATAATAATCTTTCTAGTAATCTAAATGCTAAACAAAATCATTGTGATTAATGGCTATCATAATTAATGTAGAATGAATTAATAACGACTTTTGATTTTTTAGTAAAATGATAACAGGTATCTTCTGTGGTGTATTTTAAGTCTAGAAGAGATTAGTGTTTTACTACATATCGTTAAATGATGTGAAACCACTATTCTTCAGCTGCTTTGAAAAGAAATATATTATGGCTTACTGTTTATCGGGTAGTAAAAGCTCATTAAATTAGGTATATTTATACAAGAAGTGTGTAGTATGTGTTCCTAAAGAGAAATTACATTTCTGGACATGGAACATTTATAATGAGGTGTAGCCAGACTCAGTCTGAATTGTAACAACAAACCTTGTTAAATGATTAATAATTAATTTCATACTTTATTTTGAAAACAGGGATTTCAAAAACTAATTAGGGAATTGTATACTCAACAGTATCAACAGATACATATTGATTTTGATAGTCAAAATCTCTTTTTGGAATAATATGTGAATGTATATACCAAAGGACATTTATCTTTACTTCTGAGAATACAAATGTTTGAGACAGAGTAAAGATGACAGAAAAGAAATAATTGGGGCTTGAGACTTTATAGTATAATCATCTCTCATTTATTTTATTTTGTTATGATACCAAAAATTAAATATTACCAATTCTTCGTGTTTATATAAAAGTTCAGGACAGAACTTACTTAAAGCTAGTGGCATTTGAGAGATTTGACTTTCAAATGCAGTAAATGGCAATTATTTGGACTCAAAAATGTTTGTACCAAAGTTTTGTTTCAGATTAAATCAGTAATTTTTTTCTGCTGCATTTGTGTTGGATTTTGAAGTTTCTTTGATTTTTGTGTAGCTCCATCTTAGTTGGTTATGAAATAGATGATTTCCAAATTGTCCCCAAACTGCATATACTTTGGTAGAATTGTGGGGAAATGTTACATTTTTATGTATATTTATTTAAATCCTCCTAAATATTGTTCCTGATATGAAATGGATTTAGAAGATGTTTTCTGCAAAAGTGACAGGTGTATCATGAGTTCTGAATATAGTATATTTCTGAATTCAAATAATGTCTGAAATTTCTCTGTTTTAATACAACAGGATTTTCATTTCTCATATGGCAGGCAGCACCGCTGAGGCTTCCCAGCTTGCTCTCTTCTCACTGCCCAGAAGTTTCACCCCCAAATTCTTTTTGCCATAAACTGTGAAATTCTGTCTTCCTTAACAGGATGGCTTTTGGGCAGCTTTATAAATGAAATCTACCATATTTGTACAGACAGCCTGACACAAATTTTTGCTGTTAAAGAATCAGAAAATACATACATCAATTTTAAAAAAAATGGAGTGAGGCAGCTGAAACCCCAAGATTCAGACTCCTGTTGCCATTACTCTGTGTACACAGATAAGTGAGGAGGAAACCAGTTCTTTAGACTGTCTCTGACTTTAAGGGAAACGTCAGTATTCAGGATGAATATTTTGTAGCCTAATCCCAGTGTGCTTGCTCCCATGCCTGTTTCTTATAGATCCCCCATGTCCCAACACCTGAAAACAGGAACAGCTTTATGTGTCACATCCTGCCACTGTTTGCTGCTAAGAGAATAGACACCAGTGAAAGATACCAAACAACCTTGTACAAACAGCAGTTAGCAGAAGGAGAGGAGATCCATAAAGCAGAAAGGTTCATAGGTCTGCCTTCAGCCTGACAGATCATGCATGGCTGTGCCTATTTGCAAAGCTGTGGTCCTGCCCTCAGAAGTCCACCCACAATGACAGAAGTGTATTTTTTTCATTTGTTCTATCTCCTTTCGTATGATTGTTTTATAATGCAGGGCCTGCCAGGCTGATTCTAACTGAGCAGGTCTCACACTGCCTTGCTGTCCTGAGGAAGAAGAGGGGACTGGACTTGGTGGAGAAGCTGTGGGCAGCCAGACACCATTCCTGACATCAGTGTGCCTCTGTGACTGACATGTAGCCTCAGCTCTTCATGGTTAATTCCTAATGAATCTTTGAAACTCTGGGACAGGTTAAGCTCTGGAAAGGTCTTCAATTTTGATTAGCTGAACAATTTTTGGGGTGGCCAAACTTCCTGGGCCGTTTTCTGAAAAGCTGAAGCAGAATGCTGGAGGTCTACTCAGAAGAAGTGGGGCACAAGGTTAGTTTCCTCCTAGAGTTATCATAGAAAAGTAGAACTTTTATTTTCACAAGTCTTTCTTGCTACACTTTGATGGGAAAAACCATCAATCTCTTGGGCAATAACCTTTGACCCTTCCCTCTGTCACTTACAAATTAATTGTAGGTGCATTAATTTAAAAAAAAAATAATTGCTGTGCATTGATTTAAAACAAATAGATGTAATTTATCCACTTCAGCCACTCTTGGTTTTTGCACCAACTAAACAGAACAGTTTACTTCATCCCGATTCAATCTATTTTTTGCCTACTGGGAGCACAAGTAATAAAAAGCAACCTTATTTAAAGATCACTGCAGTGGGCTTGTGATAGTTGTTCAATAGTTTCAGTGTTGTAATCTTTGATGGTCATGCGGGTTCCCACTAGGTCTGAACACATTAAAGATCTGAGGAAAGCCATTTTCTTTCTTAATAGGAGAATCAATTGGACTGAACATGTAGGTTCAGGCTGATAAAATTAAATTATGTGTACTGAGGAGATGGAATTCTTGCATTTATTTTAGCCTCCAAAGAAACAAATGTTAACCAGCAATGATATTCAAGCTAGACCAGGTAAGAGCATAAAGCTAGACAAGGTGACTCTTCTTTTTTGTCTTGTTGGTGGTGGTGAGGTTTTTTTTCTTTTTTTTCTTTTTTCTTTTTTTTTTTTTTTTGATGTGCAGAAGAACAATATTACAAGCTACTTTCTTTGATTTATTGACTTCTGAGACAAAAGAAATCTGAAACCTAAAAGTAGGCTTAGAAGGCTGAAAAGGACCATTTCTTTGTTTTATACTCCTACAAGGTCCTTTGGCATATGGAACTAATTTCAGGGTTCTTCATTTCCCCAGACACAGGATCAAGAAAGGCTGCATGTAGTACAAAATGCAAGTGACTTCATTGACCTCAGAAATGTAATCTCCAAAGTCCAGCTCCTTGTGATAAAATAATTATTGATGCCACACATTTGTCCCCTCTGGCTCGTTCCCTTTCCAGTACCCACAACAACTTTGGTGATTTTATGTGCATTGAGATTTGAAGGTATTTAACTACTAATTTTGCTAAGAAATCTAAAATAACCTGTCTTTTTTTCATCATTAAATACTTAGAATTCCTATAAACAGCACATGAAGGTTATTTAAGTACTTTTTACTTGATTTCTCATCTGTAAATATATAGAACAGCAAACACAATTTTACAACTTTGTTCCACTCCACATCAGTGTCAGAATGTTTGTTCCTCCACTAACAGGCACAAGTATCTTCAAAGTTTAATTTTAGATAACAGCATCAATAACAATACAGCCTTTGTTTGCAATGTTTTTTCCTTTAATGGTAAAAAAATGTGGATTATCCCGCTTTGTTGTTTGCAGTGACCGTGTGTTTTAGATAATTTGTATCGCTTTACAGAAAGTGGAATTTCTTTTCCAGGAATCCTGCTCTTTAGTCTTTGAAGACAGTGACAGCACTGCCAGTGACTTTACTGAAATTAGAATGCAAACGTTCAACCTCCATGTAATCCATTTTAAATAGATTTATTTTGTTTGTATTCTATTCTGTTGCATTTGCTTTGTAATGATTGTTTTCTGGAAGATCAGTCTTTCAGTAAACTATTTAGTAGACCACTGGATTTTCTTAATCTTCCAGATTATTTTAGTTTTTTTTCTTTTATTTTTTTTTTAATATTTTTCCTGTGGAAGGAGCATTTCAGCAGTATTCTATTGCAAAATTGCTTAGGTGGTGTAATAATAGCTGTAGAAGTAAAGATTCAGCTAATGCAGATATGTTCCAATCCAGTTAGAAAGAAGAAAAGATTGAACTATGTTATTCTGAACTGTTCTCACATGAACACTAAGAGATGCTTGCTATACAGATCACATGCAGGGTTTTTTATATCTGAAGGAAATCAGATTGTATTTTTGCCCTCTTAAATGTAGAATACTGACACATTAATCTCTTATGCATCCTCTCCCCAGAAAAGGAATAGCTGTATTCAGTTAGATTCTCCTCATTTCATTAGTTTTGAACGTGAAAGTCATTTATTCATCAATAAAACAAAAAACCATAATGATTTCATCATTGCTAATTGATTATCAGTGTAAAATCACATAATCACTGAAACAAAACAACAAGGCTCCTAGGTGAAAAATATCCCTGAATCATCTTTTCTTATTTTGGGAATTCTATAGAAACAGGTTCACAGCTTTGAGTAATGTCTCCTGATTTCTGTGGTTCTTCTCAAGCCGTGCTGTGTGCACTATTGAAACTGCCCACACAAGCATGCAGAGACCTATCCAGGTCCTTCAGGTCAAGTTTAGTCCTTTTCCCTGGAATATTACAAAAAGTTTTTCTTCTCAGAGGGGAAGTAAATTTTCAAAGAATCTAAGAATGACGGGCCATCATTTATAGCAGTGGCGGAAAAAACAACTTACACGATTTGGTACATATTTTAAGGACTGCAATGTTTATGTAGTTTGACTTTGAGAAATTGAAGGCCCACAGCTTCAGAGAAGGAGGAATTTGCTCACTGTGCAGTAACACGTCTTTAGGTGCAATGTGCTATTAGCCAGTCTGCCTAAAAAAAAATCAAAATCTGATATTAATGAAAAGCAATTTATCTCTCATAAATCAAATGGCAGAGGCAACAACATGGCACACAGCAAATAATCTTATTAATCTGCAATTACACTGCAGCTAATTATTTTCTTTAGATTTGCTGGGATTTATATATTTGTTTCTATGGCAAACTGTCAGGGTAAATGGAATGAAGTTACTAAGCAGTGGCTTGCATGATGATAATCTCTCACACAGTAACACCCCCACAACATGCATATAACTCACTAACTTTGGTGTGTGCTGCAGAGAATAAGAGCACAATGTTCTTGCTCTTCATCATAGACTACAGACTGGCCTCTAAATCCCAAGATGCCTTCTACATCCCTTTCCATAGACAGGAGTTACATTTGCCATCCAACTCCAACCTAGCTGCTTCTTGCAAATAAATTTATCAGCATTAATATTGTCAACTATCAGAGACAAGCGAGTTTGCCTGTTTTTTTTATCTTGCAGCCTGAGTGATAAAAAGCCCTAAATGATACAATCATTTGTTTAAAAAGATGTCAAAGGCTTGTTTATAGATAATGAGATTAACTTGATTAAACATCATTTCTTCAGTTAACACAAATGATTAGCATTTGCTAATCATAGTTTATTGTATCTGATAAACTCTCAAAAGAAAATGGGTGTTCTTGGGACTCAGTAATTTAAAATAAGTTGCTGCAAATCCCAAAAATAATGGCAAGACAAAGGAAATAATCAATTTTGCATTATCTGTTCATGACTTTGCAACAAATTAGAGAATAAAACTAGCTTCAGAAGCAGTAATATTAACAGCAATAATAATAATAATGACTAAAATGACAATACGATTATCGGAGATTATAGGTAAGAGCTTTTGGAATATTTTAGCACATTTAGAATAGAAAAGAACTCTTCAAATATATACACCTGTGAGATAAAATAGAAATTATCAGTGCCTGCTAGTGGTTAGTAGTTTGATGTGAATGATTTTATTGGAAAAGCATTCTGTTCAATAGTTGTTGTCAATTCACCTCATTCCATTGATGTCAGCAGAGTTAGAATTTGATTGACCACATTCAAATCTCTCCCTTACTATTTACAAGTGGCATATGGAAAACATTTGATCAACTGTAATTACTCATAGCTGACTGCAGGATTATGGGTGGTGGCAGGCTGGGAATTCTGCTGAGTTTGAATTTTCATACACAGGTGGATAAATCTAGGAATCAAGAATCAGTATATTCACCCTATGGAAAAATTGATTTTTTTTTTTTTTTTTTTTAAGAAAAAAACCCCAAGGGAACACAAAAGTGGAAATGTGTAACGTATCATGGATTTCTTTGAAGCCAATTTCAAGCTGGTGAGTTGGTGAGTAATTTAGGCCATTTTGGCAAAACAGACAACCCAAGCATTTATTACAGTTATTCAGCCACTGTAAACCAATGAGAAACAGCTGAATGTATTTAAAACCAAAGCACAAAGCATCTCAAAATAGTAGCTATGATTGAATCACTACACAAAAAAAATCAGGAAAAAAGGTATTCTTAAAGAGTGCTAGCAGCTGACTAGACAGTACAGGGCTGTGGTAAGGACATAACTACTTACTATTATTCTTGTCATGAAATAGCATTTGCATGGAGACAATTTATGTTTTGTTTTAAAAACGTGTCAAACAAGATAAAATATATGTTGAAACTTGTCTGATTCTGAGGAAATTGCTCCCAAGAGTTATCTAATATTTTGTCTTAGATTTTTTTTTTGTTATTTCCTGCTAGTCTTATCTGTCTATGTGTTATCAGAAGCTCCAGAATGCATTCAAAACAGCTATACAAATAATAGACTTGAAAATATACACAGATCTTTTTTTTTAACCTTCCCTTTCAGCTAAAGGCTGAAGAATGCTAGTAAATCCTATTCTTTAGCTGTAGAAAAATGGAATACATCAGTCTAGAAATGCTGCTTTTCGGTTCTTTTCACTCTCATTCAATAATCATCAGTAGCAAGCAGCACGGGGCTGTCAATTACCTTTAATTTGCTTTAGAAACTTAGAATAAAAGTAATTTTATTCCCCCTGGGTATAAATAAATGAAGTAAAACAAAGAGCACATGAATTTGACTGGTCACGGAACATTCATTGGATTTATTCATCAGTTTCTAGCGAATACTTATTCAACTCAGAAGTTTGGAGGATTCAAAGCAGCCAAGAACAACGAAAAGTGCAGGGAAAAGTGGTCTTCTGGCTCAGAGATGGGAAGCAGGTTGTCTCTATTCTGTTGCTGGCTTTCATCATGACTGAAAAAAGCCATTAAAAGTTTCTGGTCCTCATATGAGAAATGTTTTAGCAGATCTAGAAAGGGATGCAGAACAATAAAGAGCAAATATTTTACATAACTGATGGGAATATTGATTAAGAAGGATGATTAAGAGAAAAAATATTAAAAGAAAGAATGAAAAGAAATCAAACTGTAAAGAAAATTATAAAAAATGTGCTATCTATTGTGATGCATGCCACAGCCTTGAGAGATAAATGATACAAATCTTCTTTACAAAATAGGATGATAAATAGAAGTACAGTAAATAACCAAGCATTTGTAAACATCACAAACATGCAGTAAAAGCAGCTCAGTGTAAATTAAGGACAAGTCCTGAGCTGTCAGCAGTTATACAAGTGTAAAATCAGCACAAGTGAGGTCAGAGCAGGGTCTGGGAATGTTAATGTATTTGAACTGGAATGTTAATGCATCTGAACAGGAGTGCCAGGTACAACTTTACAATGCAGTAGTCTGGAATTAATATTCAGTACTCTTCCCCTCTAATAGACTTTGGTACTGTGGGAAATGCAAGAGGCACAAAAGAGGAAATCTCATTCGTCTGCCAAAACCACAATCAGCAAAGCAAACTATGAGCTGATAAACAGCTGGTTTTCATTCTGGTGTAATAGAAACAGAAAGAGAAATATGGAGATTGGAAGGCTGCAAATAAGGTTGTTTCCCTTCCTGTTCAATGCTCTAATGTCCCAAGGAACAAAGAGCACCTGAGTTTTGGGTGTCTTCCCAAAACTTGACTTACTTTTGCTGTTTCAAAGGCCTCCAACACTCACTTGTACCTCACAAATGAATGCTGTCATGAGTCATCTATATAGCAAAAAATTAGTCATTCAAAAATCAGGAACAATAATTTTAAAGAAAGATTGCTGCTGAAGTCACACAGCCAGTAGGAAAACAAAACTAACTAAACCTCCCCGCCCCCTGCCACAGACAGCAGACAAACAGCAGATGATGAAAAGTTTTGATTTGAGAGGAGCACAAAATAAAAAGAATGAGAAAAAAAGGGTTAGCCTGCATCATTTAGGATGGGGAACTATAATTACAAATGTTTGTTTCACAGCACCTTAGCTTTTGACATTTCACAGTTCTGTGCAAAGATACCATTCTGAAGAAACTTGTATTGTGCCACCAACTTAGCAAACGTGAAGATTATTAAAAGTAAATCAAAACCACACACACAGTGACCCACTTTTCCATTCCTATAAAAGATGCTGCGGAAGTGATTGTGAGTAGCTGCTGAGCCCCCATTTTTGGCTACATAAATTTCTCATAAAGCAGCAAGAAGTGCCAGATTAAAGAAGAGCAAACGCTGAAGGGATGCCGTGAATTCAAACCTACATTTGACGTTGCCTTTTGCTAATATGAGACAAACCATTCCTCTAACTGGCAGGACCTTGGAGGCCTTGAAACAAATCAGGTCCTTGCCTCAAGGTATTTAACTCAAGTAGCTCTCTTAGTGGGGGCAATGGAAGTCAGATGCCTATTGACCATGCTGGGGAGGGAGGACTGTGTGTTCTGGCACAGCTCCAGGCATGCAGTTGCCTTCAAGCTCAGCAAAGCCCCTTCAAGCACAGAGAAGAGGCAAAGATGTAAAATGCTCCTTCTCAAGCCATCATCATATTATTCTTATCTGCTCCTTAATGATTTCCAGCTGAAGGGCTATTAAGCAGAGGAAGATTCTTTATTTTGGGCTGAGGAATCTTGACCTCCCCTGTTGCAGAGAAGGACATTTATCTGCTTCCCTAGCTGGCCAGCTGTGAGGCGTATGACTCTTCTGCCCACACACTGTGTGCTTCCCCAGATGGGAGCAACAGCAGCCATGCTCACATGTTTTCTGGAGATGGAATCAGAGAATCACTGTGTTCCATCCTGGAAAGGGACAAAAAACCACTAGTGGTCTCTATAAATTCTGCTGCTGGGCTGTGGCATGGCATTTCCCAACTGGGAATGCCTCTACTGCTCATGGGGGTTGTCTGAGACAGCAGATATGCACTTTTCTGAAAGATTTATTCTTCCCATAACTCTTCTGTGTTTTTTGTTTGTTGTTTTTTTGTGTGTTATTTTTTTTCCCCCTGAGCACTGTACACTCTCATCCTTCATGAGAGGGCAATCCTGGTTATTCTCTTGCAGCTGTAAAGGAGTTTTCAGAGCAGCTGATGAATTATCTTGTTCCTCAGTGGAACAATTATGCCCATATTTAGGTAATAAACCACATTAACTTCTGAAATTTCAGAACTACAGACAAGAAAAAGCAACATTACATTATCACCTGAAAAAGGCAAAATGAGGCATAAAGATATCAGTGGGGAGAGTTGTAATCTCTACCATTTAAGAAATCCATGTCTTTGTGGAAGGGAAGTAGAAACAGGCAAAGAAGCAATACAGTACAGTGTGGAAATCAGCAGAATTTTGGTTTTTCTGAATAAGGTGCTTTGGAGCAGACAGGGCTAAGAAAATCTCTTCAGAAGATACAGGGGAAGTGGGTATGCAATGGAGAGAACTTGGCATCCTTTGTAGGTTATTTTAGTATTTGAAAAGCCAAATTGGAGCATGATTTCTGGTTCTACATGCAAGATAATCGTCCTGTTGGAGGGGAATAGGTGCACAGATCCTCTGACATGTGGAGAGAGTTAATTTACCCTGATATGACAGCCTTTATAATGGGGCTGCACCTTGTGAAAACAGAAGCAAAGGTTCACTTTCTGTCTAAAAGGAGGACATTAAATAGTCTCAAGCCATTTAGTATGATTTGTTCCTTTGATCTGTGTATGGCTTTGCCTATCCTGTGTTAATTTACTTAAGTGTTTGCAAGGAGGGGCCAAGGGGAAAAGCTTCCATTAGAGCTACAGAACTGCTGAGTTGTCTGACAGTAATTCTATTTCAAATTCATTTATTTAAGTACAAAGAAGGTGGGGTTGAGGAGTGACTTTTGCTTTCCTTGATATGGATAGGATAAATAGTTGATTGGAAATACGTGCATTGATGACTGCAACTGCTAAAAGCTCATCCCTTAACAAAGCTGACCCAGTGTAATTCTACGAGGGTTACTGGCTGGGCCTTCTTGCTGTGCCTGGCACACTCATCCCTGCTCCTGACCAAACCAGACAAATTCACATGTGTACATGCAAGTACAAAATCAGAAAAAGCCACAGTGAAAGCATCACCTGCACTTTTATTTCACTGTGTCTGAGGGCTCCCAAGGGGATGATTTATTTGAGAGAGTATTTCGTTCCCCAGGATTATTTTCTGTCCTCCTTGCAGAGGCTGCAGAGATGACAGCTGTGATGCTGGTTACTAAGATGCACTTACACAGTGCACTGACATTGTACCAAAATGATCAACAGGCTTTTCACTTGAGCAACAGTCTCCTGGGGACAGATTTCATTCACTATTAACCTAAGCCATGTTCAAATCATTCACAGGGAGATAAAAATCTTCATATCTTGTTACCAATTCTTCAAGTCACCTGCTCCTCCAGTCTATTGAATAAAGTAGAACTGACTGGGTATGAGTTGTGGTTATTCGGTTTTTTTTGGCTTTCTTTTCCCCCTCTCTCCTTAAAGGGGAAGAAAAAAAAGAGTATGGAATGCTAAAGGTTTGATGTCAACATCTTCTCTGTGAAGATGGGTTGTGAAGTGTGTCTGCGCCTCTCTGTTCCTTGTAACAAGGAATATTGTGTAGTCATTTCTAGCTGGGGTTGCTCTACTTTGTAAAAGAAACAGAGATAAGGGGCCCTAAATATGAAACCTGAAGGAAAAGACACCTTTGTTTAAGGTATACAGTTGTATTGGGACATGGTGAATACCCTATTACATGTCAGCATTTTAAATAAAATAATAGATGGAAAATGCAAAAGAATTCATAATAAGAAATTCTACTAACTTTAATTTTTCTATCAGGATGTAATATAAAATAAGTTATATTTTTTTTCCCCAAATATACTGCTTTTTAAGTGATAGCCTGGCTTAAAAAATCTTCATTTCCATTAGTTGCTCAAAGTTGAAGAATTTTTTTTATTTTAAATTTTAACTCAATTTATATTTTAAATTAAATTGTTTTGTTGTCTGGTTACTACACCAGTAAATGGAAATTAATGTTTACATGCATTAACTTCAAATAGTGGAAATTCTATAAATATTTAACTTAAAATTTTAAAAACACTTATTTTTTAATTAGTTTTCTTTGATAAAACTTAAACACAAAATGACCTGAGTAAAAGATGAAGCCAGTGGTAAAGGATTGCTAAGTTAAATAAATGAAAGCACTAATTGAAGAGGTAGTAGCCTCTCTTAAAGCATTTATTCAGCTATAGATAAGAAATTTAATCTCATCCAGATTATTTAAAAAAATATCAGTTTGTACTTCACATATATGCCTTGTTTTCATGGATTCCAAGGCTATAAGGCCCTTCATGTCCTTCAGGAACAGCATCTATTAATCTTGTATGCCATTAGGTTTGTCTTGAAGACTTTGAAGTATATTTTCCACATCTGGCTGTGTGGAAGGTCAGGATGTTCCCAGCTTTACTTAACTACAACCAGATTCAGATGACTCTTTTCCAAACCATCTAATTTTTATGGTCATCTGTCATTTTACATTGCTCCCAAAACAATATTAAAACTAAAACCACAATGCTGTTGGTAATTTGAATTGTATATTAAATTAAAATACAACAATAACACAGTTCATTTCCATATTGTTCCTCACAATAGCCATAGACTATTTTGTAATTCAATCAATATTGCTATGTGTAATAAGTGGAAATTACTTCAAATTTTAACACACAAAAATGCACTGCTTTAGGAAATTTACATAGTGAACATCAAATAGCTTTGATTCAAATAGCTTTTAAAGATAGATAAATAAATCAGATATGTGGTAATTTAAGACAGGTACTTGGCCAGAGTACCCAGCAGAGTTTGAAGACAGGATACAGAAGTGGTGGATCCGTATTAGCCCTTGCCAGTGAATACGCAGTACAGACCTCACCCCTCACCCATGCCCTCCCATTTTAAATGAGGAAAGTCTCTCTAACAAAAATCATGATGTCATTAGAGTTAGTGGAAAAAATTCCAACATTTCATCTGCAATGGCTTTTCACCTCTGTTCTTATATAATATTCTCTAACAGGAGGGTTTTATATTTGGCTATATTAAAATTCATATTTGATGTACTAATGAAATCTAAATGCCAGATTATGAAAGGTGGTTCATGTTGCTCCTTTGGTCCAGATTTCCTTTTTGTCTTCATGTCTCTCCAGCTCCTTTCTTTCTTTCCCTCTTTCTAAATAAAGTACACAGATACTAGTTGAAATTTGGGGGAAATAACTTTTTAGAAATTCCTCACTTCTCATACAAAATCATTGCAGGTGCTTCAGCTCTTGCAGGGAGGTTAAGTGGACATTTACAATCACCCATTTATTTGCTCCAGCTCTTTTACATTGTTCTTTTAGAAGGTGCTCACAGCATGCTTCTCTGACTGTTTAGACCTGCATTGCTAAAACAAGCTTTTTCTCTCCAGCATCTCCAATATCTGCAGCAGTTACCCCTAATGACTTTACATGACTTATAGTTTCTCTCAAATTTCTTTTTCCATGGTCTAATAAATCTTTCCTCATAATTCAAGACTTGTGCCATCTATTCCAAAGGAAATATCGTATCCTGAAGGTTTTGTTTGTTCTATTCTTATCTTTGTCTCTTCATATTTAACTTTATTTATGAATTTATTTCATATGAATTGTAACGAAAAATATCCAAAACCTCTACATGCTATCTTTGCATCTCAGTGTCTCACAAATATATTTTAGTTTACCCAACCCATGTACAAATAATTTGCAGGAGTTTTAATTCACTGCATAAAAGTAGGGTGAAATAAAGAAGACTTGAACAGCACCTTTCAGCATTATGCAAGGATTTAAGACAATAAATGGGAAATGTCATATCAACTGAGTCCATGGAGGAATGTAGAAAGGCAAAATGCTGTTAACCTAGTCATGGTTTGGGATGGAGACTTACATGCATTATAGTATTTTCTCACAGGCATAGAAAATAGCAGTGACTCATAACTCTCCCAAAGCTACACAAGACCTTTTCCTTCCTGCAGACTTACTGCACCAACTGCATGCTAATAATATTTACTGAGGAAAATTTCTAGATAAGATATTGTGCATGAAGATAATGAAATTCAGTCAATTTAAAGTATTGTAGACTCTGTGTATTAAAATGTTCTGTCATGCAGAAAACAATATTTTTAATAAATTCTTCACAAATGTCTATGATCAAGGGAGGTGGCTTTAGCAGAGACATCTTTAGCCCTTAGCAGAAAGTGAGGAAGTTGAATATCTGAAAAAAAGCATGCATCCGAAATTGACTTGTGCCTTCTGGAAAACTTATTTGGCTTAGAGAGAAGTGAAGTTCAATGCACAGACAGTTCCCAAGTTAGAAACAACTCTGGGACAAGTTATGGCTGTTGGATGCAGTGACTGAGCAGCAGGTCTCATAGGAAAGCAGGAGAATCAGTGAAAGACGGGGCAGGAAGGTGCCAACAAGACATACCCCTACACTCAAGCTAACAAGCTTCCCTTGTTCATGGGAAGTGGACACTGACTGGCATGACAGCCAGGGCTTCCTTCTGCCTGTACCATGGCTATGCTCCTTCATTTAGTCATGTGCCAGATATATACCTGAAACCCAACCTGTCAAATCCCCCTTATGACCTATCTTTAAATCATCTTAAAACCCGACCTACCAGAGTCCTTCCATCAGCTTTGCACATGCAGTCTGTCTGTGAGCACAGTCGGAACTGAAGTTTATTGGGATGACAAACTAAAGCAGTCCGTGTGTGTTCAGGAAATGCTGCACTTTGGAGAATGAAAATGGAAGCCCTCACTCTCCTGTCTATAACAGCTCTACCATCTGTGACAGATCATTCACACACGGGCTAACAGCAACACTGTGGCACAAGCGACAAAGCATTTTATACTTTATTTTTTAATGAATCATCTACCAAGCTGCGCAAAATGTTGCACTCAAACCTGCTAGAATCATTTTTGGATATTTTTATGATCATTAAACTCTGATCATGTTCTACATGATCAAGCTTCTACATTCCTGTCTGTACTGGAAAGCCAGTCGATCTCCTTCATTTGGAGACACACAAAGAGGGAGGTGGCAGATAGCTGCTATGTTCCAGTACAGCCTCCCTGGAGGTTACAGGGAGGTTTGTTCCTCAGTATTTAAGACATATTAAGCTGCAGAGGAAAAAGATCATCACCCCAAATATACAGGTTCTCAAAATTTCAGGTGTCTGCAAGTACATTTTACATAGGCTTTTGCTTTTATCACCCCCTCATATCTGTCTCCTTTGTCTCCCAGTAACCTCTCTTCCTCAAAATGTAACGTACAATTATTTCCTCAGCACTTTCACACAGCTGCCATTCCTTTAAATCAACATGTCAGAGAAGCATTTCCTCACTGCCTCTCCAAGTGCAGGCTCCTCTCTCCCTTCTCACTAAATCATCCTGGCTTAATGCCCAGACCGGGCAATGTTCAGTTCTGGACAAATGACAATCTTTCTTTACAGATGAAAATGTGTTTAGCAGTTTCTTTCCCAACCACACAAATTAGGAACAAGAGTTTTATGCATTTGTAGAAGTTGCTTCTGTTTCCCAATATTGACAAGTCTGAAAGTGTTTCTGGTTAACAGATTTCAAAGTTTTATCATTTTTCTGAACAAAAGAGTAAATTATTTTGTAAGTTGGCTTGTATTTATTCAATTTAATCTTTCATTCTGAGACACGTGTTGTCAAAGAGAAGAAACAAAAATGAATAAGTGTGGAGTAGGAGGAGAATAGGAACCATCTGAAACAAAGTTTCAGTAAGATGGTAAAAAAAGGAATGGGAAATGCTGCATGGAAAAGAGCAAAGGCATAGAGAGCTAGAAAATGGTGTTGCTAGAAGGAAGTTGTATCTACTAGACATAAGTAGAGACAGTAAAGCTCAAAGTACATAGAGCAGTAAAAAAGAGGAAAAAATGGAATATTAAGGTTCTAGGATATATTATTATGAACTTTGTGACTATGAGTCTTTTCTGCGGTTGGAAAAGAAAAAAAACAAAACAGTTTAGATATGCTTAGGCACTTCTTGACAATCCCTTCTTAAAATCATTCGTTGATGTGAAGGAGTTGTCCTTCTAGTAGGGATTACTGCCTGATACCTTTAAGAAACTCCTAGATTTTACTCCTAGATTTTATGTTTATACTTCTAATTATGGGCTTTTCTGATGCTGTCTCCAGCATATTCTCTTCGTTTCCCTGCAAATCTGTCTATAAAGGGACATTTTGTCATTGCTGTTACTGAACTAGAGTTGAGAGTTAGCTCCGTCTCAGCACCACCAGCTTCAGTCAGACACGGAGCCTGCTGTAATTTTCACTTTCTGGCCATAGTGTGCCAAAAATCCCCCTTATCATTGTCTCGATGCTCATAAAGAATACACAGTGACACATTAGACAACATCTCCCTCTTATGATTCCTTCTGGGGTGGTTTCAGAAGAACTGGTCTTCACCCCAGAAGAGCGTTTGTGTAACTGCCTGGAAGAACCACCTTGCACCTGGGGAATCTGTGGATAAAACATCATCCAAAAAGACTCCTAGGCATGGCTGCTTCCTTCTCTGTTCAGCCATCCATAGACAGCAGACAGCCACAGCCTGCCAAGTGCTCATGGGCTCGCCCACATGACCAGTGAATTCTCTCTTGTGCCAGTTAAGAATTCATTTCACTGGCTGCAACACATGCTTACAGTAACCAAGAGATTCACTGCAAATAACAACACTGGCAAACAGCTGTCATTACTTCCACTTTCTTCTGGGTGTTCTTTGTGGTTACCAGCATACAAATAGCATGCACAGCCCTCACTTTCCTCTAGGTCTTAGATTTAATTAAAGACTACACAAAAACATTACATAAAGCAGTATAAAAACTTAATGCTAAGATGCAGGACTGCCTGCTGGTGACTATGCTGTCTCTTTGGGCATGATGATGCATTCATATGGATACTTACTGAATTACATTAAATCAACTAAAGATTGCCAAAAGAAACTCTGAAGGAATAATATTGCAATGCACTATTGCAAGCTAGGCTTATTAGAGTTAATCAATTTTTTTATGTATGCAGCAAAAAGTTTAGAAGATCTATACTGTAATTCTGTCAGCAGCAAAGTCTTGGACTTCTGATCTTCAATGAGAAAAGTCACATGAAGAGTGCAAAGTTAGTTTCCAAAGTACAGAAGTGAATGCAATATAAACAAATCTGATTTCAAAGTCTTGTAATATCCTCTCCAAATTTATATCTGTTATGCAACAAACCATGGCAAAAGTGTTTACATGACCACCCTAGGGACCATTCTGGCAAATAAGATATGAGAGAGAGAGAGAGAGAGAGAGAGAGAGAGAGCCAGCATGGGGGGGATTTTCCATATCTTTTGCTTTAAAATTAAAATCTTAATTCTGCACCTCCCAAGCAGATCATAATTTCTCATCAAAAATAAGGCACTTCATTTGCTCATTTTTTACTGGTGAATTTCTTTGGTGTTTCTACCTATTAAGCACATTGAGTCCCAGGTCATGCAATATTAAAAAAAGAAAACAGTATTAATGAAAATTATCAAGGACTTGGAATAAGCATGCGTTATGGGCTTTCGGCTAAGAAGAGAATAAGAAAAATGAGCTCTCAAACACTCTGTCTCGGTGGTCTTGCCAGCATCAGGCTTCCAAAATTAACTCTTAAGTGTTCAGTCAAAAACATACATAGAAAAAAAAACATACAAAGAAAGCTGGACTGGCAAAGAGTAGATGAAATATTATCACCTTACAGTTAAGTCTGTATTTCACAGGTATTGTATTCACACAGATGTGTTTTTCACACATTTTCAATACAGGCTAAATAATAAGTTTGGATCCAAACTTTACCCCAACACATTATTCTAGAATATGAGGTTTTGTAATCAAGGAATGTCCTATTGCAGGTCAAGGAAAAACATCATGCAAGTCAATGGTTTTATTGAAGTCAACAGCACAATTTGAATTCATTTTCAAGGAATTGTGTTTTGCTTTTGTGGCTTTGCCAAAAAACACAGAAAAAGAGGGATGTAGAGAAGCAGTGGTCATTTTATGAACAGAAGAAAAGGAAGAAAAAGAAGAAAAGGAAGAAAAGGAAGAAAAGNAGGAAAGGAAAGGAAAGGAAAGGAAAGGAAAGGAAAGGAAAGGAAAGGAAAGGAAAGGAAAGGAAAGGAAAGGAAAGGAAAGGAAAGGAAAGGAAAGGAAAGGAAAGGAAAGGAAAGGAAAGGAAAGGAAAGGAAAGGAAAGGAAAGGAAAGGAAAGGAAAGGAAAGGAAAGGAAAGGAAAGGAAAGGAAAGGAAAGGAAAGGAAAGGAAAGGAAAGGAAAGGATAAAGGAGAAAAGAAGAAAATTTCTTTAATTCTTTTCTATTTCGGAGGCAGAAGGGTCAGGGAAGCAATAAAGGGGAAATATATTAATCTTCTACCTCCCAGCAAAATTTTTCTTTGAATGGTCATTATTAAAGAGAAATAAGAGATTAGAGGAAGAAATTGAATTTAGATCAGAGGCAATTGTGCAGATACCGTGTTCACTGAAATGGCCGCTGAGAAGCGACTGGGGCATAGCACCACGTCCTCCGAGAGCAGGACAGTCAAAGCAGCAGCAGGGAAGCAAGCTCATCCAAAGAGACTATTTTGACCAGGAAGGATAAGTACTTTTCCCCTCTTTATTAGACTATAGCTGCTGGAAAATTGACTGTGTTGAGAGTTAAAAAAAACCATCACATAGAACATTATGCTTTGAAGACAATAATGTTACAGAGTCTACCTTTTTCATCTGTGAATGAGTTAATGTATAAAGAACACCATTTCCCAGGAAACTTTTAAGGCCACCACTAGACCCTATGTACAAGTTTTTATTCTCAGAAAACCTTAAAGGAATTATGTAATACTGTACTTAAGGGAAGACACAGTATGATTTTGTGTAAAACACTGTCATGACTGTTACTTGACATTTAGGCTGAATTCATCATTAACAAATGGATTTATAGTTCCGAGAGTCAAACACTTTTAACATTTCTGCTTGTTTTTCAGACGTTGTATTCTGTAGCATGATCAAAACTTGTTTTGCAGTCACTTAACCCAAAATCATTTACTAGGAAACAGTTAATGGATGTTTTATACAAGCCTTTTGAACAGAATAGAAATGATGGTACAATACTATTGCATGAGGTAGTGGGGTGGAATAAGAAACTTAAGCTTCCCACCATGTTTTTCTTGAATCAACAATAAACTAAGGTACTATTATTGTTATGCTGTTATATAATTCATTCATTGCTAGATATAAAAAAATATCAGCAATATCAGAAAAGAGTATTAATTCAAAAATAAGTGCTTTGGGTGCATCTACTCCTCAGCCACAAGAAATAAATATAGACACATAGAAATACACTTTAAATGCAAAAAACAAAGTAATATGCCTCACAACAAGCCATGTTTCTGTGATTGAATATTTGATATAAAGTTTGCTTGAGTCAGAAACTGCTATTTCCTCATGCACTCATTATATTGCATTTCCTACTTATCAGGAACACACATGTAGAAAAAGGTAGCTTTCAAAAACATTCCCAGGAAAAAAGTGGTCCTGCAGTTCCATTCCTCTTTTCTGCCTCTGCCTTGTGTTAGATAAATGCTAGGGCAGAAGCATCTCATGAGGAAAGAAACGCATTAGATTTTCCACAGACATTTGCTCTTATGAGGCTGCAGACATAGAAAGCTGCACATACAGTCTGGTTGTCCAGGTCTGACAACAGAAGTAAGGAGCTCTAAGATGACAGAAATGTAGTGTAGCTGTATGGTGAGGATGGCCTCCATCATGGGAGAAAACTGCTCCACAGACAAGACAAGACGTGGCAAACTCAAAAAAATTAATTTTAGCCTCTAACACCTGTATGCTATCATGAGCTTTAAGTATATATTATCAAGAAAGGTCAGAATATGCATGTGTTCTCTCATAATGTAGGTTTAATCCTAACAGATTCCAAACACACCTCTGGCGTTGAAGGTTTGAGTGAAAATTAAGATGGCAAAAGACCCAAGTAGATCCAAATAGATCCCAATTGACACCTTGTGGCAAGAGCAAGTGAGACAGCAGCCCTCATAATGGCTCTATTGCCACTTCAACATTAACTCTAGCAGGACAAGTTATGACTTTTATACATTCAGGTTTTTTGACCTGAGCAGTTCACCATGTTCCAGGGCTCCTTGCATTGCTTTCAACTGAGAAGTTGATTATGTCTCAGGCAGCTTAGGAGGAATCATATCTACTCACCAAGAGCAAGCAAAAGTCCTGATTTTCTGAATACAACTGGAATCAAGCAATAGCACAGAGCTTCTTTGCTTTCAGTCCCTTTCATTCCAATGCTCTTTATGTTTCCTTAGTAAGTGCTTCAGATTTTGATCAGCCATGTGCTACATTTCTGCTCCTTTGTGATGTATTCTGTGGTGTTTCATACACATGCAGGCTCCTAACTAAAGTTTTATTCAATCAACCCCTGCTCACCAGATAGTTTCAACTCTAGTACTACCTCACATCTTTTTTAAATTAGGACAGTGTATATATTTGCACTTTTTTTTGGAGGCAAAAACCTATTTGTCTTTTATGGACCTGTCAGATAGAGGACAGGGTTTACTCCTCAGTCTTAGTGGACCCATCAGTCCATCCTTGAACTGCATGTTTTTTTAGCACCTGGCAAAGGACTGTGAGTCTAAGTGGGGCCATGGGGGTCTAACACAATTAAATTATGACTAGAATGTATTATGAATATATGTATAAGTATAAATGGCATGATATATCTGAGTTTGCATCAGTACAGATTGTGGTCTTGGCAGAAACCTAGAAATGTTTCATGTTCACCAGGTGTCAGAGACTGAAATGGTTCATGCCATTGTTATGAAGGAGTTTTGCCCATTATAGCAAAAACTGTACAAAGAAGCTACAACCACTGAAGGCCACCCCTCCTTGAAGATGCCTGACTGGAACTTTGGACTGTGAGTTAAGCCACCTGAGGGAATTCACTATAAGAAACCATTGTTCAATCATCTCAGGTCTAGGGAAAATTAAACAAGGCTGAGGGAAAAGAATGCATCCACAAGAAAGCCAAATCCAGCAGAAAATCATACCTGGCTTGGTTTGGGGTGGGGGAGACCACAGCCCATAGAGGCCAGGTTTACACAGACTCACCTCTCCTGCAACGAAGTGGGGAGAAGGAGAGTTTTGGCATGGCATAACCTCAGATCAGAGGTGAACATCCATCCTTCATTACACAAACTGGCTCAGCTATGGAACCCCCAACCCCAGGAAGGCAACATCCATGGGACATTCATGTGCAAGGCAGCTGAGGACGTGTCATAATCCATCAAAGACCCCCAAAAGTGCTAACCAGACTCATTCCTTAGACCTTGTACCACAGGACTCCATGTGATGCAAAAGGATGCAAGAGACCCAGAGTCTGCTGCAAGAGATTGTGTCAAACTTGCCCCCACACAGGAGGGGTATCTGGGCAATCCCACCTGGCCTGAACATATATTAACCCATTGGATTCTATGTTTTTTGGGGGGACCCTCACCACCAAGAAAACCAGGTGGAGAGAATCAATGGACCATCATTGCGATCCATGGTGTGGTGATATTTGCTTTCATCTGTCGCGATCTTTTCTGTTCAACCCCCACATTTTCTATTTCTTTCTCTTCCTTTTTATCTCTCTCTTTCTCATATTCACTATTAAATAAAATCCATACTATTGACTTTGGCATATGGTCTCGTTTGCACCTTAATTCAGGCAGAGGCATTTTTAATAACTTTAAAAACTGGACTGTAATGCAGGATAGGGGCAACGTATGTGATCCCACCTGTTTTAGCTCAAGCCCTGAAGCCTCAGACCTGCATCCACATGGAGCCAGCAGGAATCTTTCCTTCATCCCATCTGTTTGCTTGGGTTCAGCATCCTCAGCATGGCTTCAGAGCTTCTACACCAGCATTTAGCCAGGCTTGCAGCACTGCTTCATCCAAACATATAACCTCTTACACCAGCTGAGCAGTGAGATAACCCAGTGCAGACCTCAGAGTGATCCACTGGTGGCTTTTGATGTGACAAAGCTGCAGGGTATGGGCCAGTCTCCGAAAGAGCAGAACACAAAATCTGTATTTATATGAGCAAAGAAGATGATGACAAAATGCCAATCCCTTCTGAAAAGCCAATCTGATTGTTTGCTTTACAGAGAAGAATATTTTGTTTTGTGTAATCTTTGGCAGGAAGAAGAGAGAACAAGGGGAAAAAAACCCTCGAGTTCCTTCAGACTCAGTGAAAAGTGATTGGCTTTGGTTTGCTGACAGCTGCTGTCTGCTGGCAGACATGGGCTTACACAGGTTTGGTTTCTATGCTTCAGTATTTTGCAAAGCAAATACAAACAACTTGGACAGATTTATATGAATGAACTGAATCTGTTTTCTCCTGTTGGAATACTGAATTTTCTTTGGCTTTGGAATGAGGGAAGAAGGAACTGGACAAAATAGATGAGGAACAGTGAGAAGACACAAACCTTGAAGAATTAGGGAGGAATAAAATCCTAAAAAATTTTCCATCTACTTGCCACACATGAGGATTACTTCTGACAAATTGGAGTAGAAGGAAGCAGACTAATTATAGCATGAAATTTAGCATTACATTTACTTTTTTGGTCAGTGACAAGACCAGAAAGATGGGCAGAATAATGTAGCATAATAAAGAGAACTACAGTATGTTATTATTATATTTAGAAAATATTGTGTTAACTTGTCCTGTTCTCTCAGTTCAGTTTGCTTGCTTTTGGCACATACTTATTTATTTCATATTGTATTTTGAGTATAGGACATCTGGAGGTTGTTCCATAGGATTTTTTCCTTTGAGGAAGCTCTGCTGTTGTAAAACCTCCTAGAGCCAGTGCTTCTTGTGCTGGACCTGCATTGCCTGGTTTAAGTTCAGCCTTGGGGTTAAAACACATGGAGGTGAGGACGAGCATGTGGCACCCAGGCTTTTCTGTGAGCAAATTCCCAGGGGAATTCTGTTGCTGAGGGAATTTGGAGAGGTGGGAACCAGCACAGATCATCTGCATCTGTAGGCAGACAGTGGATGTCATGGGAGCAAAGTGAAACACATGCTTGGAAAATTCTTTGGAAACCAGCCATATTCAGGACATAAAGAATGATTTATATTTACAATTTCATTGTGGAAAATAAATCCACTAGTTAACTCTCTGATTAGTTTTTCTTTCCAGAAAAACAGGGAGTTTTCTGACTAAAGAAGTAAAGATCTCTCATGGAAAAGGAGCACTGTACTGGAGTGTGTTATATTTTTATTTTAGGTGCTGTTCATCTATATTATCCTTGAAATTGCTAATAAAGCTGGTAACCCCAGACCAGTGTGGATTACAGTACTCTTGCTCCTTATGAGCACTTACATTCCCTTACCAAAGCAGTATGACAATTGTTTTCTAATCCAGTGCAAATGGAGTTGCTATTCCACATTTAAAGGGTCGTTTGTACATGTTCTCTTTTGGTCTTCATCTTTCCCTGCCTCTTCAGACTAGTTTTTCTTCCAGCTTAGCTTGGAAGTTTTCAAGCTTTTAGGCATGCTTTTTTTTTTTTTTTTTTTTTTTTTTTTTTCTTTAATTCCACATTTGATTTCCTGAAATATACTTTTTCTATTACAATATTTCCCTGAAATATAGCTATTTATTTATTTTAAAAATATCAATAGGGGCATGCCGATGATAATAATAATAATAATAATAATAATGTTTTATATTGCTGAATGCAACTTACACCTTAGGTATATTGTAGGTTTGATTCCCCAAAGAAAACACAGGGTCTATTAAGATATTTATAAGTGCTGCCAACTCTGAACTTGTAAAGTCAATAAATTTGATACTGTTATACACAAATATTATCTTTAAAACTTCTGTCCTTCCAGATGAAGGTAGTGGAAGGCTCTTGCTTCTTCACAAAGGTATATCTAATTGCTTTACTTCTTAGCTTTGTTTGCATGCAGTCTGAATTACAATGACTGCTCATTAGTTGCATTTAAACATAAAGACCATGATTACCACACCTTACCAGGAGGAAGAAAACTCTGTATGAGGAAAAGAACTCAACCCAGTCTTTCAACTCTTTTTCAGCCTCCTGCCACTGTGAAAAGATAATCTCTGCTTATTTTTTCAGCAAATGTCAAACATGTCATCTCTGTTTATAGATGAATGGATTTGAGTCTTGAAATGTTTATTCTAAGACTCTGTCAGTGGATGATTTTATCCTTTGGTAGTCTGTTGCAAAGAGATGGTACTCCCTTTACAAATCTGAATGAAGCGATGAAGAAAAATTTGTAAAAGATTGAGACTGGATTGCAGCTTTGAGCGTTATCTGAGTTGGGTTTTGTGGATTTGTAAAACTGCATTATATCCCATTGTGGGAAAGGTGAGGTGCATAAAGTGTAAATGTAACTTCTATTGACTCTAAACAGTGGAAAGAAGGGAAGAGTGAAAATGGAGAGTTGAGCAGTGTGAAACAAATATATTTGGTGAATTATTTTTCAAAAAATGTACCAAATGACATATTATAAAACACTGTAAAAAGTGCAAATGAATAAAAATTGTTTAATATAAGCAAGTATAAACACATGCTTCTAGAGAAAATGTGTTCAGTGATGAAAAACTAAGGAAAATTAACAGAATGTGAATGTGAAAATAACATGTTCAAGTCAGATTAATAAGGATCCCTTCAATATGTCCACACACAAAGTCATTGTAATTCAGACTGCATGCAAACAAAGCTAAGAAGTAAAGCAATTAGATATACCTTTGTGAA
Organism: Promerops cafer; assembly: GCA_013398275.1. Taxonomy (NCBI): domain Eukaryota; kingdom Metazoa; phylum Chordata; class Aves; order Passeriformes; family Nectariniidae; genus Promerops; species Promerops cafer. The sequence goes on from VZSE01015287.1 coordinate 1,282,334, forward strand.
GAAGCAAGAGCCTTCCACTACCTTCATCTGGAAGGACAGAAGTTTTAAAGATAATATTTGTGTATAACAGTATCAAATTTATTGACTTTACAAGTTCAGAGTTGGCAGCACTTATAAATATCTTAATAGACCCTGTGTTTTCTTTGGGGAATCAAACCTACAATATACCTAAGGTTGCATTCAGCAATATAAGATAAAGCCCTTCAGGAACTGCCCTCTGCTGCTTTTCTTGTGCCACATCTCTGGAGAATGCTTTCTGTTGCTACCACTCCTGGTGGTCAGGTGCTTCTGCAGTGACATGGCCATTGCTAGGGCAAGGCAGGGGACTTAGCAGAAAAAGCATCTTCTGCTGTGAAAACAAACCATTCATTCCCTTGTGAACACAAATCCAGGAAATTTGTCTCCCAAGGGCTGGCTAATTTTATCTATATCCTTGAGACAGTAGCATTTAGTTTTGCCTGCCCTCCTCCTAAAATGCCTTGAGCAGGCTTTGCCTCTGGCTGTTGTTCTGTGCCCAGAGTTACTAGAGTTTAGACAGAAGTTACTGCTCAGTTCAAAGGCTCCTGAATTTATTAGAAATGAATTACTAAATTGATGTTTGGTTTTAATGTGCTATGCTGAGTATGTGACATCAATATGTTCAATCTTCTGTTATTAAAGACTAAACTGCAAAACCATAGATATAAAATAATTACATGGGTTAGCATTTTTGTCATTGAGAATTAGTATCACTGCTGCTAGTATTTGCAAATTATTCAAAATTTCAAGATACTTTTTGTCCTTCCTCCAGAAGATGTGGAGTTCCATAATTAAACTCAACACAAATTTGAACACACTTGCAGATATAGAGGTTTTCGTAAGATCTCTTTAACACATAAATTTAATTCACCATACTATTCGAAAAAAATGCATTCTCCTCCTTTTTAAGACATAACTAGTGACATTCAAATAATTTTTCTTTGAAATAGTCTATCTCAAAATAAATGTTGATTTGAAGAAAGTGAACCTTTTCACAACACAAGCTTAGTTCTGAGCATATCTTTCTTTTTGATTTTCCATTAAGAATTTCCCATCTTAAAATTTAAACCTTTTTGAGCAGAAGTAACACGTAGACATTGGGACCAGAGCAAAAGTGAAGCCAGAGAGATTCTGGAAAGTTCCAAGGTAAGAAAGTATCTCATGGTCGGAGAGGAGGAGCTGTGTCTTCAAGGCAGAGATTGAAGTTCACCTTAGAGAGGAAAACATCTGCAAGGATGGACTGTGTGGGATATTCCCTGCACACCAATATGTTTGAAGCGTATCCCTTGGTGCTTATCAAAAAAGAATATTTAAACCAGAATATTTCAAAACAAGGGAAGCACTATGGAAAGATAATTAACAGAAACAGTCCAGTAAAAATAGATAAAAATTATAAGTATGAAATTGGGAATGAGATAAATTATTACAGTATGTTGTCTGGTGCCACTGATTCTATCCTATTCTGTCCTCTTGACGTAAGTCAAAACCTGTCAAAGTTTGAAGTCAGATGGCAGAGTTTTGATGTTTCTTTAATGTTAACACTGCTACTGTAAAATTAACAAACACATGCAAATCCACTCTTATGACAGTTTTGATTTCCTTTATTTGTACAGCAAGTGACTTTTCTAAGCTAGTCCCAAGACTATGTATCTTTACTTGATTTCACATAGACAATTTACTGGTGTCAGCCATGGTATGCACTGCCTATGCGTCCTGTAGCAGGCGTACTTGTACTGAAGCAATATTCCCTGTTGAAACTTGTTTTGTTTTGTATTAAAAGATCATTCTGCAAATAAATAACAAGATTGAATTTTCAGCTAAAAAAAAAAAAAAAGAGTTGTATTTCAATGCTTAATTTAGATTAAATGAAAAAAAAATTAAAAAAACCACATTGTGATTAGATTGACCCAAAATGGGGGTTTACTTAGCATGCTTATAAAAAACTGGAGAAAAATTCACTTTGTTTCATATCAAAATATTTGTGAAAGTTCATTGGATCTGAAGGTGCACTATTTAAATCATTGTTTTGTTCGGTGCTAGACCAAAACTCATCACAGGGCTTTTTCACCCCAAACACAAAAGCATCTTAAATGTGAAAGGTCTTATGGATCATTATGACCTTTTTCTCTAACCTGCCACCTCGAGTGTTATTAGTCAGAGCTAGGTGCAGGAGTGCCTGTTGCTGCTGCCTGGGATGGAGTCTGACTCACTGCTGCAGAGCTGCCATTGTGGCACAGAAGACTGGCCTTCAAATGAACACAATTTAATGCTTGTTTCTCTGTTTTAAGCCCAAAGAATAATAATTTCTATATATTCAAACACTTATCCATAACTGTTGGTTTAATAAAAGAGATTTCTTCTCCCACAGAAATATTTTTGCTTATTTTACCATCACAGTTTAAACAGCACAAACAGTAAGAATCAGGCCTGTCTGTGATATATGTGTTTTCCCAGGTGGGTAGGTCCACTAAAACACAGGCCTGTAGACCTGTGTCTCTGCTTTACACCTCAACTCTTTTGAAATCTGTTTTACCTGTGACTCAAGTTTCTGCTAGACTAGCCCTTAAGGGACAAAAACATTTTGCTCTGTCTCTTATGAAGTGTGGCAATATGGGCCCATTCTCAGCATTAAGAGGTTGTTGGAGACGTTCAAATACCACACATAATCTGGATGCAATGGCATTTTAATGCAAGCAGCAGCGATCTGTTTGTCTACCTGTGACAAGAACTGGAGTAAACAAGTGAGTTATGTGACTCATTTTGAACAGTCACTCTAATGGAAATGTGAGCAGCAATCAACCAAGTACCAGGCATTTCTACTCAAGAGCTCTACAGGTCTTTTTCCAATCAATCAAAAATAAACATATTAAACTAACATTGTGTATTCTGCCTTGAAATGTTTCAGTAAAAATGCACCGCACATACCGGATACCTGAGTCTGTACTGAAATAAACCAAGGATCTGAAGTACAAAGACAAAAAATATAGAGAAAAGTTACTGTATTAATGTAAAGGAGAAAATCAGCCCATTTGAGAGTGAGAGAACCCAAACCTACCTGAACTCTGCCTGTACCTGCTTGTGTACCCTGAGCACTCCTTTCTATCTCCCTCTATGCAACTATCTCATATATTTCTTGTCACTTTCTTCAATAAAACCATTTAACCTTGAAGTTCATCTCATGGCTAGACCATTCCCCAGGGAAGGGGCTGGACTGATGATGGATCTACTCCAGTGTGTTTTCTGATGGCCAGCACGCAGGACTTTGGGGCTTCTCCCCTGTGACCCCTCAGTCTTTCCAGAACCAGTGCAGAGCCTCACGTGTGTATTCAGGCTTTACATGAGAAAATCTAAGAAAATGACACACTGAGTTGCTTAGCTTACAGGTGCCTCTGTTCACTATTGACTCACAGCTGCCTGAAAAAAGTCACAACTGTTAACATTAATAAATGTTTGGTGCATGCAGGGAAATCACACAATTTATTGCAATGAAATAAAAATTGTAAAAGCTTTATTCCCTTTGGAAGCAGACAGAGGGTCAGTGAATATTTATAACTAAGGAGCAAATAATCTTCTTGTCACACCCTTCACATTCACAAGGAATGATTGCCTAGGAGATTTCAGTTAATGTCAACAAAATCGCCTTGTACATTATAATTTTCTCTAGGCATTACATATATGAAGAATAGTGAGACCTGTTACAATTCAGAAAAAACACAAGATTATAGAAACTAAAACCTACCATATGAAATTAATGTTATTAACAATATTTTGAATTAATCTAAAGGTACACAATTCTTGATACATTATAGAGTTTATAAAATCAGACTACATTTGGTTTCATATGCAATTTTTAATGTTTTTATTAATTTGTGTCTCTCACACTTTCTGCTTTTTACTTTTGGATTATATATTTATACATGTAAAGACAGAGAAATGGTTTTCCCTATTCTATAGTTCTGTGCAATTTAAGCCTGATAGATATTCTGAGGTAGCTTTCCAAAATATCTCTATTAAATGGCCTATTGATCCCTACAGTTGTAAATACCCACAGCACATTCATTTAGCAGGAATGTAATTTAGTTAGAAAAATTAAAATTGTTAAATGATCCATCTGGAAATGAGTGTCTTCTTGCCAAAGCACCATTTGGGATACATTCTATCCAGTCTGGCCCGAGTCACTGACACTATAAAAACAGCCCAGGGAGTGTATTCATTTTAAGATGTTATATATTATGTCACCAAATTAGTCACAGTATCATTCATCTCCAAACATAATTGGGAACCATGAAATGTAACTGTACCATGGCCCAGCTGGGTAGCTGAGGAATCTTTGTACAGAGTGAGAATAGCTCTAATCCAGCATTCAAGGCAGTCTGCCTGACTCCCATTGAGACCAACATCTGGATTTTCTGAACCTCAAGTGCGCCACCTGCCCCTGATAATCTCTGCTTGTTCTTGTGTTTGTATATGATTAATGTGCATAAAATGTTTGCAGGATCCTACAATACCTGGTAGTAAGAGAAATATTCTGGCATTGCTATATTAAATATTGCTGTTACAAATATCTGTGAAGTCTAATTTTGCTTACTCCTGAAGTCAGCTTTTGATTTTGTTGCAATGTGTCATGAGGTACATTGAAATTTAGATCCAACCACAGTGTACCTCTTTGAAGTCAACTTCTAAAAGTTTAATTAATGAAAACAGAATGATTCACCCGTGAGAGTCATAGTGCAAATCTAAGCCAGTTTTTCAGGCCACTTTACAAAGGCTTGATGGCCAGCTAGAAATCTGGGAACTCCCAGTCAGTCATTCATGAAATTTCTCAAACGGTTTCTCAGAAGTGCTCAGAAGCTGCCTGGAATGACAATGTACTTCCATTGACATGCTCATGATGAAAGACAAAGGGGTTTTTTTAAACTGTATTTTTGGAATAGTGCTGGCCCTGCCTCCAAACTTCACTCTGGGAGCATAACTGGCTGGAGGCGATCTTTCTTATGCATGAGATGAGAAAGTTTAGGTGAGACAGCAGTTTCAAAGGGTATATTCCTTCCAAGTGACACTAGAGATCCCTTAGGAGTACCACAGGGGAAAATCTTGGGATGCCAGGGGAAAAAAAAATCAGGGACAGATTCAGGGAGGCAGTGGTCACATGCAGAAGCCCCTAAGCTGGAGCTGTAACCTTTTTGCAGTAACTGTAGAGTCCTCATGCTGAATTTGACGATGATCGGTGATTCCTTCTTGCCACTGACCACCAGGCAACTCCTATTGTGGCTCACATATCAAGGTTGCAAACAGCTTTCCATGAGAGCTGGGAAAAGGAATAATTTTACCCCAGTGAGCTCTTGCTCCAACAGCCAGGAATCTACAAGGGGATGTGAATTAAAGCAAGAGATTTCTCTTCTACACAAAGGTGAAATTTATGCTGTAGCCAGAAATTGTACCAAGCACTGGAGTTAGAAAGAGAGCTGGAGCAACGTTTTAAGGTTGCTGAGACACTACAATTCTCACTTCACTTTGTGATTAGACATAGGTTTTGGGCTATCTCATGAGCTGTAATAATATTTTGCAGTGCAATCAGGCAGAGGAAAAAAAGCAGTGCACTCCCAATTACCTGCAGGAGCTCTTTATGTTCATTCTATGTTAACACAGCAGGTTGCTGCTTCAGTCTTTCATTCGTGTTCTAAGCTGCTGACAAACCAAAAATTTGAGATGTGTTTGAGAAGGAAAGTTTATGTGCTGAAAACTCAGTTTATTTAAAAGTTAAAATAGAAACCAAGCTTAGAAACAATCTGTGAGTTGCAGGTAGTACTGCAAATGATTCTGCAGAATTACCATAATTTCCCTTCCCAGGTGCTCCTTTTTACTGTAGGACACATAGCTGTAAGGCATCTATAACTGTAAAAGGTAAAACTGGTATATTCTGAAGAGATCAAAGCTATAGAGCACCTTCAGTACTTTTCAAAGATTTTATGCCCACGAGACTAAACCATGTTAAAGCAATTTCTCTGCAAAAACATGTGCTCAGTTAATCTCTGTCCAGGACAGTTTACAGACCATGGAAATAGCAACACAGACTCTTTAATCTGACAAAACATAGATTCTTTTGTACAAGCTCAATTCTTTTGTAGGCTGGAGACGGTTGGGGAGAACTTGGGTGAATAACAAAGAGATTTCCTCTCTTGCTTGAAAGTAGAGAAAGAAAGGATCAAAAGACTGACAGGAAGTGGGCAAATATTTGGGCTGTGATTGCTAATGTTATCATTACAAAATTCCTTTACCTTTATTTTTAAAGGAGGACATCTCTCTTTTCCCATGCAATGACCTGCTACAATTTGTTGGGTTGGGAATATGACCTTGCTCAGCAGAACACTGTGTTTTGTCACTGAAGTGAACGGCAAAACTGCAGAAATTACTTGAAAGGAACAAGATAAACCAAGGAAAATAAAAAAATTAAAGTAAAATTTACTTTCCATAAGAAATTTCTATATCATTTTAGCATGATTTTAATTAATAATTCTTTCTTTTGTTTAATGCACATTCATTAAATATACCTATATCATCACATTAAACATTATGAATTATTATCAGTTATGTATATGAATGACAAGTGTAAACTTTTGTCAGCTACTTGGGGTTTATCTCAACTTTCCTGAACACAGGGGTATTCACAATACTTTCTTTTAATAAAATATGGAGAAAAAGTACGTGAGCGAGAGAACAAAGTTAATGCTTGCTATGCATTAGGGAACACAGTATCAAAGAATTTTTTGGAAAAAAACCTTTAAGAACATCGATTCTAACCACTAACCAAGTACTGACAAGTCCACCACTGAACTATGCCCCTAAGTGCATCTGTATATCTTTCAAATACCTCCAGGGAGGTCACTTGAGCACGTCCCTGCAGTGACATTATCTGGCCATTCATAATGCTTCTATTTTCTTTTCAGATCACTTCCTCTTCATAACCCTGTTTGTAGAAATTAACACCAGTGCATAAATTAACCTGCAGTGATTTTTGCTAGGCCTACAAATTGGCCAGGTGAGAACATTCCAGTGAAAAAAGGGGAAATGTACATTTACCTTTGGGTAAGGAAATTGTACAAAATACCACATCTGATTAGAGCCATTATGGCCAAAAGGTAGCAAGATAGGCAAAATATTAGTGTGTTAGACTCTCTTCAAGTATCTATTTATATTTTATGGACCACTTAGATGGAGGACAGGGTTTACTCCTCAGTCTTACTGTACCCATCAGTCCATCTCCAAATTGCATGTTTTTGTAGCACCTGGCACAGAACTGTGAGTCTAATCCACAGAAATTATTTTCTGCTTATTTGATTTGATTCTACTGAGGAAATTCATTTAATGTATAAAAAAAAAAAATTTTAAAAGGCTTGTTCCAATCCTTTTACCACTGGTATCTCTGCAGCAGCATGCTATATGTTTAGCTATTCCTGAATAATGTATTTATTTAGCAGCTGCTCAGCCTCAGAATGGTGAAGGTTAAGGAGTGGTACAGCTCTCTTTACAGGGTAGTCTCTCCATCTTTTGTCTTAAGCAGTTTTCAGCAACACTTTTTGTTTTCAATGAGCATCTGTGCATTTCAATGAGTAAATACAGAAAAGTTCATTTTCCAAAACAGAGTCCTTAATGTCTTGCATGGAGGTCAGTTTATCTTGAAATGCATGAATGTAATCTATATAATGTTTGTTTTAACCTGTCTCACAAATAATCAATTTTTCAGTCTTTTAAAAGAATCAAGAGGGTCTGAGGTCTTATCTTTTTTTGTTGGTTTTGTGTTTCTGGGACTGAACTGTTTCATTATCCCTAATTATATGATGAGCTACTTAGAAAATAAAAGGCACACAGAAAAATAGCTTGAAAAGAACAAAAATAGCCCGACAGTTAATTATGTTAAAAATACCAAACACTTGTCAGCATTCCATTAACATATTAATGAGGGGGAAATAACCCTCATCTGTCTCAAAAAAAAAAAAAAAAAGGAAAAAAGTTGCTTTAAAAAAAAATCCCAACCTAGTTTGTAAATTTTGCACCCTGAAAGACACGGGTAATTTCTCCTCATTAAAATCCTACTAACTGGGTACCTAAGAGTTACCAAGTGTGAAGAGAACAGCGAGGCTTCTTCTCTGGTTGTTATTCAGCTAATGTCCTGGAGGAAGATTAATTAGACCACAGGACCTTATTTTAATAGGACTCATTAGAGCAATAGATCTGTAAGGGAAGGGAATGGAGGCTGGACAGCTGTGATTTGTGGGGTGATTTCTCCCACATGGCATAGAAATTGCTCTCAGTCTGCATTCATTTTCTCAGCTTAGTTTCTTCTTATTCCTGTGATGAGGTCATATCCTGGGCCAGGCAGGTAAGAAGGATGAACCCCAGACCTGATCCCTCTTTTGATTTGGAGGGTTGTTAAGCCATGCTCTTGGCAGCAGTGAGAGGAAAATGGCTCTCCTGGGCTCTTGCAGGGAGTGACAGAACAATGAGGAAAGCAGTGTGGCTGCACTGGCCTAGCAGACAGCAATACCTGCACTAAGGATGTAATGAGAGTTTAATCTATTTTTATACAGATATTGCAGTGCTGACATATTAGTCTTTTCACAGTCCTCCAAAAGGTTAACATTTCTCCTAGCTCTTGAAACAATATTAAAAAGCTACAGTGATTTCACTGTACTGTCAATGGTATTTAATTAAGAAAAAATGCTGGAAATTCAGATGGGAAAAAGTAGAAAAAACTTCGTTTTGAAAAGCTAAATGATTTACATCTGTTCCCTACATAGAAAAATAAATTTTGTACACCAAAAATAACTTCCATTTTATATGTGTGTGTATATATATATATGTGTGCCTGTGTCTGTGTGTACTGGAAATAACTAATTAATAGTTCTAAATATTCTTATATCTCATGAAGAGAAATTACTAGAGTCACTTCTGTCTTTGACCAATATATTCTGTAATTATCTGTCACAGGAACAGATTTGCCTGTTTTAATCTGTAGCTGTCCTTCCCATGCTTTGAATAAAAATGAAAACAAACCTTACATCCAGAGTATGTTGATTTATGAATACCAAAGAGCAAAAAACTAAAAGCAAAACCAAGGAAAAACAAAATAAAAACCACCAACCTGTGATCTTTATTCCTTTAGGTAGCTAAATGATCTTTTGGCAGTCTAAGCATGTCACTGAGCAAGACTGTTGAGGGAAAGTGCACTTCATCGTGGACCTTCTCTATGCCTTCACATATGAGTAGACTTTCTTAGGGATTTAATGCTGCAACTTCAACAATTCATCTGAATATCCCTTCCTCAACACTTCTCTATTTCACTTCTTGAAAAGTGTCCTACCCTGCTGCAAACATGTGACCTGTTAGGTCATATTTGACTGAAGTATTACAAGTTCAACATCGTAGTAGCTGCTCTGCTATGTGCTGATGGATGCAGCAGAGGTCTGCTCTACTTTCTAGTTGCCATGCCTATTGATTACCAAATGAAAATAAGCTTAAGACCTATTTGTAGAAGGTCTCTGCAGCCCAGAAGAACATCTGCTGATGATCCATATTTTTATCATGCTTTGAACACCAAAAAAAAACAGTGACATTTTTTAAAGATTTGGGGTCTGTGATGTACTAAGTCTATACCCCATAGACTTTGCCTTTCTCAGAGAGGTTTCTGGGGCTCACATACAAAGCAGTGTATCTTACAGATGATGGAGACAGTGGTGACTGTATGCTACAGCCACTAAAACTCAGCAGTTAATGTATCACTCTGCACAAGATGTTACATTTTTTTCTATTCTATGTAATTAAAAATGACATCTACTAGCTTTTTATTTTTGACCACTGCAGCCATAGAAAGACCATTCTTTTAATTAAAAAAACAGTCTAAAAGTACACTGTGAATAATACTCATTCATTAGCATCCAATAATTGACACTTTGCTCTGTCTGCATATCTTTACAAGGACATTTTTGTGGCCCCAGCTTTTGAAGCACTCTACTGAAACAATCATAGCTACCATTTAGACGAGAAACAAACTAGGGTTTTATTACTTTACTTTTCCAAACAGATTACATGATGGAAAATTGCAGCTCATGGAAATACTTTTTGAAAGATACAAAGAGAGGCAGACTTTATATTTTGAGGAAATGAACTAGCTAGATTTCCAAACGAAAGGCTTGTTTTATGCTGCAATCCATTGCTTGTTTAACTGCTTATATATGTTTCCAGCATTTGAAATGATACAATATACAGCTATAGCCAAACCATAAGATGTACAAATTAAACTAGTAAATATCATGCTGAATTCAGAATGATAGTCATAGACATTTATAATCTCCAGCAACAAGTTTCTCGGGCTGCCAAATGTTTTTACTTTAAAATGAATGTCAAGGATTTATCTATATTTGTTCTTAGACACACTGCAGGAGTGCAATGCATTCTTTATTTGCAAACTGTAGGAAATTTTTCTGAGTAAATACATAAATTGGCACAGTCTATCTTAATGGAAAACCTATTATTTTAATTACTAGGGGGTGGTGTACCCTTTTGCTTTGGATTTTTTGAATTAGTAATTAATGACTTCATCACAAATAAATCCCCATTTATTTCTTTCATTTCAGGGAATTAAAATGAAGATAACTCATTTTGGAGAATTTTCAGTATTACCCCAGGGTTATCAGAAGGACAAACAGTACCATATGGGAGTGAGGAGGCAGGATGCAGGTTTAGGAACAACTGAAGCCAGAGAAAACTTAAATGTGAAATTATATACACAAACATTTCTGATTATTGGTATTAACGACTGTTCGTCTTGCAAACTCTGTTGCCGAGAACTAGAGGACATCTTCACCAATAAACTAGATGTACAACTTGGTCACTGGAGGAAAAAAGAAGAAAAAAAATCCACAGCACAAGAATAAAAGAAACCTGGTTAGCAGACATGTCAAGCCCTGGATAGTATCATAAAGAAATTGTCCAGTTTTTCTTTACAGATACCAAAACTTCTCCAGCAGGCTTAGTTTTAGAGCCCTTCCTTCGCCTTTGCCTGTCCCTACTCCAAGTAACATCAGAGCTACTCCAGCAGGAAATCTTTTCCTTTTATTTGATGTTGGTGTAACTGGTCCTTGGACGGACTAAATCATAATAGCTCTTTAGACTCAAAATTATTTTGGGTAGCTGGCACTCATTTGGATTTGCTTCCTCTAGAGAGATGGAAAAGACAATTCCAGTTTTTCAAATACACTGTATTCCCATTAAATATTACCCAAGCTTTAAATGTAAACAGAAAGTTTAATCAAGCAAACAGATACATTCTGGCTTGTAAACTGGAAAGCATGTGTATGAAAGAGCAACATTTAAGTAAAAGAGAAAGTAAAACAAAAAAAGAGTAGAAAGAAAAAAAATCTCAAAATCTACCCAAAATCAGTCTATTCCTCCAGCTGCTGCTCAAGATCTTGATGAGGTTTTTCTCAAGCAAGTACTTAAGGAAACAGTTAAAAAACATCCTGCCTTTGCAGGAGTTGGTGTTATGAATTTATGACGTATGGACCACCAAGAATTTTTCAGCAGATAAGCTGCATTTTTTGAAGCAAATTGAAAAGGGCTATGTTTTTAGTTACTTTTGTAGTCCTGTTAGGAATAGTTCATGCAAATTATTCACTAAAGTGTTGTCTTTTAAAGTGGACTCCTGCCTTGGGTTTTCAGTTCCTTGTTGGAACCTAAGAGTTTGCTTGCACTAGAGTGCAGTCATTTCTTAGTGTTTTAAAACTTTTCTCTTTTGGGTGAATGTAGGTTTTTTTCTTTTATTTTGTTTTGTACTTTTACACACACACACACACACACACACACACACACACACACATATGTATATTTATGATACCATCTTGTGCTTCACTGCTGCTTTGTTTGGGTATTATATTTTTAATAATCACCCGAGGGTCTTTGAAATACTGACCCTTTTACATGTTTTAACCTTTTCTTCTTCAAAAGTCAGTTGAGTTTCAGCTCTTTATTTAACACTTGGGGTTTTTTTTAAACCACTGTTCTTTATTTATTTTAAGTTTAGGGGGATTTTTTTTATTTTTTGCCTTTTCTTTCTAGCATTCTCTTTTAGAAGACTACACAGAAATTATTCCTATATTCTGCTGGTTTTAGGAAGTTCCAAGTGACCTTACATTAAGTGTAAACAAAAGTGTTATTCTTATCCCTTGTAGTGATGGTGGCAATTTTGCACCAGCAGAATGCAATTCTAGACATCAATTTTAGACATTTTTCCCCTTTTCTTGATTCATACAATGATTTGAAGCTTTATTCTGCTACCTCTCTAGCAGTGGTATGGGAACATAAGCCAAACCACACCTTGTAGTTACATGGTTGATTTTTTAATCTCTGAGATGATAGAGAGCACTACATATGTTGAACTCTTTCAATTCAAAGAGAAGGCATAACACCCTGACATTTTAAGCAGAAATCACCATGTATAAAGATGTGCCTGAAAGTAGGAATAGAAGTTAGAAAATTAGGCAAACATTTCTGCAGACAGAACATGAGAAAGGACTTCTTTCTGTTCCTGAGAGCCTAATTTTCAAGTTACTATAGTACAAGCTATGACTGCATTTATGTACCTTGTCTATGTCCTTAATTGGTCATGACTCCAGCACTAAATTATGGAAGATGATTATCTTCCATAAAGGCAAGAAATGTAGACAGGGTACAGAAAAGGAAGGATTTAACAAATGGCTGTGACAGGGTAACAAGTCATTGATCTCACTTATTACTGTTATAAACAGAAAGCAAGAATTTGTGCTACCCTAACTAGGTATGAATGCAGTATTTGGACCTTATTTTATAAGACTGTCTGAAATATTTTACTTTTGCTGCTAATATGTCTCAGGTACAGTGTTCAAACCAATGCTTTTTGTGACATAGATCCCAAAATCCGATCTTCATGATTCTGCACTCTCAGTTTTGTGGCAAAATTATGCTTCAGTAAAATCAACTAGCTAGGCTAAAAAGGCTGTCTTCACACACTGGTACGGCAATAATTTTTGTCTGGTTCAGAGACTGATTTTTCTCTAAGAGTTTTTTGGAAAATGTGTCCTACACATTGCATCAATTCACAGGTCCCTTCCAGTGATGTGTTAATTCCCAAAATTATTTGTAAGGACAGACAGCATTGAATGCATTGGTTGTTTATTCTCTGTCTGCAATTTTTTTTGCATGGACTCTAAACTCAGATGTTCCAAATCTGCAGGCAGTTAATCTGTATGGACAGCCTGGCTTGAGTCATCAAGGAGCATGGGGTGAGGCAAACTACAATTCTGAATGCATCAATAATATGATACACACTACCAGCCATATGTGCATAAATTTTGAAGAAAAAAAATTATCATTAGATCAACTGCAATATCCTCTAATTATCAACAGTGCAAGTTTGATGAGGATCTTCTGTGAATTAAACACTCATGCCTGCTGGTCAGGAAATATGATCATTTGTTATTTTTACAGGAAACTTTCCTGATACCATAATTCTGTGATTTTAAAAAAATAGTTTATGAAGAATATGCAAGAAAAAATATATTAGGGTTTCACAACAATTAAGTTATATACTTTATGTGGTTGAAAATATCTAGATAAGGAAAAAGTGTGTGAATTTTTTCCATTGCATATTCATGGGATTTTTTAATTGAGTACCTACTTAATCAAAGACAAATTAGACCCTGTATGATTCTAATTACAGGGCTACTACAACTACCACAGTGTCTAAATTCAAACATCTTGAATTAATCAATCTTTCCACACTGCATATTTGAACAGATTTTCTTAACATGACTGTATTTTTAAATGAAATGGATAGGCTGCTGCAATGCCCTGCTCAGGTTCAGTCTGGAGAACAAAAGGGTAGAATGGTACAATGACATCTTCCAGACACTGAGTCATGCTAGTTCTTGAGTGGTTTGCTATGTGGTGTTTCTAAATGAATCCCGAGGACATTGTGACTACCCCGAAGTACTCCTGTGCATGACTGAAAAAGGCACCTGGATTTTATACAATTACAAGCATATTCAGCAAGGCAGCTCCTGGCTTCAGGGTACAAGGATGGCTTGTTACCCATCACATTAGATACAGCTACTTTTTCTAATGTCCTCATGGACGATTTTGCATTTAGGAGCAAAGAATGAAGACTGGGTATGATTTTTTTCTTTTTTTTCCCCAAAGTACAAAAGAATTCAGATATTTTTCTTGTAAAAAGGGCACACTTAGAAATTAATCTACATCCAGAATCTTTCTTCCAAGTAAATGAAGAGTTGAGTTAAGACAATGTAAAATACATCCAATTAACATCAAATGAAAATGAAACTTTTTTAGTAATCAGAAGTGTCATGCACTACTGTACCTCCAACAGATAACAAGACACTTTTTCTAAATTATGCTCTCCTAGTAGAAGTGTCTTGAATAGTCATGTATTAGGTGTATAGTATGTGATGAAAAAAATAATTCTGTGTATCTGAAATTAAAATACATTTCTATTGAAATTGAAATACATGTCTATACAGCATGATTTTTTCTGTTAAACTGAAACAGGGAGGCAAATTTTCAGGACTCTTTAGTTTATAGACCTTAAAAAGGTGAAAAAATGGACCTGTTCTCACCCAGCAACTCAATGACAGTGATGTCACATCTCTGCTGTGAAGTGGGAGGCATCTCAGGGGCTCATGCCTTCCATGATGACTGTCCATGCTGGAGATGCCTGCCCAGACTCAGGATGTTATTGAGCTCTGTGCACTGCACTAGAACATTGGCTTCTGCTTTGGCCTGCACCATAGTGCCTGTGAAGCTTTTGGCTCCAGGGGCACCAAAACCATCACTTTTTGTAAGAGATTACTTAGGAAAAAGTAAGCAGCATCTACTTGCAATTTTCCTGCAATGTAAAGAAATAGTATAATAATACCTTTCTTTCTTTTTTCTCTTGCAAATATAATGCAGTAATTCAAAGGAGATATCATTTGGATACTGTCAGTTGCGACTCCTGGACTGAGATGTGGGAAAGATCAGAGTTCGTCTGTCTGTCCATTTAAGCCTATGAAAATATTACAGTTGTCTCAAATGGAAAGAAGGTTTTTCCTCCTTCATCCCATTGACATGATGAGGGAAACCCAGATCATTGCTAGTATGTCAGTTTTAGAACTCATCTAATTTATAACAAATTAATATCTGCATGTAGATGACCAAGCTACAAAGATCCTTTAAGAAGGAATGCATTTTCATTTTTTTGTCTTGCCTAAAAGCATGTTTTTCAACCTCTGTTTCTCAAATACTGTATATCAGATTCTGGAATGGAAGCTGTCAGCCCCTTCCATGCATGTGGATGGGCTCCTTGAGGATACCACATACGGATTCTGCAAAAGACATTAGTAAAAGAAAGAAAAAACTTGCCATTTCTCTTTTTGCTCATCATTTTCATTCTTTTGAGAGGAGATGTACATAAGCTCTGTTTCTATCTGTTTTTAGTTGCCAACCCAGTAGTGGAAATGTGGGTTGATAACAGTGTACTGGGCTACTTGGGCCACTGATATAGATTGAAAGGTGCTTCTTATTTTCTCAAGTTTAAATACTTTGTGGCAATCAATCCTTGTTTGCTCAGGTGCCAGTAACCCATTGCTTCTTCACTTTTGGGAGCAAATCAACAGGGCCAGGGAACTGTTTAGAACAGATGGAGCTGGACCGATGAGCAAAATTAGAAAGTCAAGATATGATCTGAAAAGTCTGCATAACAGCATAGCCTACAGTACATGAATTAATTACCTGACAGATAGATTTATTTTTCTTTCTGAAAAGATTTCTTAGAGCATTTCTTAATGCCACAAAATACCTCCACTCTAGTCCATTAACAGGACTGAAAGACCAACAGTGAACAATTAATTTTTATTCTTTTTCCATGGTGAAAAATTCAGTCACACTCCCTTAACAATTTGAGAAGCTGGGTTAAATACAGGATCTGATATTATTCACAAAATTGTGGTGATAAAAGGGACAGCCTGATTAAAGGAGTAAGGAGAATGAATATCAGGTAATGAAAAATCCATTGTAGAGGATAAACTGAAAAGGTTTGCTACTATAAAGAAATTCTGTTTTGTTCTAATTCTGCTTATTCAGAACTTGCACCTATTGTTAATTCAGACTGACAAACATTTCATTTTGTTTTGCATTTCTTTGGAGCTTTAAAATTTACAAAAAACCACAACATTTTCTAGGTTGCTTTCAAAAGCCTCAGTTAACCCTCTTGCAATTCCTTGAGTATATGACAAGGAAAAATATTTATGTATATTTGGTTTCTGTTCTGACTTAATAACAAATGGCCTGATTAATGATAATTGATGACATTTAGCAGTTCTGATCCACTAGCCACCAAATCCTTAGCGAGCTAGTAACCACTGAGATATACATGTCAAGAAAGCCTCATATTTCAGTTTAGAGAATAAAAATGTCACAGAAGACAAACCTCAGGCTATTTATAGAACAGATATTTCACAGTAAGGTTTATATTAGTGACTGTTTTCCTGTGAGAGTTATCAGGAGAAGCTGAAAGCACTCTGTGCCAGTAAAGAGGTGCTGGGGAGAAAACCAGGGAATTTGAAGGGATGCACAATGCAGACACAGGTGGCAGGCAAGGCAGTGCCCTGGAATAGCTGCTGATGGCTGAGATACATCAATGTTTACATGCCCAGGAAGATACCTTATCCTTGATTACCAAAATTTATCAAACACTGAAGTCAGTATCAACTATTTTTGTGTAGATGAAGAGTAGAGAGAAGAACACGCTACTCCAGAGGTTTTAGTTTACATCTAATTACAAGTCTGAGAGATAGCAGACCAACTGAAAGGCAAGCAAAGTGCGAGAAGGCTGGCATAAACTGCTTTAAATCACACTTCTCCACTGCATGAGTAGTGACTACTTTGCTGAGTGAGCTGCTTTCAGCCCAAAGCCAGGTTTAACCCCTATCAGAGCACCACTGGAAGTCTGCTGAAAAGAATACCTAGAAGAAGCTAATGAAGGGTCTACAGAACAAGTTGTATGAGGAGTAGCTGAGGGAGCTGGGGTTATTTAACCTGGGGAAAAGGAGGCTCAAAGGGGACCTTATCACCCTCTACAAATTCCTGAAAGGAGATTGTAGCCAGGTGGGGGTCAGTCTCCTCTACCAGGTAACAAGTGACAGGATGAGGGGAAACAAACTCAACAGGCTCCAGGGGAGGTTTAGGTATATATATTAAAAAAAATTCTTCACCAAAAAGGGTTGTTTAGTACTGGAACAGGCTGCCCAGAGAAGTGGAGGAGTCACCATCCCTGGAGGTATTTAGAAGATATGTACATTTGACGTGTAAGAACGTGGTTTATTGGTGGGCTTGGCAGTACTTGGTTAATGGCTGGACTTGATGACCTTAAGGGCTTTCCCAACATAAACAATTCTAAGAGATTTTGAATATGCATTTTCCCTCTCTGCTTTCGCTCCTGTAGCTTTTGAAGGCTTGTTTTTTTCCCCTGAGTTTGCACTGGTCACCAGTGTGTGCAGCTTAGGCAGGTTTAGGCTGCTCTGTGCAGCTGCAAGTTCTTTTCCCTGGCAGACCATCAGTGGCCAGGGACTCCTGCCAGCACTGTGCTAGCATTACACCTGGATCAATCCTTTCTTGCTAGTGTAGGGGTGTAAAAGGCAACAGAAAATCTGGTGAATGTACCTGTAGTTTGCTCTAGACAAATGAGGAAACCAAAGACAGTACATAACCCTGAGTGGCAGACCTTGATATGTGCAGCAGAAATTGAATTGCTTACGACAAGTGAATTTTCAAAGGACCTGATTGTGTGTGACAACGGCAAGGGGAATGACAAACAAGTTTGCTCATCTGTGTCCAAACTCATGACAAGGCATATATGGGCTGCTGAAAACTCAGCTAGCTGAGACTGTCGAAAGAGCATATCAGTGTTATTTCTGGTGTTCTCAGATCAGAAGCTGATGCAAACTGACAAGCACTGAGTTTGCCTGTAAGGGTTCATATCTCCAGTGATTTTAGTCAGCTTAAGTGAGCTCTTCTTCCTGTATTTGCGTCACTGTCTTCTGTTTCATTCGGACAGCATTGGGACACAAATTAAAGAGGTGGGTTTATTAGTGATACTTACCACTAATATGTCTGTAGGAAACTTATACTAGCAGAATGTGAAAAGTGACATATTGCTCTCAGAATACCAGATGATGCAGCCATTAATTGGCCTCTTGACAAAGGCAACGAGTGTATTTATAATTATGGGAACCAGAACAGGTGCCTCTGGCAGTAACACTGTTTTGTAGGTGTGCTGTACAATGGTCCCCACAGCCCTGACCTGGTACACATTCCAGCCAGTACTGTGAAGGTAAAGTCAGAGTATGTATTATCCACTGGCACACACTGTTTTCCTCTGGAAAAAAAAAAGGCAGAGGATGGAGGAAAGAAAGCAGTTGTACTTTCTGAACTGAAGATATTCCCCCATCTGGACTGTGGGGGAATGTAAAGCAAAGCACACCTACTCCAGCTTGGAGCCAGAGATGAATGTTACTAGTCCATAAGGTGTGATGCACATCTCAGTCACTTCAGCAGAAAAACAGGGAAGGCAGTAAGTTGCAGTGACTGCAGTAAGAAAACTGAACTAGAGATGCTGAGGAACCTCACTTATCAATCAATAGAGGAGATGAAGACAAAGGTAAATAAATATATTCATTTTTCTGGGAACAGCTTCTTCTTCTACTGTATTATCAGACCTTCTACTGAAATATTTTATATCAGTGACCAAGAACTCTAAATAACAAATCCTATCCTTAACCAAGTAAAACAATTTTAAGAAGTCATTCACTGTTCTGTAGATCTGGAGATCACCAAATCATTTAATATCTCTGAAGATAAAAAGGGTAGGGAGTGCATATATGGTGAATATAGATCAGATGAAGAGATTGCTCTCAGAGGAAGACTTACCCGGCTAGCCTACTACCACAAAGCTGTTTCTAAAGAGGGCTTTGGTGTAGTACAATGTCCTGTGTATGGTCCACATTTGTGTGTTGTTTCTTCATGGTTCACAAAGGACACACTATTTCACAGTTACCATCCTCAGTGCAGTCAGTGCTGCTTCTAGGGAAGAGATTTTTGTGACTGAAACAGCGGCTGCTCAGAGCCTGTAGATCAGGTGGCTCAAAAAGTAATCAAGAATAACTGACTGAAATCTGCATTTATCTCAGAAAAGAAGAGAGGGCTGGGAAGAGAGTTGCCCAAAACTCCTGTACAGAAATTGGCAGAATGAAAAGTGTTCAGCTGTCAAGTAGGTACAAAATTCAGCTTCATGAGATTGAGGGGAAATTTTCATTTGTCTTCTTTTCTCTTTTCACTTTTATAGCAAATTATATGTGAAGAAAGAGTGAATTAAGCTCCTTACATAGGAAGATAATGTATTTTGAATAGTGATGCCCGAAAAGGTAATGAACATAGATGAGAAAACCAAATTCAAAGGCATCTCTCAGCCTCATATGACGGTATGTTTCAAGTTTTGTTGACCATGATCAAATTAAGCCTTTTTAGTTATCACAGCTTTTATTTGCTGGCTGAATTTCACAGAACTTAACATTGGAAATTTTGATGTGGAAAAGCAGACATCTTAACCAGACAGGTTAAGATGTAATTACATACTCTCACATGCTTATCTGGGGTTTGGCCTGTACAAACAAATTTCACAGATTTCACAGTACAGTGGCTAGAACAGCCTTCTCAAACTTCTGTCCTACTTCTGGTGGTTGTGGAAAATTTGAGACACCCTAAAGACACCCTAAAGTGAGAGGGGAAAATTCAAATGTTTGCTTAGCTACTAAGTGACAAATCTTATACATGTTCAACCCTAATATAGGCAATGAGGCTGCAGCAGTCTAATTCCCCAGACTAACGAAAGTGGTCACAATGCAAATAAATAGTAAAACTCCAGTTCATCTCCCACCCTTTGAGGAGAAAAGTTGTTCCAGTCACCCAGCAAAGTGTTCATGGTTTTGCTTTGACTGCCATTTTTCCCTCTAACTGTTGGATATTTCTAATGGCATTACCTAACATCAAACTGTTTTGAGGATTCAGCTCCAGATCCTGTCCTGGCAGACCTCAGGTAGAATTGTCCCAGGCTCCAGTTTATCTGAAATCTAAAGTAAATTTTTCACCATTTATTCCCCAAATTGAAATAGTTTTTTTAATAAATATTTTCTTTTGTAATTGAGTTATTTGTCACTGTTGAAATTTTTGCTATTTGAAATTAAATGGCTATTCTCCTCACTCCTGTATAACTCAATGTGTATTCTGAGACTTCATCTAAAGATGCTAGTCCAATAACATTTTGATGATCATGACATTTAAAATTTGCTTTTTCCTTGTCTTACAACAGAAATCTTAAGTGTGCACGCAGAAAAGCAGGCATATATTTCACATTAGAATAAAAATATCTTTTTTTATTTAATGTGAATTGTTGTTGAACAAAGATAGAAAGTCACATGAGATAAAATTATGTATGTAAATGCCAATAGAAAACCTTATCAGAAAAGCTGAGTTATTCATTACAAGTCAGAAAAAAATTAACACAATCATTGTTTTCCCTTATTACAGAAACACATGTAGTTCACCACAGGAATGAAATAAAATATCCTTTCTTGGGGATTTCACACTAATTTCCATGGACATGATCAATTGAAACAAGGTATTATGCAGTTCCTAAAATAGGTTCAGGTTTTTATAAGTCCTTCTAGCAATATTATCTAAAAGCAAAACAAAATATTTAGACTATTAATAAGTGTACATTCTTTTTTATCTACTGCAAACAAGGAAAATAAACTTTTTAACTGAAAAGGGGAAAATAGTGAAATTAATAATTCATAACATTCCAAAAACCCCATCTATTACAGGAACTACTCTTGTAGTAAATTTGGCTTCCAGTACTTGTAGGTATTAAGTATGTAAGTACTTTTTCACTTGGATGTAAGAGATGACATTATTATTTTAAGCACACCTTAAAATTGCTTCCTCATTCAATTTTTTTTTAGTGTAGGCAAACAAAGAACATTAGGAGACAATAATCTACCAGCAGCTCCTGCAACCATATGATATCATGGGTTTCTTCAAATCATCCCACCACTTCTGACCACTTCTGATTCTTCACATGTCTGGAATGATTATCGCATCTCAGGTGTGACATTTCTCTGTCCCTGGGGAATCCTTTACTGAATTCTATGCTATCCTTTAAGTCTGCAGCGTTATTCTGCCCATGTGTCTTTTTCTTCTGTTGTCCTCTTTCATATGACCTGCTTTTCCTAATTCTGGTACCTCCTTATGTTTACCTCATTTACCATCTCTTTTCTTTTTCACATTCAGCATAAACTGAGTGTTCTGCAGTGCTGCTGTGTCTGCTGAGATTCAGGTTCTAAGCATGGGCTTCCCATTGCCCCAGCTGCTTGACTCAAGCCTTTTCAAGAGGTGAAATTTCAGGCATGGATAGCTTGTTGGACTAATTCCTCCTGATTTTAAAGGGACTAAGGATTCCTCCATAGTCTGTGGGAGAAAAGCATCAGGCACCTACAGCAAACATGAACCACAAAAGTAATGGAAACATCTAATTTTCCTTCTTTGACCTTTTCCTTTTGTGCCAGTGGCACAGTCAGTTGGAAGTACAGTATTCAGGGTGGTGAACCAAAGCTGTGTATTATTATGAATGGATAGGTGTTCTGCCTTGAAGCATAGTCCTGCCTGAACAGAAGCCTGTATCCAGCACGTGTCTGGCAAGGACTGCCAGATCAGTTCACAGTACTGTCCTTCCTCCTCGTATGTGATCTGGACATTCAGGGAAGCAAATTTCTCTCAGTAACCAAGGACTAATTTGAGACTTACCAAAGACAGAGGTTTCATTTAAGATCTATTTAGAGATGGTGAGTAAGACTTAAATGTTTTGCAGACCATTTACTGGCCTTTCACAGGGCCACAAACGTCACAGGGCCACGAATGTCACACTGAGGTGATGGTTTGGCGACGCGTTAAGTCTGACTTTAGAACTCCTTGCACCAGATAAAAAAAATCTGAGTTGAAATATTGACTTGTCATCTTACTGTGACAGTCCAAATGCAATAACAAATGCTAATGTTCTGTCAGGCTTCCTGTGAGATCAGGTGCATCTGTCCCTAACATCCTAACTTGAGCATTTTTTTGTGTAAAGAATTTCTTTAAAACTTGAAAGTCAAGATAATTTAATGTGCCACCACTCTGCAGAACCTTCACTGTACCTTTTTTAACTATCTGTTGAAGTTTTCCTGAAGATAATGAAACACTCAGATTTAAACCCAAACTGCTGTGGTTCCTTCACAGCTGAGTTCAACATTAAAACCTTCCTCTTGTCTCTAGAATTTGTACACATTTCTTTCATGGTACTATTTGCAAAATAGAGCAGAATGAAGCATTCTGTAATGGATCAAGTTATTTTATTGACCTAAGTGGAATAGCAAAACCCTCTAAAAGTGACACAGTAGAATTTGTGAAAATGTCAAACTTTGATAGCACTCTGCCTTTCACGCTTCATATCACCAATTTAATGGATATGACTTATGCAGGCAAGTTTTCCCAAGGAAATAATTAGCACCCTTCACTCAAAGGTTTGCTTTTTTAAAGGTGGTCACCACATTTGTCCTCAAACAGTACAGAGGTTTCTCATTATCTACTAACTTGCTTATTTTTCTTGTTTTCTGAAACCTCAATGCATGTATATATTGTGTAGAAATTTGGCCTTCTGTAGGAGAGAAGAAACATCATGTACTGGTATTTTCTTCAACAGAGTGTTTGCCTTTCAAATTTCAGGATATAGTTAATGCAAAAAGACAGAAGTTAAAAAGTATATCAGATCCTTGATCAGCATCCCATCAGAATCAAGCAAAAGCTTCCTCGAGGCTCTGATCTGTTTTCATATCAACTCCCACTAATATTAAAAAGTAAACCAAATAGTTATTCTGAGGATTACTCATGATTTATTGTACTAGAAATCAAGCCCAGTAAGTAGAAGAGAACTCAGCTAGACAATTAACTTTACTGCCTACTTTGGATTTTGTAAATGCTGATGTTTCATGTCTATGTTTGCAGAAGTACCCTTTCTACATGCAGGACAGGTCATAGAGGTCTTTAACTCATTAGGATGTCAAGATTTAAATGAAGTTGACCACCTTATTCCAGAGCACACTGCACATTTGTTTTCATTTGATGACTGTCCACTATTCCATTTGGTATGACTGACTGGCATTTCATCAGGAAAGATTAAAGACTTCACTGGATTTATTAGACACAGGCTTACATTTCATTGCCAAAACCATGGATAGTTGCACAAACACTAACATGATTCATGGTTGCTGAAATGTAATTTATACAGATCTTTCATTTACTCTTACTCAGCAGCACCACTCATATTCAAGAAACTGTCATCACATGAATGTTGAGGGGTGAAGATTTTCCAAAACTGCTGCTCAAGCATCCAACTCATGATCAAAGAGCAAAGCTGAGGAGAAAATATCATGATAAAAGAGGAAAAAAATTCCTCAAATCAAAAATGTAAATAATGAATTTCAGGTCAAAGTAAAATAACTGCTTTAGTAATTTCAAAGCATATTTTTTGATTCAAAATTTTAACTCTCAGCACAAATTGTTATATTTCTTTAAAATGTTATTTCTTATGAAAAAATGAACTCAGTTTTGAGAGATCAAGATATGCTACTCTGAACTTTCTTCAAATCATTTTTTTACTATTTAGTACTGACAAATATTGGTCCTTTTCTTAAAAATCTTTTGGATGTTTCATGAAGAAAGCTTTCTTTCCTGTGGGCAAAAGTTGAGATTCTTTACCTGTAGAAACACCAGGTCCTGGAGTAAAAACCAGCCCATGTATTGTGAATCTAAATTATAAGCAAGTGAATTTCGAGCACCTTCTTTTTAAAACCTCAGGTCTTTTAGTACAGAGCAACAGAAGAGTACTGATAGAGAGGAGAGCTATCTAGAAAACTGTTGGCATACTGCTGTTACACAAGTACACCTGGAACAAAGCTCTTTTTTCCCCACACTTCTCCCTCTTCTGTAGAGTTTCTTCCTCACTGTAATATAAATGATGATACCTTAAGTGTCTTGTCATTCTTGACTGAGAGACCCTTTGGCGTTACATCTCTGTTATCTTCCCACTGTAATTCTGAGGCTGGAATGATGGAGAGCCATTAGTGATGGATGACTTGATGATTCATGATTTTCTCTGTTGACATTAAATCTAGGTGGATTTACCATTGATCAGATTTTACGCATAGGCTTGGAGCTGAAGCAGTATGGAATCTTTAACTGGCATTGCAGGAGAGTTGTTAATTGCATTTCACACCAATCCCTGGCCTGCAGAGGTTCCAGCACCTTTTTTGGTGGGCTTATCCCAATGTGGGTACATGCAAATACAGGTGATCTGCCATCTCAGGATTTGCTCATCGTAAGTCAAAATGGTGTGATCTGTAAGTCCACAGAGACCACAATTTATAAGATAAATGTCCACTGAACCCTAAACCAGTCACATGACAAAATGCCATAGGAATTTTTTTCTTCCCCAATAATGATGAATCATGTTAAATTTAGTTGTCATGATTATGAAAGTCTGTCAGTATTGCGCTAAATCAATATGTTCTTTTTGGTCACCAAATCTCGAAATACAGACAAATGACTTTTGACACTGATTAATTCCTGTTTTAATAACCATGAAATGACTTGTTGATAGAAATGAAAAGTATCCTATCTGCCAGTGAAAGAAAAAGCAGCAGGACATTTCTAATTTTCCAGTGTTGAACTTTGAGCCAAGAAATTATCCATCTCTCTGAAACAGTTTACTGTACACATGACAGAAGTAATGCATCTCCCATTCAACTGGAGTCTCAAAAACTTGGGAGTATTAGTGTATTTATAGAATTAATTGACAGGAGATGAATTGCTACCATTAACAACATGACTGACTAAGACTGACTGTCTGACAAAAATCATTCTCATTCTTCCTTTTCAATCTAAAACTTATTCTTTTCTCTTGAGTGGAGCTGAATTCACCCTGTTTGACCGAATATTTAATAAGTAACAGAAATTAAGCTGCATATAATCTTTAGGGCTTATATTAATGCAAAGTGAATAATGAAAGGGTTTATCCTTTACAGTGAAGACAGAAGGATTCTGTCAGTTTCAGGCTTTCATGGAAAAAAGCCCTAAATACCAGAAAAAGGCATCTAAAAACATTAGGGTATTCTGGATATGACATTTACCAACTTTAGTGTACTTGTAATTATGTGCTTTATGCATGTCTGAAATATGTAAAACACTTTTAAAGCCTACTTGTAGAGAAAGTACCTGACACAACCAACTTATAGATGAGAATTTACCTTGTAAAAGTATTTTTTTCTTTCAGAAGGCAAAAGGAACTTATTTAGTACTTTTCTGAAGAGTAACATTAAAAAGATGATTATGAACAGTGATGAACCTTGATTTAAAAAGAATACAAAACATTCTGCAGTCAATTACTATCCAAAAATTAGCATCTAAATGTCCAAAAAACAGCACATAAGTTGCCTACACTAAGTCTCTCCACGTTCCTCAATACATGTTGGATGTCACAAAACTAATGAAAATATTAATACAGTTTAGAGCTGCATTACTTTCTGACTGCTATTGGTTATTAATGATCTCACTGCACTTTCACAGTTAATGAAATGCTTGGTTTTGAGTCAGATTTTATGTTGTCAGCTCCATTTCAGTCATCCTATTCTCCAGTGTGTGTTAACTGCCTATAATATTCTTTGTATTTTTGTCTGGGGATTTTTTCTCCCTTTAGCCACATTGGATATAGTCTACGCAATCTAAGATGTGCCTGTTTTTATTCCAGAAGTAGAGACTTTTTGGTAATGGTTAGGCTGTCACCTCAGTACTAGTTTAATGCACACCACAGCCCTGCAAGTTCCTCCTTGGAACTGTAAATACAGTAGTTTAAAACACTCAGATCTGCTTTTGTCTTGCCTTTAATCTACTTTACTCTAGTTCCTTCCACAATGGACAATAGAAATAAATTAAGGAAGATGCAGCAGACTTTGAGGGTAGCACAAGAGCCTCAAGTTCAGAATGAGAACTGAAGTATCCCTGGGTGGACTTTCACCTCCTTAAGGTGCATTTCAGTCACTCCTCAAAACAGCTCCAGGGCTAGACACATTGATGTAAAACTTGCAAGTTTGAAGCATGGTTATAAAAGGTTTACAGAATTTCCAGATCCCATTCTCATGAAAATATCCACAATACAGGCAATTTCAGCTGTCCTCCTGCATAGCACAGCTCAGCAGAGACAGCAGATTTTGATAAAGTATTCTTGGTGATCAGTGATTACTCTGGCTGTTTTCCACAGACCCTGCTCCATTGGCCAGAGGCAGCTTAGAGCAGATTTGATCCCTTATTCTCCTTTTAACTCCTGTCAGAGCAGATACCATCATTTTACCCTAGATTTACTGCAGTTCACTCCTGACCTTTCTATCCAAGTGGCACATCTCTAATAGCAAAATACTGTTCCCTAACCCTGAAACTGAATGGTGGAACATAGCTCAATTCAGGCTGGTTAGACTTCCTTCCTTCAGAAAATAGGTTGGCTTCATTCATATCCTTTGGTGGCCCCCACATTGTCTCCCTGATTGTGCCCCTAAACTGGGAATATGATATTTGACTCAAGCCTGCAAATATTTTAAAGCTGAAGTTCGTCATAAAG
This sequence comes from Promerops cafer, assembly GCA_013398275.1. Classification (NCBI taxonomy): domain Eukaryota; kingdom Metazoa; phylum Chordata; class Aves; order Passeriformes; family Nectariniidae; genus Promerops; species Promerops cafer. The sequence goes on from VZSE01015287.1 coordinate 1,309,197, forward strand.
TAATGCTTGTGCCTGAGCTCAGTGAGTTTCTTTGGGAAGATACAGCCAGTAATTGCATAAGCACCAAATTCAATTTACTATTAAAAAGAGAAATCAGAACAACTGAATCCTCCTTGTAAACACCCATGAAACCTTACTCATGAGAGAAAAAAAAATGCCACTGCAGTGATTAGTTTTTTGAGAATCATTGTTTTATAATTCAGGAGGAACTGCAGGGTTTCTATTACTGATACATTAAATAAAACAGAAACACACAAAACCAAAGAATCCCTCATTCTAATGGTACACAGATATCAAACCATGAAGAAACTGCACATTAAATAATTCCTGTTAGCACATTAAAGTGAGAGAGACAGCAAAGACTTGAAAGTATTTACTCATTTAATAATCCAAATACCATCAACGTTGGTAAAACTGGTTGATTTAAAAGACAGCTCTCACTGAAGATAATAACTTTGTAAAATTTTTTGCCAAATCTGTTTCTTATATAATAAACATGATTTCTTTTATAAAGAAAATGTTCTAAGTGTATAGGTCTCTGATGAATAAGGTCCATACTAGTGGGCTTCTAGTATAACATTTGGTGGTGTCAAATACATCAACCATTCCATTAGAACACAATAAACTTTCACTACCAGTACTAATGTTTGCAAATATATGTTGTTTGGAATTGGTCATCAGTTGCTAATTAATGGATAGGAAAGCCAAGATGCTTGTTTTGACTAACACCATAGTAAGTCATATATTTTTATTCTGGGTGAATATTTAGTAATAAAGTTACCTCTTATTGTTTGCTCAACCTCTGTTTCATCCTTCAGCATGGTGCATATTTTTGTTCTGAACCGATAGCTCCAAACACATAGCTAAGGTTAGCTATGATACTTCAAACTTGTACTACGAGGAGAAGGACAATGCATTTTCAAGGCAGCCTTAGTGCAATAAGAGCTTACATGAAGTCTTTCAGGATTCCTTTCACTAAAGTAGATTTATGGACAAAATGCATAAAAATGTATTAGACTTTCCTGTGCAGAGAATTAGAGATCTTTATGGTTGTGTAATTTCAACTCTAGGTCACAATAAAATTGCCTTGACATTTACTTTCAGCCTGTGAGAAGAAGAAAAGTACTTGTCTGTCATTTTCCTGCCCATCTGATTATCACAGTCTTCAAGACCTTCATGAAGACAACTCAATTTTCCCTATTAGCTAAATTTACTTGCAATATGACATTATGGATCCTGAATTAAAACCTTTGATGAAAACTTACTTGAAGCATCTAGTTATGTGCTTCTGGATATGTGTGTATATATGATACAAATATCTCCATGAACAACATAGGTTTTCTTCTATCATTCTCAATATTCTAAGGTAAAGTATATGGTTAGAGAAAAGAATTTCCAAAGGAAAAACAAAACCCCACAAAATCTTTCCAAGAGTTTATAATACAGCCTGCCACTTCCCTTCATATCTCCTTACAAAAACAAGGAGACAGGATGTTTTGGGAAATCAAATGGAGACATTGGTCTTATATCGTGCTATGATTTTGTCTAGATAGATAAACTTAGCCACTTCACTCTGTCATTCTGTGATTTGGGTTCATCTCCTGTCTTGTCTGTGTAGATTGCCCTGTCAGTCAAATGGAATTCCCCAGCTACCAGTCTTTTTCTAGGTAGAATAATGCAAGATATATTGCACTTCATTCTAGCATATTAAGAATGTTTACACCTCCTGAACTAGCTCACTATCTGTATTTTTCATTGCTCTTCAAAAGGCATACATAACTGGATTTTGTCACCTGTTTCCTGCAGTCCTGAGCATAGGCTGGCACTCCTGCAAAATGAATAATCTGTGAGAAACAAAGATCTTCCAAATGTCATACATTCAATTATTTCAGTATTATGTGGTATTATCTAGCAGATGCAGTAGGATCTTCAGCCACCCTGGAAACTGATTTTATCTCATTTTTCCACTACATTATGTATTTAAAGAGACTTTTGTGGTGTTCAAGTACTAAACATATCTAAGCTCTATTAGAAATGTCTTATTAGGTCTAGATATTATTTTCACTTCAACTAGAGGATATTTTGCTTGCATTTTATGCAGCGTTATGCAACTTTTCTGAATTGCAGATGTTTTTCAAAGCTCTTGGTGAGTAGAATATTCTCTACAGTACACAAGAAGTTATCTTGAGAAGCACATATTGAGGTTAAATATACTCGATCTCACACTTCCACAAGTGTATTATTGCCTCTCATGTGGCTTCAGTCAAACTGAATATTTATTAACTTCATAGAAATTAAATTAATAATTTGGACAAAAAAGTGTTTAGATAAATATTTTAATAAAATACTAAGGCCAGTTTACAGATTTTCTGATTTATCTTAATCATTAAAACATGTGATTAATCAGGATTTGCATATAGCAAATTCAGCCTTATCAACATGAAAGAAGTTTATCGCAAGCACAAACATCTTTATTTGTGGGCTTGTAGGCTTGAATTGACTTCAACACTTATGAATGATGTCTGAATTATCATGCCAAAGAAACGGAAGTGTAAAAATGAAAGCAAAATAATTTCTCTCAATAAAGCACAAGATTTTTCTTATAGTAGATCAACATTAGTATGGAATTGGGAAGTAGATATTTGCTTTAATGATTGTAATGGGTTGGCCTTGGCTGCATGCCAGCTGCCCATCAAGCTCCTCTCTCATTCCCTTCCCTGTCAGGATGGGGAGAGGGAGAAGATGGAAAATAACCCTTGGGGGTCAAGGAAAAGGTCAGTTTAATAAAACAAAAGCAAAGGCCAGACAGAGAAGTAAAGGCAAACAAAATATTTATTCCCTACTTCCCATCAACAGGTGATGTCAAGCCGCTTCCTGAGAAGCAGAGCTTCAGTATGCGTAGCAGTCACTCCAGAAAACAAATGTCCTAATAACTAATGCCACACCCCATCCCACTCCTTCTCCCATTTCCCTTAGCTTTTACTGCTGAGCAGATCCCATAAAGTGTGGAACACCCCTTTCTTCAGCTTGGGTCAGCTGTCCTGGCTGTGTCCCCTCCCAAGCACTGGCCCCTCCTCAGCCTGCTGGTGAGGGGACAATGTTGGAGGGACAACCTTGGTGCTGCGCCAGCACCGCTCAGCAGCAGCCAAAACATCCGTGTGTTATCAACACCTTTCCAGAACCAACAGGCCAAGGCTGTCTATGAAAATGAAATTGAGTAAAAGTTGAAGATTGGGCATATGTTGACTGATTTACAGAATTGAAACTCCAGATTTCTGAGCAAAAAGTTAAGTCTGACTGCCATAGGAAAATTAACCACATCCATCGTTACACTGAAGAATATCTGTACTTACTCATGTCATAATTCAGTTGAACATTTAGGTGGCTAGGCTGGTATAAGTGTTGCCTTAATTAATGTAATTACATAAACTAAAGTAAAAGGGTACATTAATACTTTGTGGATTAGCAAACTAAACAAAGTTTTTAACCTCACTAGTGAAGTTTCCTGACAAGTGCAGGAAAAGTACAGTAATTAAAGTACTGTAGTGTCCTAGACCCAGTCAAGTGCTCTTACCACTGGGCTACAGAGCCAGACCTCATCTAGTTCAATATTTTTTCTCCAAAATATTGAATTTTGCTGGGTTAATAAGCAGAAATGAATGTTTCAGTAAAAGTATTGACGGATGTCTCAAACTACACAGTCTCCTTTGAACTGACCCTCCCTTTTGATCCTGTACCTAAATAGCTAGTACACACTTCCCAAATGGGTGAGTTCTAGACTTAAATTTCTACATTTAGTGAAGTCTATGGATTCAGGTTTAGCACTTTGATATGAAAATATTGTAGTGTGAATATATGCTACTATCCTCCTCCTCCTTGAAGCCATTTTTTGCATATGGTAGGATTTATTATTTTTTTATAATTAATTTAATGGTATTATATAAATTTTCCTTGTATTTTGTTCAGTATCTACTTATTATATCTGGCAAAACATGCCTAGTCTTCAAAATGCATCTTTTGACAAGTTAAATACCCCCGCCCTAACTCACACCTAGTAATTGTGTTCATTACCTTTTATCCAGTTGACGACTGATGATAATTAATTGAAGCAGGAATGCTGTAGAGTGTATGGGTGGAACTGGAGGTCATATTTGTCTCTGGGCACTGCTGTTAAAGATAGTAAAATGGCCCTCCACTCACTTGGCTTCCCTGTGTTGATACTGTACAAATGACAAATAAACACTATTGATAAAGCAGGACCAATTTAAAGAGTGAAATCAACTCCTGGTGAGAGACAACCTTTCTTTTGATTGCAACAAAAGTAAGAAATGTGAGCATCTAGGACTGTGTGTCCCCTACCTTTTTCCTTTTTTTTCTTTTTTTCTTTTTTTTTTTTTTTTGGTGGTGGTTTTGTTTGTTGGTTTTGGTTTTGCTTTTGGTTTCTTTTGGTTGCAACTTCCTAACTTTCATTTTCTTCTTTCCATCCCATTTTTGGTGTGAGTGAAGGGCCTATATAAAGAACAATAAAATCCATCCCAGGCGACTCTGCTGGAATGATTTGGGCTAACTCAGCTGTGAGGTGTGGCACTGTGGAGGACTGAGAAGGAGGGAAAGGAATTAAATGTACTGAAAGTATTAGGAGACATGAATAGAACTTCAAGAATTACATATTCAAGGTACTGGGGAAGTGGTAATCTTTACACCCCAATAGAATTCTTCAGAAATAAATCAGAGACACAACTTGTAACAGTTAAAGGAGAATAGCAGGAATATTGCTCTTGTCTTAATGACCACCATGAAAACTTGATGGCCTCCATTCCCAGATGACAAGGGACCATTATTTTCAATGTTCTGTGCAGGATAAAAACGTTAAAACCTTAGCCCACTAAAGCTATGTTAAGATTTATTATAAGAAGGTAATTTAAGTCATTTTGAAAATGTTCCAGGGGTTTAGATTAACAACCATTTCATTACTTACTACCTTTTCTAACTAGAATTTAATATATTGGTCCATTTAGGCACCAAGTGAGGCTGAGACTTTGCCATCATTTGTTTTTGAATGTCTGTTCTTGCTGAGGCTTACCTAAGCATGAATGGTTTTTCTTGATTTTACATCATTAAATTTCATCTCCTAAACCTATTTGTGGCTTTCCAATTAGCATTTAGTCAATGCTCAGTTGACTGATATTTTGCTCCATAATTAAAAAAGACTTTGCTTAAAAATGATCATTCCATTACATTTTACTGATAACAAGGGGGAACAATGTATATAAACTGTATAACTGAGGAACAATATACAAATTCAAATTAATTTAGATTATTTTTTCCAATGAAGATGATAAAATTTAATATCTTTCCAGTACCCATAGGGATTTGATTTCTGGAAAGATTTAATTTGTAGAGTAAACAATTCCAGAAGTGCCTGTGTAAAGATGCAAAGGTACTGATAATGAGTCAAATTTATTAACAATAGCATCAGTAAAGATATAGTGAGTGTCTCAATCTTTATTTTACTTTCTAGAGGCATAAAGAAATTCTGCTTCTCACATCTCCTTTTTGAATTACTAGTAAATTTTCTGCATTGGCAATTTAAAGTAAGTAAAATTCAGGATTTTTTCAATGATAAAAAGCCCACTAAGATTTACATTATCTAAATGACCACTTTGCATATTTTAATTTAATCTACTCTCCTCAGTTATATCCAGTTAATCTACTTGATCTTTTAAATCAAGTATCAGGATGCATGATGAACAGAAGTCAATCCTTGACCTCCCATATGAATCTCCCAAAATGAAAATCTACGCCCGTATATTCCCTTTAAACTTTTATGATGTCACCTAGCTTATTTCAGGATTGAAATTACAGGGTTTAATGTATTCAAAGCTAATTATAAAGTCATTCTGCGACAGAACAGAGACAACCAAACCAGATGGAATCCATTACCAATCCTACTCCTGAGGCTGTCTGGTATTATTAAAATGTATAATATTTCCATGTAGCAGTGTCTGTTGTAATCAGTTTCTGTCTAGGTACCACCACTAGAGCCCCTTCTATGAGCTCTCTGTAGAGGTTATCACTTCTCATTGCAGAAATAGGTCTTGTCTCACTTGACTCTTTCATCTGAATTAAATGAAGAGTCAAAAATGAATCCAAAGACAGAAGGATGCTTAAAGAGCAACAAAACTGCAGAATAAATAGTTCTGGCTTTGTTGAAATGAAAACAAATAGGAAAGTTATGTTTAACAGCTGATAGAAAAGACAATAGTACTTTAGATGAACTCAGAAAGAAATTGTTTTTCATATGGAAGCCCCAAGTAAAAATTTGGAATTAAAAAACATTTCTTATTAGCATGGCTGCTTCCTCTCCCCCTGCTTCTTTCCTCTTATGGAAAAGAAAGAGTAGGGAAAGAGGACAATAAATACCACATATATTTTGAACGTCTCATAAGCATTCAAAATTCATTTGGGCAGAATGAAATGTATGTCACCATTACTTATTCGGACAGAAGTTTTCTTAAACCATCTGCACTGCAAACTAGTGCACAGACATTATTGGGTTATGGCCTAATGTATCTCACCTCCAATCAAGGCTGGTTAGCTAAATATCACCCTAACCACTGCTAAATCACCTCCAGTGCAGAGCTGGCTTGGCTCCACAGGTCCTAGGGCTCGTGGAGGGGTCTGTTTACTTGCAAAACTCTGCATTAACGAAATAGCACAGGAATAGGACTAGATACCTCTGTGAAGGAGAAATTTCATCAGTATGAAATAAATTCCATTAGTTTGAAAAATTATCAACATCAGATATGAAACTAAGCATAAAATTGCACTTTTAATTATCTTAATAGGAAACATAACCAACATGTTTACAGGGATATTGATTATTCTCATTTATTGTTGTAAGTTTCACAGCTGAAGAACAGGCTCTCAGGACTGAAGATATGGAAAATGCAATTTATAATTTATAAATTAAGATAATGATGACTTAAATTTCCTGTCTCAACCTTATGTTGCTCCCCATTGTACATCACTCACACTTGAGCAATTCTCCTGGTTCCTGCTGTCAGCTTATTGGACAAAGTCAGAAGAGCTTCAAGTTGCTTATTTTGATCTATAGTCCATTTTATCTAAAATTCATACTGTATATACTTTCCAAATTAGATCATTAGTTAAAGAAATTTAGAAGCAATTTATCAAATACTGTAAAATAACACAGTAAATTCTTAGTGAACAACTGCTAAAAATATCACTGTTAAAAGGGCATAAATGGCGCTAGAAATTGATCCCGTTTAAACAGAGTTGGAGGTTAGTCCCTTTTCTTGAAGAATAGGTACAGTGGACTCGAGATTCCTGAGGCTCATATTGGATTCAACCATGAAGTCTTTATTTCTAGGCAAGTCTCACCATGTGGACCTCGTATAGAAAAATCTGCCTCCTGCTCTGGTGTGTCAGTGCCTGCCCTCAGGAAAGGATTTAGAGTTCTGAACAAGTGGGTGGAAATGCTCACTGTGATTTCTTAAGCTGGAGCTTCTATTTAGATGCCATCTGATATTTCCTGCAATCCAGACTGAAGCAGCACCCTCTCCAGCAGCTGAGTTGCAGTGCAATATCTTCTAGCCTTTGTGTGGGAAGAAAACGTGCTTCATTAAGAAGTTGCAATCCAAGGTGCGACTTCAAACCTGGCTAACTTCATGTGGGATCACTTCAGCACAAAAACCCCTCACACCTGAAAGCAAGGGAAAAAAAATCCCAACTCTAAACTTTGTCTTCAAGGAGGAAATTTTCTAACAGGGTAGTTTTTTCCAAATTACATCCAGGAAAGTATGTTATAGCTGCCCCTAAAAAGACTGCAACAGCACCCAGGTTGAGTTTGTTTGTGTAATCACCTCTCCAAAGACTTAGCTCTTCATTCATCCATCCAAGATGGGAACGTGTAATACTACCCAAGAATCACATACTCCTGGGTTTCAGGCTGCTTTAAAGTTCTGCAGTTGAGACAGACTCACCAGCTCAAGGTGCTTCTCCACCCCCTGACCATAGCAGGGAGCTAGACAAACTAGTTCAACCTAGAAGCCTCACTCTTGCATAGCAAACTTAGGAAAGATGAATCCCAACTTGACTGCATTGAGGCATATCTAGAAATTTCTCCTCCATCTAATGCTGAGTGTGGAAACACAGAGAGTGAGGGAAAAATATTTTAGCAGTAGGTATGAATCAAGCTGTGCTCCGTAAATCCTAAAATTATTGTTCAAAATAAGAAAGCTTTCTGTGTTTTAGCAATACAAAAATAATTATTCAGCTAAAATGGAATGAAAACCAGCTGGTTTCTCTAGTTGCACATTATTGGATTTCTCACTTATGAACTCTAAAACGAATGTATGCAACAAAGCAGACCAACTGAGCAGAGTTCAGTATGAGGCCTATGACAAACAGATCCCTTGCCCTTCTTATCAAGCAGATGGAAGACAGGTAGCACTAAAAAAAAACTAATAGGGGAAACTAACAGATTAATGTGGTAAAAATTCCTGCATTTGCAGCACTAATGTGTTTATTGGCAGAGATGCAAAAATGCATATAACCTACTTTCAATTTCCCAGAGCACAACTGATTTAATGCTGTCATGTTGCTCAGGGTAACAGACTCCCACCTAGGAGTCCTCCCACGTCACAAGATCAATGGGACCCTGGAAGTTACAACAGAAAGAAATTATAATGTGCACCAAATTGTTGGAGCTGATAAAGAAAACACATTTGCCCTTCATGTATTTTTAAAGAGGTTCTTTTTCATTATGACTTGTAAATGGTTCCTCTGTGAACTGCACAGATAAAATTAAAATAGGCTTTTTTGCCCCCAGTTTTTGGAAATCTGCATGTCTTCTGTCCCAAGGATGTTAATATTTAAGGATTATAGACTAAACTAGTCCACTTTCCTGCTTTGAGTCAAGGTCAAGTATAACTGAGCAGCCCCTGACAGATGTTTTCTTCCTGTGTTAATCATAAAAACATTCAGAACAGAGATTCAACATCTTCCCAAGCTACCTTGATCCCATTTGACAATCCTTACAGTTAAAAATGTTTTCTAATATTTTATCTTATTAACCATTAAAGGAAATTTAAACTGGTTTTTCTTTTGCTTTTTTTTTTTTTTTTTCCCCTAGTCCTGTGTTCTATGACTCTGGAATGTTACTAATTACTGTTTTCTTGGTCGACATTTCACATGTTTGAATTTTTTTATTGCCCTTGCTCCAATTTCCTTCCTAATGTTTTTATCCTACCTTTCCCTCTGCAGCCTTAACAATCTCATTCTTCGATTCAGATAATTTACAAATTTCCTTTCTTACTGATTTCCCCTGAGTTTGCATTAAATCACTGAAAAATGTTTGAAACTGTTCTTATATACAAGAAAGAACTTGGAATAGAATAATGACTGTCTTAACAGTAACCCAGTGACATCTGGCTTTAATGGGAAAAGCAACCAAGTTGGAAAGATATTTCCCGAATTTGTAGTTCTCCACTTTAGGATTCTGTAACATTCTGTTCATCTAGTTAATTCTCAATTAGAGGTTATACATTTTTCCTGGATGTGATATCTCCATTTGATTACTAAGAAAAATCACGTTACTGGTATGACCATTTCTCCAGTTTACCCACATCATTTGAATTGAATCTGATCCTTCAGAGATTTTTAAGCCTTTTACAGCTAAATATTATGCAGAGATTTTGCAAGTATGAACCCTATTTTATCATCCAAACATCCCACCAGATCTGTCCTTCTGATTTGACAACAAAGCATTGATAACTACACTGAGAATATTGGTTTCCAACTATTTGTGCACGGAATTATTAGCAGTTTATTCTTTTCTGTTTTTCCTGACTTGCCCACTGCAACATTGGATAGAACTGTGTCCAGAGGGCTGCTGGGATCAAGAAGCTGCAATCATCTCCCTGGAATTCACAGACCAGTAATCCCATCAACGGATTACACTGCTCTGACATTAGCTGCTCTTGACAAATTCATATTGGCGGGTTATAAATACCTCTTAGGTGAATAACTATGTTTCTGCATAGGTTCAGGAACCAATGTTAAGTGAACTGTTCTGTAAATCCATCACGCTTGTTTTCTCCAAGTTTTATCTAAGTAAGTTTTACCTAAGATGAGCATATGTCTTATCTCTACACCAGAGATGTACTAAGTACCAGATGTACCTGATGTACTGGTATTAACAATAATAAGAGTGTCAGGCCAAAACTGAACATTTCTATCTAAAGCGTTAAAGCAGAAAAATTGCTGAAATTCTTTGTGCCACTCATCATGTTTTCAGGCTTAGTCAAATAAGTATTGTTTCTTTAAAAAATGATATATTTATTAAATCATTTAAAAATAACTTTTATATTGCCAGCTGAAATGCTTTCTGCATGTTAGGCTTTAGGACATTTTTTCACACCTACCCTGTTTTCTGAATTGATTTAAATGGTTCCCTTTTATTGATTTTCAGGTCATTTTCAGGTAACTATAATATCTTAACATCTTACTAAAGAAATGTAGGAAATTGGAATATTAGGCTGTTTCTTTATTTAACCAATTTCAAAACTATTTTTTTATTTAAAAAAAATCTCCAAATTAGTGTGGAAGTAACCTTCCACTACAAGGCTCAAATGCAGACAGAGGGAGGAGGACCAATTAATTTGAAATGATGACAGAAAAAATGCAGCAATTTAATCATGTGCCTAATATATTCTGAATAAATATATAAAAATATATTTTTTATGTTAGAAATCAGTGGAATTAATATCAAAATTATTGCAATTTCTGAATTAAAACACTTAAGTCTACAACAAAATAATATTGGTACAACAAACAATGCCAAGATGGAAACTAATTTTTTTTTCTTATTCCTTCAGCTTGGCTTGAAACCCTAACCACTGCCATACAAACAAGGGACCATATAATGACAAATTGTGATAAAGAGCAAATTTCTGTTAACTGTTTACAGAAACAGTGCTCTAAGGCATCTACTGTGAAGCAGTTTAAATTAGTGTCACTTTCTTTAACTTCCTAATGTTTGTTCTCGTAATCTTATTAATTAAGCATGATCTTCTCTATACATACATGTGTAACTGTGTATGCACTGACAGTGCATGTAAAACTAGGCTCTGGCTAACAGTTAAAATGTGATGCCTCAGAGCTTAAAATTCTATTTCCTTAAAAAATTAAGATACATGTAGATATCTTAATTATTAATTATTTATATATTTTATATGAAATATAACTAATTTCCAATTAATTTTAAAGTTTCCAGGCTGTAATTTTCCAAGACAGCAATTGGAAGTAAGCTCAATTTTGTTAAAAATTTTCCTCTAGAACAGGAAACATTAGAAACAAAACAGGAAACAGGAAACTATTATCAGATAATATGTACTCCTCTAACAAAAAATGTCATTATACACTAAGATACCTATATACTTTGAAAGATAGAAATGAGGCACCCTTAGAGTTACAGATACACTTAGTTAATGGTATGAAAATGTATCCAAATATATAATTTACTCAAAACAAAAAAATCTCTGTTCATAGTCAGCCGTGTGGCAAGTAGCCATCCTTATGACCTGGCTTCTTATTCACTGTGTTGAATTGTTACTGATGCAGGTCTTTATGAATGGAAAGAGTAAATTTGATGTTTTCTTCAGTCACTTCCTTCAGCTGTCCTTAGACCATGACTCTGCTTCTAAATATAGTGTGATTCATAAGATCTTTGCATTGATTGGTTCTCATTCCCAGGATAGTGCCTTGCTTCTGTTCTGCTAACCCTTTCTATGACCATTACTTCACATTACTTCATTAATCATTTCTACCTGCTCTCTCTTGGCAGACTAACCTCAATAAAACCTATCACAAGGGCAGCCTACCTTGCTTGCTGCACCTGCTAGATACACATATCAGAATAAGGAAGTTTTTCTGTGTTTTACATTCTACATTTTTTAAAAAAACCCTTTTGCTGAATATTATTTTCACAAATTTATAGGAACAATATCACAATCTCCCAGTACAAGGTGTATTTCTTTCTATACATTACTCATTAATACTCCAATTTGATTTTTTCCAACAAAATATTTAAAGGACACATCAGGTTTTCTTCTCCTTAATTCTTAATTACTGTTTCTATTTACTTTGTCCTTATTCTGGACATTCTATTCTAGAATCCAGGCAACTAGAGTAGGGAAATAAAAGAAGTTTTGTTAGGCTGCTTTATTTGTGAGAAACCCTTGGTTGGTAACTGGGTGCCAGAAGCCTGTACTTCAAGGAATTTTATAAAAGTTAAGACAGTTGTGATCTCTCACACATATGGACATGCAAAATTTCCTATTTTACTCTAGTCAGGCTTCCCTGAGTTGTCCTGATATGTCAGATTAGATAACGTTTCCAGACCATTGAGTCCTAATAATGGAAGTTTATGATGTCCTTTGTGCCTCCCTGTCAGGTTCATACCAGTGAAAACATACCTTTCTTTCAATAAACATCTATAATGTTTTTTCACATCACAAACTTTCTCTTTGAAACTATATGTGATAATCCCCATAGCTTTTAATTAAATTAAAATATATAAAAATTATAATTAAAATATATAATTATATTATAAACTTTGAATTTAATGTTAGGGTATAAGATCTGTATTGGCATAGTATCACCTGCTTCTGAAATTCTGGAATTTTTTTACTGGTTTTGGTGGGGTTTTTTGCTTTTGTGTTCTTTTTGTATTTGTTTTTGTTTTAATAAACACCTCTTTAAAAGGGCACTTTGTTACTATAAGGTTAGGTCTAGTTTCTATCTTGTGACCTATGGATGTATTTAAAAGTAAAGGGCATAGCACTACATTCCCCAAGATGGATGACAGATGATGGATGATTCGTGGTGTGAGACAGAATACATCACACAATCAGACTGCCAACCTTACTCCTTTGTGCTCAACTTTATTTTTTTTAAAGAGGAGGAGATGGAATTTGGGTATGGGAAGTTTGCCCTGTGATTTTTTACTAACCACAGACAAATATCACATGTTTGCTGTTCATGCACGTACCAATATCCCATGATGAGACAATGGGCTGAATAACACAGGACAGGGAAAGTGATTGAAGAAGTCCCCCAGGAACTTAGAGAATAACAGGTAGGTCAATATTAGAAAATTGTACAGTCTGATAAGGGGAATACTTTAGCACTTGTAGTTTATCATAATCTGTGCCACATTTGGTTGTTATGTTCATTTGGCTAACAGCTTCTTAGACAACATGGTAAGCAAGTAAATTTTGTTTACTTTAACCCTTGCATTCTGGCGCAGACGGGAATCATCATCAAGCTTTGCTCTATTTAGGAATACAAGTATAGCATATAGTAAAAAATATCAGAACTCATGACAATTGTATGTATTTGAGTATAAATTCAGTTTCAGATCTTTTTATTAACATCAGTTGCAGTACCCTAAAGAGAAACAGACATGTAATATACAATTAAACAGATGCATTCATATGTTAGAGGAAGCCTACATTACAAGAGTGAAAGTCCCAAAGAAGAGTATCATGTTGGCCTCTAAAGATTAACATGAGTTATGTGCTAATCATAAATCTTTATTTTCTGCAGGAAATTCAGTTAATCAAATTTTTTGTCTTTGTATGAGCTGACTCTTGGTCCCTGTTAACTGAAATGTATATATTTTCTTCTGCATTAAGTCAACTGAAAAAGTATTTAACAAGGGATTACTTTCATTCCTCACCTCCATGTACATATATATCTACACCACATGTACAAAGACACATTTCCCTGTACATGTGCACATATATATATATATACATTTCTGAGTTGAGAGCACATGTATCTTTAAAATATTATTTTTATTTATTTTGGAAGTCTAAAGAGTGAATTTGAAAATGTAACTTCAGTTCTCATCTCACCTATTTTGTTTACTACCATGGAGTGGTTCAAAGTGCATCCTTCTACAAGAGATCCTAAACAACTCTTCATTCAGCTATAATGGTAATGTTTCAAGAGTTCCTGTGGCCATTTCTGTATTGTGCTCAGCTATTCCAAATAATTAAAGGAGTAAGACAGATTGGCACTCAGCAACAGCCAAGGGAGGAAAGGTTTGGGGAAAAAAAAAAATCTTGCTAGAGATTTGAGCAGATTTCATATAGAAACAAGCTTGGTAGGAGAAACAGAAAATGGAAAACTGCTTCTGCAGAAGTAACCTGGCCACAAGGGAAGACAGTGGTTCAGTTGCCTGTTTTTGCTATAACCAAAGAGAATTGTAAATTGATTGAGCTTTCAGATGTGCTCAGGTAAAGGCCATTGTTAATTCTGCAATAATTTCTTCTCATTTTTTACAGTCTACTGTGACATGCAGTGCTAATTATTTCTTGGAATGTGGAGTTTTCCTGAGAATAAAGTTTATGCAGACCAGAAAAATAGGCACCTGCTGCTCTCATCAAATCCTGCAGTTATTTGTCAACTGTTTCTGCAAATCCATTATATATACAAAAGAAAGCACCACTGACAGAACAAAATAGCAGACCAAAAAGAGAAACAAAGGTACCATTTTGGCAGTCAAACAGCATTCATTTATTTCCCATTTATCATCATGTAGCTTGACTCCAAGTGTTTGGCTAAAGAAGCAAACTCAAACTGAGTCATAATATAGAATCTTATTCCTATACACATTCAGGAGTACATGGAGCATTCCTCTTTTCCTCCACCATCATCATCATCAGCAAGCAGCTTTTGCTCTTTACTACTTCATTGTGACATCACATAACTTGCATTAAACCTATTTTATAAACTCTCTCACCATTGTCAAAAGTTTACTTTATTTCCAAACTGCTTTGACAATACAGTGAATGGACACATTGTCTGTGGTACTTTATACTGCAGACAAAAGTCCCCTAGTTCAGAAAGATGAGATTATCAACATTAAGAAGCAAATGTGACTAAGTGGGTTTGTGTATATATCCCTAGAGTACTTATTTCAGCATGACTGGCCTACAGTCATGTAGTCATGATACTTCAAACAAGAGATGAAAATCTGGAATATCTGCTGGAGATTTTACAACCTGATATTGTGTGCGCACTTAGTTCATTGAATTCAAGCTGCACAATATTTTGTGAATTTACAATTGTGTTACATAGGAAGGGCTTTAATTTAAAATATTTTGGAGACTTAGTTAAGGTTTACCATGTTTGCATCTTATGGAACCATCTTTTTTTTGTCCTTCCTTTTTAGCACGTACTATCTGGAGATCTCTGCCATTTGACATTATACCTTTGTGTGTCATATCTCTTGTTTGCTACCAACACAGAGAGTTTTCTGAACTCTGGTCTTGCCTTTTCTTTTAGTTTTTCTCATTTTTATTTAAGGGGATTTTTAAAGATCTTTTTTACTTCCGTTTTTTTTTTCTGCATCTGTTTCATGAACCAATTCTTGTCTGACATAATTTCATGTTAGTATCTCCAAATGAGAACTATCTATGAGATCAACTAGTAGCTGAATTGTGTCCAAAACCATCTTGGCTGCCTTCTGAAAGTATTTTGCATAAATTTGCTGTCAGCTGAAGTTCTACTTGGCTAAAACCTCTCTTAATCTCTCCCACACGAATCTTTCCTTCCTAACTTTCTCAACTGTTATGTCATCCTTCTGCTGGCATTTAAAACTCTTTCTGTCTCAGAGAGCTTTCTGGATTTTCATGACTGGGATACATTTCATTTCATCTTCTGTAAAACCTCTCACTCCTCTCTAGCCTAGATTCTTTTTACTCTAAGTCTCTGATGGTACAGCTGTCCTTTCTCTGGACTCAGAAGTGTCTTATTGCCCTCCTCACCTCATGTTCAGAATCATGTATTCATGTTTGCCTACTCAAATCTGGAATAAATATTTTAGTAGAACTAGGATAGATCCTTCTAGTTAATAATTTAAATGTTTCCTTTGAGAATCACGAGTGAAATAAAATAATGATAGAATGGATTTTCTGAAATGGTTTTGTGTGTTTTCTATCATATTTCAGTCAACCTCATCTGTGACTGACATTGCTCATATGATTCTCCCAGTCCTCCTCGCCAATGCACACCAGTCTTCTTCATTTGCAATTTCATCTGGACTCAAAGAAATTCGCCAAAGTCTTCTTTTCCTTAGAGCCATTAAACTGTCTAATTAATATCTGCCAAGGTCATTAATAATTTTTCAACATACAGTGACTTGTGAAAAAACAAACAAACAAAAGACTAAAATAGGCCAAGGTAAAACAAACCTAGTAAGCAAACACCCTGAACTGCATGAGAGATGTTGAAAGCTTCCTGTCACAGAGAAACATCACAGAAATTTTAACCCAAGTAATTTAATAAAATTAGCAATAAAAAAAGCAGAACAAAAGCAAGAAATTGACTTCAAATACTGCTTCAATTTATAGCTATCTCTTACATATTGTAGAGCATGTTTTTGTTGTGATTTACCCCAGCTGGCAACTAAGTGCCATGAAAGATTTCACTCCTGGTGGGATGGAGAGAAGAATTGGGAAGAGGTAAAACTTATGGATTGAAATACAAACAGTGATGAACCATACCCTTGTTCACCACCACCGACTGCAGCCAGTAGCCAAGCAGTGGTCATCAGCTCCCCCAGCTTACGTACTGAACACAACACTGTGTGCTATGGAATATCCCTCTGGCTAGGTCAGGCCAGCTGCCCTGGCCATGCTCCCTCCCAGCTTCTTGGGCAACTGCTCACGGGCAGAGCATGGGAAACTGAAAAGAATCAGGAACTGAAAAGAGAGTTTCTGTTTTCTGATGTAATGCTATGAGCCAGAAGAGAACATTTAAGTGACTAACGTCTTTTACTCCAATTATTTGTCACATTACTGAGAGGATGACTGACTCAGTCATTCCATCAATTCTTTCTGGATGAACACCAATCAATGTAATTGCTGAATGAACTTTACTTTCAGCATAAAGTTCACCTTGAAGAAACCTTATTCTTTCCACAAAACAAATTGCAAGGTTCTCTTCTTACTCCATCTTAAGAATGTACTAAGTAGCATGCTGGAAGCAAAAGCTAAGAGTTATAGCTTTGTTTGGTATTCTGTTTGCTGAAATGGGATATCCCTCAGGCTGCTTTATAACCCAGATGAGGAAGTGATATCCCTAAGTGAAAAAGAACTTCTACTGAACTTCAACTGTAGCAACATACAGCTTACACAATACTAGAAATGACTTCTTGTTTTCACACTAAAGTTCAGTGATTCCTTTCTGCTTAGAAAGGCTTCAAAATATGTTTTCTGCTTTAAGCAGCTTACATTAAGAGGCCAGGTATAGCCATGACCAGCTTCTAGAACTTATCATCTAGGCTCCACAGCTCATTATGGAAACACACTTCACTGAATGCACATCTAGTTTCTCATCAGATTTCAGAGCCCTGTGAGAGACACGGAAACAAACTTTGAAGTCCAAACAAGGAACGGATTCCTCAATTCTGATTTGAGGAAGGAGTCATCAGTTAACTGAGACTACTTTATGTGTGAAGACTGATAATGTAACCTGCTAAGAGAGGCTTTCTTGTGATGTCCTTCACCATGACCTGACCCGAAAGTCCTGTAGCACTTCTTGCATCCTGGTGTCTGAGAACAAATCACTTGCTCCATCATTGTTTCAGTAGGATTCAGAAAAACTTCAAAACTTACACTTGATAAACTGCCTTTTTAAATGAAATATATCTTTATACGTTTCATATTTATGTGTTAAACATTATATAAAATTTCGTATTTAATTTCAATATTTTCCTAAATCTAAAGCTATTTAGAATCTCTCCTTCAAAAGAGAAGACAACATAACAAAAGTAGGATATTTTTGTTAACATCCTTTCACATCAAGGAAAGGGTGCAGAAGTAAATTCTTCTATGACAATTTAAATAATCTGTCTTTCTCAGTAAGATACTGACATGTCTTAACAATTTTGATACAAGCCTATGTTATTTCACTGTCCCATCTTAAACTAATAGACAAGAAGGGCACAAGAAGAGTGACATTTTCTTTGTTTTGATTTATGCTTTTACTGCTGTATGGAAACTTAATCCAACTGGATTTAGTACATCACCTGAGAAAAGCATTTCAAAGCAATCTTTTTCCTGTGAAATCTAATCAGATGTTTACAGACTGTCACTGACAATTATGGCAATTACCAGTTTATGACAAGGCTGATAAACAAATTGTTGTACAAAGTCAGAAGAAAAGCCTCAATGATCTGACTCGAGGCCACGTAATTAGAGAGATCTGCCTCAAAGTCTTGTTTTAGGATGACCAATAAAAAGAAACTTAAAAATGCAGCTCAACAATCTGGAGCATTTTGAAAGTAAGGTCAAAAAGGAAACATTTTCTTCAAGGTTATTAAAAATAAATAAATGTTGCAGATGGTCACTAGGATTAATTTAAAATTAGCAGAGAATTTAATGAGACACACAAGAAAAGTATTAAATAAATCTTCTTCTTCATCTTAGCATTTAGAAGCATTTAAAATGGTTCCCTGTGACTTTTCCAAGGTATGTAATTTCAGACAACTTGAGCCCCTCAGGAAACCCTTCACATTTTATTTATTATGTAAATAAATACATAATAAGTTTTTTCCTTTCTCTCTGTGCCCAGAAGACTGCATCATTCAATAGCTTATTTTAGCCATTTATGACATATAGTCATCTGGAAGCTTAAAACTTTGAAACTGCATTGTGAAGATAAAGCATAAAAATGTCAGTTCAACCTGAATGAAGATACAAAGCTTACATCATAGACCTCTCTCATCATAGATGTCTTACAGAGAAACTTTCTGAATATTCCACATTACTAATTTTTGCTTCCTAGCTAACAGTGTCATTACTGGATGCACTGCAAGGCAAATTATTGTGTTTTAGGTAATGAAACAGAACAGCTGTCAGACATGATAGTTAAAGGTGGTTTTTTAAACCAGATGTCACTCTAAGAACAAACAATATTTTCTTGTCTTATACTCTGTTTACATTTTCTGTAATGTTAAGTAAGGAAGATTAAAAATGCTCTATATTTTTTATCCCAGAATGGAAAGCATATATTTTTCTGTGTCTTCATGTTTTGTTTTTTGTTTTGGCTCTGGTTTTGGTTTTTTTTTGGTTGTTTCATTGTTAATTGTTTTTTTTTTTTTTTTTTAAATGATGCTTGTATACCACTGTCCTTGTGGGGGGGAAGTAACACCTTTTTGCAACAGAATATATAAAAGAATACAATAATGTAGATACAGATCGTTGCCAGTATGCCTAATAGAACATGTTGTGGGGATAGAGCTGTTGTCCTGACCACCAGCACTCAAAGGACTTGGATCAAATTGTTCATCTTTCCAGTTGCAGATTTCATGGAATAGTGGCATTAAGACACCTAAATTCAATGGTTTATTTTTAAATGCAGTTCACTTCAGCCACAAGAAAATTTGAAAATTTAATATTATCTGCCTATTTTTCTGCAGCTTTCTTGTGGACTTCAAGTTTTTAGATACATGTCTAGAAAAACTGCAATGTTGGGTTTTGTTCTGTTTCCATTTTCCCAAAGGTTAAGTAGATTAGTGCTTGTGTAAAATTGTATGTGCTGCTAGAAGCACATGATTAGTGGAATCTCTTCCATTGGCACAGGTACAAGTTCAGTCTGGCTACCTGAAAAACAGAACTCTGCTTTAAAATTATGGAAGAAAATACAGTAGAGATGATATCATTGCACATCTTTCTTCAGAAGCTTCAGGGAAGCCTTGGGACTTAGGTCCTGTGCAGATATCAGGGAAAGTAAAATTGTCAATTATCAACGTTTTAATTGTAGGAAATACTTTAAGGTTGAGAAAAGAAAAAAAAAAATGCCCCTTAATTGTGGAGGTCCTGCTGTACAGCAAGTTCTTACACCACCAGAAGTTTTTACTAGTCTTCAACAGGAGATAAAATTCAATCAGATAAAAAACCCCTGGGCTCTTCAAAGAAAGAATGAAACAACATCCCTTCCTTCCCTGGTATCCTGAAGCCAACTGTGTTGAATGAAAATTAAGTTATTAAAAATTAATAGCTTTAAGGTTGGTTTGGCTTTTTCACTATTTTCCATATACATAAACTGTATTTCCTGACTAAATTAAATTCAAGTTACCTGGAGCACCATCTTGGGTCACAGCTACATCTTCAGCCTGTTCTGTGTGTAAATGAGATGAACCATTTTTAAAATGTCCTTATGGTTTTTTATATTCTTCTTCTTCTCCCTGTTGCAGCTTTTTCATCCTGTCAGCCCCTTTTTGTGTTTAAAATGCCAGCGAGGTGGAGATTTCAGCCTGTGAAATCCAAAGCTCCTTTAGTCTCCCTTGCTGTAAGCCTGGGCTTACTCTGTGCACCGCAGAGGTTGAACGTTAGCGTTTGACATGTAAAAAGACAGAGCTTCCATATTTCTGCCTGGTACACAAGATGTTTGTGTGCAATGCATGAAAGCAAGAAATATGTGACCACCTGGGACTAGAGAGTCCAACGTACGTGTGGTCTGTCACATCTGAATCTCTGCTCTAGCGCTCATCATGCTGAGCTAGTCTGATCTCTGACTAAATCAGACACGGTACCCAAGTACATCCAGCCCAGTCTGCAAAACAAGCACGTCCATCACTTCATCCTCCACACAGTGGAGTCTGTGATTCCCAGGTGTCACTAGCCCCTGATGGGCCTGTTAGGACCACTGCCATTATACATGCTAAGCTGCCTGGACTCTGTAAATCCCATACTGATGGTCAAAGAAGCCTTATAGTGGTAAATGATACCTTAGAAATTGTGCAGGTAGTGAAATTGCCTTGGAAACATGTTCATGGCAACCTTTCCATCTGGTTGGTAAGCGTTTTCAGCTATGAATTTACCATGCATTTTTGATCTACAGCCAATTTTCTTCAGGTCTTTATTCATCTCCTGTGGAGTACACTGCTGAATATATATTTTTTCAAGCCATGTCTTGACTAGAGTTACTGCCATTACGCAGTGGAACTCCTTCCAAATCACAGACAAAACTACAAACGCCCTGAGGAGCAGGCAGTTGTGTCTCAAGGGAAATTAAAAAATCCCCCAGTCTTTTACTACCTATATTTAACCAATTTTATATGGGGATTTTATACCATTAAGCACAGGGTAAATAGTGCTGCCAGTATTTCAGACCCTTAGGCTTCCATCAGAAACGGGCTGCTGCAAAAAGTGTATTTAAACAGTATTTAGATTGTAATATCAGTATCCCAAAATTGGCTCTCAGTGGAAGTCTGAGATTTTTCTCCTGAAGAGGGAACCCCTCCATAATTCATTAGCTTCTTTTCTGTATCGTATTGCATAGAAGAAAAAAAAAAAAGAGCAAAATGACTGTCAAGTAATTTTAAGTTTCATGAAATGGATTGCATAATACTAGGCTGCTGGTACACATAAGTTGTAAAATATATACATTTAATAGGCATCGAAAAGAAATTCTAATTATTTTCCTCAGCAAGAAGAAAGTCTTATATTTCAGAAGAGTTTTTCACCTGTGGACAGCCTAGTTTATGAAGTGAGAAAAAAACATTTCCAAGAATCACCCGACCTTTTTGAATCCCATGTTGGCAAAAAACATTATACTGGAGCCTTGTGTACTTATTGACCCAAAAGGCATAGCCACCATAGCTTACACCAGTAGAAAGCAGCTGGCAATTAGAAATTCATCCTGTTCTCTTCTGCCACCCCTGAAAACTTACCCTCTTCAAAAGACATCATGCTGGGAGGTGTGCAGAGGAGTTTCCATGGCTGATTATCTACCTGCAAAGCCTTATCTGTTTGAACTCACAAAGGAACAGGGACACAGCAAAAATGTACACATCCAGTGCCTTGTGCTTGCTATTGCTGCCCCCTTAGTGAGGCAAGGAGAGATGTATGTAACATCACACAGATTATAAAAGTCATGTGCTGACTTCACTTTTGTAGCACTTCCTAAAACATGGGGCTATTTCCTGCTAGCAATGACATTTTGGGGCTAATTTTGGTAATTAGATAATTTTTAAATGCCTTAATAAAGGCATTCAGTAGTGTACATTAAGCTCCCACATGGACAACGTCATTAATACTTTGACTTTTTCCTCCTGAGGAAGGAGTAGGATGGGTAGCAAAATTAAGAATTAGTCATGTTTCTAGGAAGCAAGAATTTTATACATGCAGCATAATCTGTTCTGAATATGGCAGCAGTATTTAATTGCAAGGTTTGCAAAAAGAAAAGTTCTGAATGAAGAGTAAAAATAATTTCAAAGAAACAATATTCTAGACTTTGTTTTAAATGTCTAGATTATTTATATGACAAAGAAACGCTATTTGCCAGACTTGATATAACATTCTTGACATTAGAAACCAATTTTACATAGAATTACATTACATGCCACTAATTTTTCTTACAACCGTGAACTTTTTTTTCTCTCTTAATCATCATTTTCACAAGTAAATTTTAAGAGAAGAATAGGCCCCTATCATTTAGACAAATAGCAATCAATTCACTAAAGAACTATCACCCAAATGCCAATGTAGATATATTATTTTACAAATCTCCAATAAGTAGGCCAGAACATAAACCTCAGATCTGAACTTTGAATTCAGGACCTACACATCATCTTCCTTTAAGTAGGTAGAACACAAATATTCTGTTCTAAACTCTTATACATATAGTTCTGTGGACTGAACACATTGCAGTGTATATCCTAGAAACATTTTAAAATCAGCTGACCTTTCAAACTGGGACCCTGGTCAGGGCTGGTTTTACTTGGTCATCTTTTCCACTGCTTTCAGACTGGTTGTGCTGATGTCTGTGTGTGGCTGTAAGATGGAACAATCTGGGTTGAGCCGGGAGATCAGACTCCCTGGCCATTTCTGCCCTGCTGGAGAAAGAGCACAGGGCAGCAAAGGAAGAACAGGCTTGCTTTGAACCTTGCTTTGAACCTTGCTTTGAACATTGCTCTCATACCTCAGGTCACTGGTCTTCATCCAGGAGAGGACTCAAGCACTAAGGAATTAGAAAAAAGATTCTTCATTAAATCCTTATTGATTATAGAATATAGTTGCACATACAGTCCAAATTCTTCTGAATCTCCTAAAATCCCATGGCACATATTTTCCAGATAATCCTTCTTCTGGGCCCCTACCTAACAGTAATTTTTTGGCCAATTTATTCCTTTGCAGCTCCTATTAAATTCTATCTGAATTGTTCCACAGGTGCAAAATTTCCCTATGCCTGTTTTAAAGTGTGTGATAATTTTTAAACATTCACTCTTAGTTGTATCCGTACCTCCATATATACTCATACTATACTCTAATTTACCGCAACCAGTTTAAAGAATCACATCTTTGTTTTAATGCATAATTGATGTTTGAGGGCACTTTAAGCTTCAAGGTTTTGTGGCATCTAGACAAAAAATGATTTCATATGCACAGGAAGCAAACTGACTTATCTTTTTTTTGGTTTTTTTTATTACTTGTATTGATATCAAATAGACAGGGATGTAAAGGCAGCCTCTAATTTGTCTCTGTGTACTAAACATAAAAAGAAGGCAGCTTTTAAAATTCAGAGCAGTTCTGTCAAAAGATTGCTATATGCAGGTACTTATTCCACTTCACTTCTCATTTACATATGAAATCTTGTCTGACAAGTCCCTGAGTCCAGAGTAAATTAGAAAAGTTAACCACTCTTTATCCATTATTTATGTGCTGCATAGTCTAAAATTACTGGTTTTTTTCATATACACTGTGCTAACGTATAAAATCAGCATAAAAAGTAGATATAGAATGGGTTTGGGTTTGTTTTTTTATTTGCTAGAAATAAGAGCATAAAAGCATTAGCAATGATTTTCTTTATAATTAACAGCTGGCATTTTAAAGTGTCAAGACATAAGCTGAAAGGAGAGCTTTAGAACCTACCCTGAAGAGGAAAGAAAAATTATTATCTAAGTTAACGAACTCAGTTCTGTAATGCACTGGATAGAGGTAATTGATATGAAGTAATAAGAAAATCTGGCAAAAAAGCTGAAAGGGTAAAATCTTCAAGCTGATATGAAATGACCACAGAGAACTGATGACAGACAAGTCAGGTAGTAAGTAAGCAGCAGGATCTGTAAAACTGCCACTACATTTCCCGCTGAACAAAGTTGCACTGAAGAATTGTTGTATGACTTCTACAGCATAAAGGAAGAATAAAAGGCAATGTCTCATCTTAGTCCACAGAAAAATCAAAGAAGAAAGAGTGAAATACATATATTTCAGTTTCAGACATTGTGTTTCTAATTAGACATTTACTATATTGACTTCAAAAAGAACATTCAGTAGTCTACATTTTGGGCTTGTTTTCAACAGTATACCCTCTCTCCAACACCTGCTTTGGCTGAAGTAGGTAGAATTTTCACACAATCAAAATTGCCATCAGCAAGATAATCACAGATATCGTGTATGTGCTTTTGTTGAAGAATCGCCATTACCTTCTCAGATGTATTTCTACTTGCAAATCCTTTACCTGAAGAGAATTTTTAAAGAAACTTCTATTTCCTCCTGCCCAGAATCATTTATTAATTATATCCTCTCATTCATTATTCACAGAATCGTAGAATCATAGGATGGTTTGGGTTGTAAGGGAACTTTAAAGGTTGTATATGATGACCCTGCAAGGAGGAGGAGCATCTTCAACATCAGGTTGCTTAGAGCCCAGTCCAACCTGTTCTTGAATGTTTCCAGGGATGGGGCATCAACCACTTCTCAGGGCAATCTATGCCATGTTTCATCAGCCTCACTGTAAAAAATTTCTTCCTTATATCTAGCCTGAACTTATGCTCTTTTACCTTAAACCTTAACACTTACTGCGTGTTCTATCAGGCCCCGCTAAAAAGCCTGTCCCCATCTTTCCTTTAAGTTTCTTTTAAGTATTGAAAAGACACAATAAGGCCTCCCTTGAGCCTTCTTTCCTTCAGGCTGGACAGCTCCAACTCTTTCAGCCTTTTCTCTTAGGACTGATGCTCCATCCCTGTGATCATTTTTGTGGCCCTCCTCTGGATCCACTCCAACAAGTTCATGTCTTTCTTGTGCTGGGTCCCCATTGTTGGGTGCAAAATTTCAGTGGGTCTCACCGAAGTGGAGTCGAGGGGCTCGATCACCCCCCAGAACCTGGTGGCCATGCTCTCAATTGATGCAGCCCAGGATCCCCAGCTGTGCCAATGCCACTCCTTGCATGATCATACAGTAAAATGGACCAGGGAAATTGTCCATTTTAAAATAAAGCTAATCCTCAAAATATGATTCTTATTTTAAAATGGACCACTGAAGAGAACTTTCAGATGAACAACAGACTAAGGAGGACAGTAAGATGCAGAAAAATGAGATCAGGTGGAGGATGGGATGGCAATTTTTTGGTATGGTGCCCTGATGATGGGTTCAGCAGCTGTACAAGTGCTCTCCCAGAAAGTCAGAAGCATAAATTAGCCTGAAAAATCCCAGCTCCCAATTCCTGGACTATCATCCTAATTACCTTCCTAAAAATGTATTGGGAGGGGTCTGGAGTATATAATTCACTGCTTATCTTGATGAAGACAGCTCAGAAGCTTGTGGGGCTACTGAGCAAGCAAGGAGTCAAAACTCTGTAACCCGGTAACTCAAGCACTTGTCTGTAGGAAGGGCATCCACCTTTCAAGGATTTGAAATGCATTTCACACTAAACTGTACTGGATGGAAGTAATTAGTGGTCTTGATGAGCTAAAAGGTGTTTGATCTGTGAAATTCAATGACATATTTGTCTTACTGCCATCTAAAGTATTTAGGCATCCAGTAATGGTAGGATTTACAAGTCTCCCTTATGTTCAGCATCTCCTCTTGGCCAAGTTTGGTAGCTCTCAATCTGATACACTGACTGCTGTGATCGTCTGACAAGTCCCATGTGCTTCCCCAGCTTAGGAGGAGAGTTGAGATTTACCACTGACTGCAGACTCCAGTCTCAGTGGGTATGCTTCTAAATTAGGCATTGTAATGCTAAGCAACACAGTACATAAACCACCTTGTGAAAGAACTAAACGCTCGGGGGTTTTTAGTAGCCGCAGAAATGAGAGACTGGATAATCAGACTTCTACTCTCTGTTGCTTCTAATATGTTGCCTGAATTCTCCCTTCAGATAAAAATAACTGATGAAGTTAAAACAAAATTTTTATATATTCTGTTTTAAATGAAATACCTAAAAGGCTCCATTTTCTAATAAATAAATAAAAAGGAAACTGTTTGATGTGAGGATAAATGCTTGACTTTCTGAGGTTGGAAAAATCCCCTGTGTCTGAGTCATGTTTCTGGTAGAAGCTTGCCACAACCTGGCAAATTTGCAAGAGTCAAACAGTGTGGAATTTTCCATAAACTGGTGCCACCATAGTATGCACTGTGCAAAGTTCAGTTTATAAATATTTAGGAAAAAAAAACACAAAACCCGGAAGTCTGTAACTTTTGGCAAAGTAGAAAACTAGATTTTTGGTCATGGATTATCTTCTGAGATTATTCTTTTAACTCTGTGTGGGCTGATGCACATAGATTTAAAAGAAAGTACAACTTTATTATTGCCATCAATGACACAGGAAGAATATCAGACACATAATGGAAATTTCATACATACAGTGCATGTCCCAGCATGTATAGGTGATGACAACGATGACAACAGGGTAGTAAATTTTTTCCTTAATTATTTAGGTCTCTGAAATTCATGTATGTGTTTTCAGAATGGTGGTAAACCTGAAATGGGTCATTTATCTTAGGCACACTTGTACATAGGCACGTTTCAGTAGTAGGAAAAAGGGTTGCAAAGATCCTTCTCCTTCTCCAACCTGCTCCTCCAAGGCAGTGACACCTGCCCCAGCATCAGAGGTGCCTGTGGGTGTTTGAACTCTAGAAGGAGAGAAAGCTTCATCCCTCTGATGAGCAATCTCCAGAAGCCACGTGGTCCTGCATGTTGAGAGTTAAATATGAGACTGGTGTTTTGAGAGCAGCAGCTGAATAATGAAACACAAATGATAAGCTCAGACTTGGGCCAAGAGCACTAGAGCAGTAACCCATGTTACTGCATTTAATGCAGTTTTAGGTCTTGAGTTATCAAGCACAGTGTCAGAGAGTCAGGAGTTTAAACTTAAGTTTCGTAGGTGAACGTAACCCACTGGTGAGTTCAGGAGCACTATAGACTTTTCAGTAGCTATTCCTAACAATTTTAATCGCTAAAACAAAACTACATTTAATTTGCAGTTGAGTGGGACATGGTACTCGTCAGAGAGAACCATAATTAAGTTAGTAGCAGTTTAAAAACAGACCCTGAATGAACTGTCCCAAACTTAGTAAGTGTTTAAGACACTGTCTTAATTGTGCTGTTTCCCTTATTTTTGCTTTCAAAGCAATTCATAAACAAAACAGATAGATAAGGTCACTCTACTAGGATGACAGCATCTGTTATTCGAGGACAAAACTCTTCTCTGCTGTCTTTAAATCAGAACCAACAGGAGCTTAAAGTCACGCATATGTATGAGCAGTATGCTGATTTGAAATAATAATGAGAATTCCATCATTTAATCCCTGCATGTTTTTAAATATAACTTCAGATGTAACTTCAAGTAGCAAATTGCTTCTCAATGTTCAGTGACACACAGAAGAGCAACCAAAAATAGAATAAACGTACTTGTGATTTGCATAAAATTTATACCAAGAAAGAATGTGCTATGGTTAGAAAGATAAAAAACAAAGGACAATCCAGTGAGAGCAGTGGGAAATAATGTCATTCTTGTGTGAATTATTTCCAGTTGGAGACACTGGATATTTTAAAGAAATGCTAAATGTACTACTGAATAATTTTATATCTGTAGAGTTCAAAAAACTGGTGAAATATTGCTGTTTGAGGTCTGAAACTAATAAGCATCAAGAAGGTTTTGCCAAAGTAAGTATTGACAAAGAGCAGCCAAGGGATTACTTAAAAAAAGGGAACAGAAGCAAATTAGTCATTCCAAACAATCTGCGTCTTAAGGGAAATTGAAAATAAACTCAAACAAATGCCTGGCAATGTAGTTTTTAAAAATTATAACAATCAAGGTGATATGGGAATATGTCAGAGAGAAAAATGTAGTATTGACTCTGTGCCCAAGATTTTAAGCAAAAAACTTCTGTCTATTGATCTCCTGGTTTAATCCCTAGTTCTTCCATTAATGTCTATAATGCTCTCAGCTGTAACCTTATATAACAAAGCATCATCTACCTACAACCAACTGGTCAATCCCAGTATGACATATTCTGTATTTAGGATTAATTTGATGATTCAATCTATGATTTTTTTTCAGATAATTTTAATATTAATTTTTGGTGTTGAGTTATAAACTCTTTGACTTGTTTCTTTGACACTTTAACTGCTCACCATGCCCACAGCATGTATTGCTCATTACTACCTGTGGCTCATTCAGTAACACAGTAATTCATAGCACAGGAGAAGCTCAGAGATGGAGGCACCCAGGGCTCAGTTCTGAAAGATACTGAGTAGTCTGGCTCTTGCCCAGTAAAGCACTGAAGCACATATTTACTGTTGGGGTAATTGGTTTTTTGTCAAGAGATGCATAAAAATAAAGCACATGACTAAGGCTTTTGCTGAAGGAACTCCAGAGTACTCAGGACCACCTATTTCTGATGATGCCATATGTTTGCTGGCAAAGTTGATTGCAGGAACAGACCTGCATCTGATACCAGTTTTTGCTTTAATTTTATTCTGTCATAAGTGTGAAAGCTTCTTCATAGTTGCTTTGAAGAATGCTGTCTGTGGCATAGCACCAATGTACTCTTTCCTTTCTCTCAGGATGTTGACACTGATGTGAACCCACACATAGCTATGCCTTCTACCACCATTGCTTTTTTTTTTCCATTATCTCCTCCCCTTTTCCTCCAGTTATTATTGATGTAAAAAAAAATCCCCTCTGTTTCAGTGAAGCTACTATTCACTGGGCAAAGAAAAATATTTACTGCTTTAATTTTAAATGCTGTGTCTGAATGCTTTCACAGATGAGAAACTGAAATGATGTAGCGTGTACCTAATAAAGTCTCTTTAAACTGAGAATCACAAAGAGATTTAAAGAAAACAAACCCTGTGCCCACAATTGTAATACTTGCACTTTTACAACTTAATGAACTTTTTTTGGAGATAATTTACTAATAGAGACAGGTAAAGGAAAAAAATTTCTCTCATGCAGGCTGGATATGTTTATAGAATAACTCATCTTACAAAATAAAGTTCAGCTGTTCTTAGGTGACTAAAAGAAAACAAGAAAAATAAGTATCATTTCAATTAAGAAACATCACCTCCATTCTCTTCTCTTCTGATAGAGATGGACTCCATGGTGTCCCTAGCCTGTTGTGATCTAGATGACATCAACAGTTAGACATCCAAAATATCTTGATAAAATTTTTTACCTTCCCTTGCATGCTTGAAATGTCTTCTTTTTATTGTGTTCAGAAAGAAGAACAAAATGGAGGGGATTAATAACTGTGAGGTTCAATGGTGAGGAAGCACAAGGGCACTTATCAAAATACTTTTGCTGTCTGTCTTGGGCTTTGCCATAGGAAACTTCACTCAACTCAGTGACTTTTGAAGAGAATGCTCCAACTGGCCACAGAGAAAGCCTTCTGAGAAGTGGCTTGTGCTTGTCATGCAGCTCTCAGGTATAAGTAGGCCAATAGAAAGGACAGCCACCATATTTCCACGGGGACTTCCCAATATTAAAGAGCTTTGATGGCTCAGAGATGCTAGTCTGTACAAGCACATTTCTTTATGTGCCATTTGCCTATTTTCCTTGTGTCTCACTCCAAAATTTCCACCTCTATGAAGGATAATGGGAATGATTGTCACTAGGCAGAATGAGTAATAAATGGGTAGGGTGCACTGGTAAGCCTGGCAGAGAAAGGCTGTGCATAATTTTCTCTGGAGATTGAAACAGTTTCCAGTCATCCTCAAGCATGTGCCAAAAGGCCTTAGAGAGGATCCAAACTTTCTCCTCTGAGCTCAAAATGCAATCTGGAAGCATCTTCTCCAAATTTGCTGGTCCTCATTCTCACAAAGAATCAATCTATCACGGTATCACATGAGTGTTGCATATAAAGGGCTTGTCAGATTGTTATATTTGGGATCTTGACTCCTTTCCTTTTTAGAACTTGTAATTAGAGTGCCCGAAATCAGATATTGCCAACTACCACAAAAACCATACACTTCTTAATTCTTTTTTTCCTTTTTCTCTTTCTTTTTTTCTTTATTTCTTTCTTGCACTCTTAACTCTTCCATGGAAGGAGTACCACATTCTGGCAGCAGCCAAAGGAATAATTCAGTCTATGTTTGGGACTGCCTTCAGTGGCACTGCACATTGCAAAATCAAACATTGGAGCTGAAGCATCCCCGATTTGTTAGAACACTCATCATCTTTGACTCTGACCTATAAAAACATTTAAACATATGTATGATCTTTAGCTTTTACTTCCCCTGTTCTGAGTGAGACACTAAGGTACAAATGTGGTAAAAAGCACTCATGGTTAAGCATGCACATCACTGTTTTGCTGGGTGAAGGAACAAATTCCTTCTCTTAAACTATTTATATAATAGGCCCCAATCCTGTAGGTCTGCAGCCTGTGCTCTGGCTTTCAGTTGCATTTGTTTCCATATCCAAATGCCTTTCAAATTCAGTTCTGCTCTCCGAGCTAAAATGAACACTCGTAAGAATACAGTAATTAAACACAATTACAAAGATGTGCACATTCCATGCTGAACAACCACAGGCCACTTTCCAAGAACCCTTTTTTATTTTCGTCATCATCTGTAATTTTCCTGGCTTCTTATTTACACTCCTCAGCTAACAAACCAGTTTTGTGCAAGCCCAGGAAATTCTTCGTAATTTTGTTGCTGTTGCAGACTCCCACTACACTCCTCTGGTGAGTAAAAAAATACAAACCCAGCAAGGTGAAAAGATTCAGTAACCAGTAGAACCCAGCTTCCACTGGCTTTGCCAGCTTTGAGTCATGGCAGAATTTATAAAGCAGCCTAAGGAGCCAAAAAAAAAAAGAGGTGTAATAGAATTGCTTGCTGTCTATATTGAAGTTTGTCATACATTTGTGGGGGTTAATCTTATGAAATAAAGACCACATTTGACCTGTCAACATTGGGAGATGTTGGCCTCTAGATCACCTGTGCTTCAAACATCATAGACCTTAATATTTTCTAAAATATTTTTTAAAATATGTGTGTGCTCTTTATATAGAAATTCACTGCCAAACATGAAAGTCAGTTGAACAGATATGGGGAGGTTTTTTACAAAATTTATGTTATTTTCATGTCAAATCTTTTAATGCCATCTGGTAGAATGGTTTTCCAAATGCAAATATTTTGTGATCTTTTGTTATCTTCTACTGAACACAGCTCTTTTTACCTGTTGTCAAGTAGCATCAAGTACTAGATCTCTTAGTAGCCATCCAAAGAGAAGAAAGATGTTACTAACACTACATGGTATGTACCAAATGTTAACATAGAATGGTCTAAAGCTTTTCAATCACTTCAGAACCCTGAAGTATTTATTGGAAAAAGCAGCCGTGGTAAAAACTTCTATTTGTTGAATGAAGAGGTTAGTTTGTGGCTAGAAAGAAGCAGTCTTTATAGAAGCACTGGATGTTAGGTCTTCAACTGTTACAGAGTTTGGCTTACTTATCCCAGGTAAGAATGAAGCTCTGAGGCATTTGTTCTAAGTCTTCAAATGAGGGATCTCATGATCTGGGGAATGATTTTATTATAGAATAATTAAAATATATAATAATATATATTTTAATATCTATTCCATGTATAGACTGTATTATTTATATCATATAATTAAGATAAGGCAGTATGAGAAGTAACCTAGTTTTCTTGTGCTCCAAATACATCCAGTGGATAGACTGACTTCTCCAAAGAGAAATTCAGAGCATTCTGCTGGGTTTCTGCACTGAGGCATTCTCTCAAGGAGCTCTTTTCCTCACACCGGTTATACAGGCAGCTCAGAGAGACAGAACAAACAGCAAAATAAGATGCATGAAATTATGTGATGAAACCATCCCCTGCCAGTCCTAATTCTAATGCATCAAGACTCAGGAGAATATTGGACATCACAGTGGAATAAGGGAGAAAATAGGAATAAATGCAAACAGGCATTTATGAACTGCTCATCAAAAAAAAAAAAAAAAAAAAAGGGAGATAAAAGGGAAGAAAAGCACCAATTGTTTCTTCCTTCTATTAATGGGAGCTTTGAAATATTTTGTTTGGCAGAGATTCAAAAATATTATTTTTTAGGATTGCTTCTCATAGGCTCATTGTCATCTGTGGTGGGGTTTTGTGCTCTTTTTTGGTTTTGTTTTTGTTTGTACTTTTTTTTTTTTTCTTTTTAATTACAATGTCATCCTAATTCAACCCCATAAATCCCACTATTAACTAGATCTCAGGACCTCACACTCAGAATGGCTCAAATGAGGCCCAAAATGGGCAAAGTAAGTAATAACAGATTGTGGCTGTAAAGCATACCACTGTTTGGGACAGGCTGTCACCCGCTGATCACTGACTGGTGTCCAAGTCTAGAAGCACAGATGTGCATACCAAACATGGTGAGAGAAATCAGAACCAGAAGAGAAAGGAAAAAATGAAACAAAAATAAAACACATCAACTATAAAAAGAAGGAAAACATATTACATATCCTCATGGGGAATCAGAAACTCCTGTGCTTCTAAGATTACATTAGATTATTACTTTTTCTGCTTTCTAGAAGTTTTAATATTTGCCCTTGTCGTTTCATGCTGTACAGGAGAGTGCATGGCTGCATAGTCTGAATACTTGTGCCTGACTCTATACTGGAGTGCTTTGTGACTACTTAAGCCAAGCATCCTGTGCAATGGCAACAGATTCTAAAAACTAAATTTAAGATATTAAAAATTGCCTCTTGCATACTATAAATATGTTGATAGAGACTGTATGCTAACAGGTAATGCTAAGACTGTGAAAGCATTTTTGGAGAATGAAAACTGATATGGAGCTACAGGAAAAGAAACCAAATCTATTTACTTACAGGTCTCACTTGGTTATGAAAAAAAAAATTAAATCATAATTCTGAAGGGAAATTTCCAGAAAAGTTTCTCAGCAAAAGCAAGCACTGAGGTGTTGCCTCTGGCTTTGAATCACTAACTAAGAACTTTGTCTCCTCTGCTCACACCATGTGCATCCAGCAAAAGCTTTACTGAAACCATCAAGATTTTCTCAGTAGGAATAAGAGTAGCTCTTCACTTCAGCTGTTTTTGTACATACCCAGAAGGACCATTATTTCCTTATTCCTCAGTTATCATTGATTACCAAAACTTCTGCCTGTGAATGATATCAGTGAAAGTCATCTCTAATACACGATCTTATACATACTTTCATTTAATCTAAATATACAAGTAGTCCTACTGACTTCAGTGAAATTACCCACACAAGGTTGTGAGCATATGTATGTCCCTATAATGAGGGACTATGTGGAGGAAATTAAAAAAAAATCGGTGTGAATGAAAAAATATCTGAACTTCTATTTCTATCTGGTCAGAACCACTGTAAGGAAAAGAAAGAAAAAGAAAAGTGTTTTTGCAGAGATTCTTAGCATAAACACAGCAATCCTATAGAAATGCAGCAATAGGTAATGTCAGACTTCCAAGAATATGTCAAAAATAATTCACTTGCTAAATTTGCTGTACCACATCTTTTCAAGAAGAGACTCTTCTCTAAGGCATGCTCTCAGAAAAAGTATTAAGAAGCAGTAACACCTTAAATCATTATAGACAGTCATTAAATTGACAAATACACCTGACTTCACAAAATGTTTATATTTAGCTTTAAATTACTTTGCTTTGTTAAAAGATATTACATATACTAGTCAGAATCATGTTTTTTCCAAAGTTTTTTGTTGTGGGGG
The DNA here is from genome assembly GCA_013398275.1 of Promerops cafer. Taxonomy (NCBI): domain Eukaryota; kingdom Metazoa; phylum Chordata; class Aves; order Passeriformes; family Nectariniidae; genus Promerops; species Promerops cafer. Next base: position 1,343,234 of record VZSE01015287.1, read on the forward strand.
TTGTTTTTCCCTCTTCAGGTAGAAAAATCCAAAAGCACAGGTTTCTTGGAACACTCAGCACAGAAAATTAGCTGAACATTTACTATTCAATGAAGGGAGAACATTTCATTTACTTAAACAGACAGTGAAGTAGACAGTGCCATAAAATTGTAAAAGCACATAGATATTTATACATCATTTGGGGTCAGCTCAGCATTATAATGTTTCCCAAATGTATAAAGTTGCTCTCAGGCAATAAATCAGAGTACAAAAAAGGAAATTTAGTGTTAGGTTGTACTAAGCAAAATATTTTTTGTATCTTCTCAACAAACTCAAATACAACAATATGGAAATCAAAGTATTTTTTGTTAGGAATACCAACGCAAATGTCATCAAGATTTTTCAAAGGCTTCTAAAAAAATTACTATTTCAGCTTTTTTTTCAAACTTTGAATAAAAACAATAAGAATTCATTCATGGCAGGAATAATAAATTTTGCTAAAAACTTCTAAAAATTGTAACAGACTCTGATGTGATGGCAGTACATGATAACAGAACCAAACAGATAAAAGGTAGCACAGCTAAATGATAACACTCTTTTGGAATATGAAATCAATGTACTGAATAAGAATCCTACCTCCCTTGTTCAGCCTTCAGTCACCTATTCACAAGCTATGAGTTGTTTAAAAGCAGAGCATCCTTGGGAATTAAGAATACTTCACCACTGCAATTATTACAGTTTATTTATTTATTTTGAAAAATAAAAATTGGAGGTTTGGATGGTAAAGTGATAAATTATGAATAAACAAATATAATTGTATTGAAATGTAGTATCTGAAGACAAATGACTCAACTGTTGTTTATGCCTAAAAAATTAGGTAGGATAAGATAAAATAGCCCTAGTTTAAGGTTTGGGGTTTTTGTTTGTTGGTCTGTTTGCTTTTGTTTTGTTTTGTTTTGTATTTTTCACTTTTAAAACTTAATATAAGGGTAACATTTTCTTTGTTTTGTTTTGTTTCTCCTGTTCTATTTCATTCCATGGATGCTTGTCTGTGCATTGACACCCTTTTTAGGGCCTTGCAACCCTTTAAAAGTGGGATGTCACACTGTAATTTTTTCTCTCAAATAAGAATTCATATGCACTGGTGTTTACAGGGGAATCAACAGGCACTGCCACTTACAGTGAGAAGATGCTGCCATTCTGCTGTTTTTTTGCATTCTTCCCCATGTGTGGGGCTGAAGCCCCTCCAGGTTACAATTCTCTGCTAAACCTGCTACATGTCTGTCTGCCTGTACCAGTCTTGTTTAAAGCATCCATTCTCTATGCAGTAACTTAGTAAAGACCTGTCTCATGCACAAAAATTCTCACTTCTATCTCAATGCACATGCATAATCTTACAGCATTATAAAATGAAAAAGGAATGAGTAGATTTCAGTTTTTCTTATTTGAAATGTGATATAATGTATAATAGAGAAACTAAACCTTTTGATTATGCTCTATTTTCTGCCAAATTTAATATTTTATAACACTTTATAAATTATTACTCCAATGTAATGGAACCTTGAATCCATTATTCTCACATTTCTCTATGCTTTCTGGGCCAATAACCAGAATAAACCTTGTGCTGAGTCATTCAAGTGCTGCGTAGGTATTGTCAGGAGTTTTCATGATGGAACTTCGAGTCAGCCAAAGTTTTGAGCTGAAACTTCAAATTTTGTTTTTGAAGTGAGTGCTCTAAAGAACAGAAACTAATGCCATTTTCACCAGTCCCGCTTTCCACCGGTCTTGCTCTCCAAGCCATTGACTTTCCAGCAGTTTTCATCCGAATCAAATTGTACACAGTTCATTTTGGTTCCTTTACAATATTTCCTTCTTTCATCTCAAGATTTAAGTCTCTGCTCTTTCTGTCTTTCTCTTCCTGCCAGGCTTGTTTCATGTTTTCTTCCTCATTTAGGCAAGGCAAATTGACTGACTTCTGCTCTGCTGTCAGTCTCTGTACTTTAAACAGTTGTATACTCTATTCATGATATAGGCTATTAGCTAACAAATAAAACAGTTATACCATCCATCACAGCCTAGACTGAAGCAAATCTTACCTTTTTTCTATGTAAATCTGACACAGACAAATTTTCACACAGACAATTCAGCCTTCTACTCCAAGTCCAATCTCATAAATCTGGTCTACACTTTCAGGCCAAGTTTTCAAAGGCACATCCAGACCAATATCTTAGGAAGAGAGCTAACTACTCTGAGAAGACAAAAAAGTAGGAACAAAACAGAAAATTTAGAATCATTCATTTATGCAGTAATAGGGCTTTCAATACCCAGTGAAATTTATTTGTAGAAGATTATTCTAATGAAAAAAACCTTACTAATATTAGCTTGTCTCTTGAGAAGATAACTCTACCTCCTTTCCTACATAATATTGCAGTACTTACAACTGCGATTACATGTTGATTTTGTACCATTTTTTTCACAGTAAGACTTTTAGCATAAAACAAGATAAAGCAGGAACTTTTAACTAGTTATATTTGAGAAAAAAAAATTGTTGGCCACACCAGCAGTAAGAGCGAAGGTGGCAGGAATGTTGTTTATTGTTAACCACCCTATTTAAACTAGTGAGTTCCAGGACATGCCAGAGGAAATTCCTCTTAAACTTAACACTTTACGTGCAAAATGGAAGTTAAGGACTTGCATCAGTAGTTATATTTTAATCAACTTTTCCATGAAAATATACATGCATAGTATTTTAAATTTACAGCAACTCTGTATGTCAGTGGCATATTTTGTTTCTCACTCTGTTAATGAGAAAACAGGGATGCATTCCACACAAGGCAGAAAGAATGAAAACATTCTACACTTAAAATGTCTTTGTTTCAATCTACACTGAAAACAGTCTTGACTTAAAATGGCATCAAGCTATTCTTGGCAGAGCTAGTGATTCTGAGAACAAAAACATAACAGGTTTTCTTCTATTAAATTCAAACTGTGCTCTTCATTGTAAAACAAAAAAGATAAAGAAACAGGTTCAATCCTTAAAAGTCTACTGCCATGAAAAGTTACATCATATACTGTTTTCTCTGTGACAGAAAAAAAGCACCAGTATATCAAACCACAGTATATCAGACCACAATGCATGAGTTGGTTGAGACACTGGTGAGTCACAGCACAAGGGTTTTGTCAGAACAGAAACTGCACAACAAAACAGTTCAATTAGTCAACATGCACACAGAAACCTGCATATTTTTCATAAGAATAAACATTATTGAATCTTCAGTCAAGACTGGCAAATAGTGAAAATGTTTCTGGCAGTATTCAGATGACATTTTAAATTAATACTCTGGTTATATTACACTGGGGTGTTTTTTTCTGTCACCAAGCTCTCTGTCACAAACAGACAATGAAAGCGAAGTTCAAATTACAACAGTTTTTCCCTAAGTGAATCAAAGTATTAGCACATATGAGTATTGAGCTAAGACATTGTACAGTTTTTCAAGTGTTGCAAGAAAACTATGCTGTAGATACTCTCTAAGCAACCTTGTCAGCTGTAAATAAGCACAATAAATGAGCAGTGTAAGAGATGTACAAGGTTATTTAGAAATAGTTTAAATACTACTAAACTGAAAGCATTATCTATAAGCAAATCAAGAAGCTGAAGTAACTATGCAGAATCCCCTTGTAAAGTTGTAAATCCCCTTGTAAAGTTGTACTGTTCTTCAGTATGAAGAAGGAAGCAACTGAGTATATCATTGTTGCCATTTTTCCTGATTGCAGAATCTTACAGAAAAATATCAAACTAACTGAGCTATTTTAGAAGTTCTTTTATAGTAGGTTTGCAATAGACTTTCAAAAAGTCAAAAGCTTATTTAAATAAATTTGGATTTCTTCACATTCCATGTTTCAGAAATGAATACCTAGCCAATCTGCAATGAAAACTTTAGAGAGATATTTAGCTTAGAACTTACTGGTGATCTTTTTAAATAAACAGCTATATTAATAGTTGCAGCTGAACAAAACTTTCATAATGGCATTCTCAACTTTATTTTGGAAGTGGATCTCTAGAGGGGATAAAACTGATGTGATTCACCTCAGACTGATATAGGATCATCAGCTGCCCCATATCACCTCATTTTTAAGGGAAGGTCCTCCAGCAAGACCTCATTCCTTAGCACATACATCACTGACCTCCTTGTATATTCCCAAATCCAAGGTTTTGAGTTTTCAGAGTACCATAGCAACAAAGCTTTCCTACCTCCTCCTTCTTGCATATCTACTGGGATTTAACCTCTCTTCCTATCTTATTAACTAGTTATCACAGAACTAAAATATAAATGCTTTTTTCTACATCCATTCTAACAAGTGGATACATAAAAACACCTGCAACATTTTTCCTGGCTTATTTACGAGATACTCATTTCTAGAGAAAATTTTGGACATCTGGAAGTATTTTTTTGTTATAAGAGAACAGTGGAGTGACATTAAACAATGTGAAAGGATGAACAGACTATCCCCATGGTAATGTTCGTATTTATTTGAGCAGCAAAATAACTCAGTCTTTACATTTTTATTTGTTGACATGTAAGCCTATACTAAAAGAATAAATTAGAGAAACCAGAATTAAATTGACATGTAGCCTTCATCATTCTGAACCTTTACCTATATGTCCCCTTCTCTATTTAAGCTGTTTTAGATTTGAAGCATTTGAGGAGAGTATTTTCATCTTTCTAAGTATTTGCAGCAAACAGGAAGCAGAAACATAAATCTTTGTATGGTTCTGTGGATACTATCTCAAAAGAATCAATAATGCAGACATTTTATTTGAAGATTTCTACAAATAAAATCTGTTTTTCTGCAATACTGTCTTACCTTGGTTATTATGTAGACTACATTCTCCCACAAATCTGTTTCCTATCACATTAATGGGACACGATACATGATTTGAAAAAGTAATAAGTTAAAACTGTAAAAACCTAATGGAAATCTCTTTTCTCAGTCCAAAAATATTCCAGTGCATGTCATAATTCAAAAAGCGACAAATATAAATCTGGATAGTTTGTCTGAAGCCTCATGAACAATAGACTAAACAACCTCAGTGTCAAGCATAACCTCTCTTTATCTTCCTTAAAAAAATACAGACAGTGATATAAATGGACCATAAATAATGTTTTCTTTGGACTTTTATTTTCTTGAAAATTACAGTTAAAAATATTTCATTTTGTAATCCTTCTAATATTGGCCAAATAAACAAGAGGCTGAATTCACAGAATAGGAGCAGAGTTGATCAGTCCTTAATGACACTGACAGCTGTGAAACGTTAACCCCACAGGTCGATACTGGAGCCCAAGTCCAGTATTTTTTAACCAACAGATGAATACATTTCTGGACAAGTCTTTCTCAGTCTGGCTTAACATTTAAAGGGATATTGGAGACTGGAGCACACATTTCTTTACCTGCCTTAAAATGGTTCTGAAAACTAAGGTAGGGAAATATTCTCCGTGGATCCATGCAAAGAGGAAGAGCTCTGGCAGAACACAGTGAGACCAAATAAACTTTTGTTTTGAAAGGTGGAAGGCTGAGCTGGGTCACCTTGGTGGTGAATGAGGTCCCTTGGAATGGACCTACTAGTTATATAAAGACCACTTCCTACACTGGGAATTTGGAGAGGTAAAAAGCACCCCACCACCATAATTACACAATTGCAAGGATAGCCACATTCTGGGGCATATATCTTGTGCTTGTGTTCTCCTATACAGTATTTATTACCTACCATCTCTCATTTTCAAAGGGTTACATATTTTATTAAATGAGGTACAGTCTCTCTTGATATAAGCTTTTAACCAATAAAAACGTTGCCTTTAGGCAAAGAATAATGCTGGTGAGTGTATATGCCAATACTGGTTTTAGAAAGAAATGTGAATCATACTTGATTTTAAATTAAAAAGAAATGTTTAAACAAGAAAGATTACAGTTATGACAACTTGCAATTTTCTGTGATTAGCAATGGTCCTGCTCATCTGAAAAAGGCTGAGGACTTCTTAATGACTACAGGTTACCAGGGCTATGGCTTTATATTCCAGCTGAGATAGCATTTCCAGAAGGGAATGTTGTCTCCTGCCATGCTGGCATCGTCTTCTGTCGGCAGCTTCATAGAGATAAGAGTGACATCTAGTGAATCATTAACACTGCCAACATTTTTTCTGGGGATAAAAATGGTGGGGAAGGAACACTTACTAATCTCTCAACCAATAGTTAGATAATCCTGTTAAAGATCTGATGAAATTTTAGCCTTAAATAGTTTAACAGTATTACATGACAAGATTAAATATTAAAGAATTATATTAAGCCTGGTGTGTCTAATTTTTTAATTTTGATAATGCATCTGGTAAAAGGGTCTAATAAATTACAAGGCTTCTCTGAGACAATAGAAACTCTTAATTCGTTTTCAATAACATTATGATATTTTCTTTTTCACATCATTTTCATCTTATTCAACAGTTAAAAACCAAATCCCTTGGGTCTTACTAAACATTTAGGTTATCTTTATTTTCCTGAAACTATAGTCAACACATTCTTACCATGGAAGACAATGAAGGGGATATTTCAGTCCTTCCTAGTTCAGGTAATTTAGAAATTATTCTTTAGTAAGGCTGACTGAAAAGTGACTGCAATTCTTCCTCCATTTTAACAGACTTTATACAATGTTTCATGAGTCTAGAAGAGCTTTAAGGTTTAAATGAACACAAAGTTCCCTTGCTATTAGTCCAACATCATCAAAAATTGTTGGCACTGAAATACTTTTAATGTAATTCAGTTTCTTTTATCTCTTTGCTATTCAAAGAAAATGAGGAAGCCAAAATCTATACGCAGGCCAGAATGATGTCCTGTAGTTTCCATATCTACTGATTTTTAGGACTCAAAGATGGATAGATTTTATTGCAAGAATATATTTCTTTTTCCAAGGCAATAAAGTTGTCTAACAAGTCACAATAGAGAACAGCATAACTTTATTAATTCATGTTATGAGGAAAGTAAATTTTCCAACTTTTTAAATCAAAAGTATGCTTTAGTTCTGTGAAGACTGTCACTTAAAAAATAGTACAGTTATCAGAATAAAATACTACAGTCTTCCAGCAGTCTATGTGTTCAGCTTATGATGATGTTGTAATTGCATGTCAAATTCAGCAAAAGCAGTAGAATTCCACAGTGTGCCAGATACCAGCAAGTCAGGACCTACACCTATTGTAATGCAGAACTTGCCGTCAGGAGGTAGTTTTGTGACACAAGGTAAAAATTATAAGTACAGACTGATGTTTATTATTTATAAAATAATAAATCTGTTAAAATCTGTGATTCAGTTTTATTATAATTCATTCTCTGTTGATTTGGATAACCCCTAAGTGGAATTTTCAAGATCCATTGGGGTAAAAATGCTGGTTAGATTTGTATGAACTTTAGTAAAAACAAAGCAGGAAACTTTTTCAGGAAACAATTTTTAGGATGCTGCTCGTCCAGCCCAGTTACATGTCCAGGCAATCTTAAATATCAGTGACAGCTCTCCTTTTGCCACTTTTTGAAGAGTGTGTATGTGCGGGGCGGGGATAGCAGTGTATCACTGCTTTTTTCCGCACTTCAAATATTGATAATACTCCGTCTTCAGAGTTACAAAATGAGATGTTACAAAACCTCTTACCACCAAAATAGAGAATTTGGGGATCCAAATTTTGATTATGTCCAGCATCAATGAGGACTTCTTAATTACAGGACTTTAAAATTATAGTTAGTTTCCAAAAGACTCTGTATTGTATATCCAGGTTTCCCCAGATCTGGAGCTGGTCGTGAGTCTTTCCATGTGCATGCTGATTTACAAAATGTTATATCATAACATAGCCTCCAGCACTTTACAATACTCACTGCATACAAAAATACCTCAGCCTCACCAAAGGAGAAAAAAGAGGTTGACAGCAAACATATTTGTAAGTGTGTTGCTCAAAGGTATCACAGGAAAAACACTAGTTCAACTCATTCAGAAACTGAAAAAAAACCACCCAAAAGAAATTTCCTAAGAAGTTCTTCATGTTGAAACCTTCAGAAACTTTGGAAACGTTATCACACAACTGGTACATATTCTATTCAAAAGAGCAGATACTTGACATCCTAAAAAATACCAAATACAATTGTGTTTCAACAGGTAACCACTGACCTTTTAACACTGGTATTCTGCTAATTCTTCACTTTTTGTTTTCATGATGATACATTAATTTAAGCATCCACGGACTAGATCTCATGAAAATTTTGACATGTATTTTTTAGACTCCACTGTGCCTCGCTTTCAAGGACGTGGCCCACGCAGGACCAACATCCCACACAGTAATTGCTTGCAGACATACCTGCCTTCAGCCAAGCTCTGAGCACTGCAGAGCATGCAACCTTTGACACAGCGTTGTGCCAACCCTGCTAACCTGCTCCTGCAACAGTCCTGCTTCCTGCCTCACCAGCAGAACTGGAGCGCTTACACTGTCCACGAGGTCTCGCACACGCTGCAGGTCTGGGACGTGTTTGGCCCCTCATGCTGGAATAGTCCCACTCAGGATGGTTAAGATACAATAGAAGCTATGCCTGAAATCCTGCACCATTCCAGTACTTGGGTAAGACAGAGGTAGACACTGATAAAAGATAAAAGTCTTTCTATGAAACTACAGGGGAGGTCCAGATGATCTCTTATTTTTTCTGCCTTCATTTAGAAGAATTAGGAACATATCTGCAGAAATCACCACATCTTGTTGGGGACCTTATGTCCATGCTGTATTTTTTTCAGGATGCTTTGCTTTGAACTGTATCCAGCCTGGTCCCATGCACTGAGTGTTCTCTGCTGTTTAGGGACCCAAAATCTGTTCTTGAAGGTAGAGGAAACTCTTATGTGAAGTACCAAGCAGTATTCACTGTTTTATTTTTTAAAAGTTAGTTCTGTATTCATAAATTCCATTGCATCTCTTATTATTTGGGCTTCTAGCTATTCTTTCTATGCAATAATCTGACAGAAGTGGTTCTTCTCTTTGTGATTCTTGTTGTCTGAAATATCTGATTTCTTCTAACAGTTTTGCAAATAGAAATTTGCCTTTTCAAGTATGCCTAAATACACATGAAGAAAGATAAACATAAAATTTAGATTTTAATTTTGTGTGGGCTTACTATACCTCTCATTAAAGTAGTTTCAACTATTTATTCGTATTCCCAGAATCCTTATAACCTAGACAAGTATTATAATCTATTTTATAGATGAAAAGCTTTGCTGCTGTCAAACAAGATAACTACTCACCTAAAAACTTTTACATATTTGTAATCTGAATCCAGAATATAATCTGGACATCTTGCCTTGCAGACAGGGTTTTCCTAAAGTCAAAAGAAAAAAAAAGAGAAATCTAGAAAGAATATATATGAATGCCTGGCAATATTTCCTCAGCTGCATTTTATGTTGCTGAACAACAAAGTAAATCAGAGGATAAAAGTCTTTCCATGAAACTACAGGGGAGGTCCAGATGATCTCTTATTTTTTCTGCCTTCATTTAGAAGAATTAGGAACATATCTGCAGAAATCACCACATCTTGTTGGGGACCTTATGTCCATGCTGTATTTTTTTCAGGATGCTTTGCTTTGAACTGTATCCAGCCTGGTCCCATGCACTGAGTGTTCTCAGCTGCTGGTGTGCTTTAGATGTAATTTGGGAATGCACCTTCTGGCTTGTCTTACCCAAATGAAATTCAGTTTGTCTGCTCTGAGTCATCCATGCAATAAGAACCAAAGCCCAGCAAATGGGAACAGCCAGGATATTTGCTTTAGTATGCTCCAGATTCTAGCAAAAATGCTGAAGAGGACATATTCTTTTTATTTGTTGTGCCAGTTATCTAGTGTGCTTTATAGCAGCCTGACCTTGGAATGGCAAGAGACTCTGGGAATTCCCTGTCTCCTCTCCACTAGCTACAAGAAAGATAGCTGCTGGATTTTGAGCAGCAAATTATGTGACTCTGCACTGGTATTTTTGAGCTCTACAGGACCTGCATTTTAATGTCTCCTTTCCACAGCAAAAGAGGCATCAAATCGGCCTTCAGGCTGTGTCCAGAAGGAGTCATATAGGCAGTTATCAAATGCTGCTTAAAACAACTGTTACAAAAAAATGCAACCAAATCAAGCCAAATATTTAATTCATATCTCCTATATTTCATAAATGTGTTGGATTAAAAGAATTTGCTACCCTAACAAAAAACGCCCCAAAAATGTAACACCACCAAAAAAACCAAAAACCCCAACCAAACCAAAACAAAACACACCAAAATGAATGAAACAAAACACCCAAACTTACCTTCTGCTCCAAATCACCATTTTAATCTCTGGTGATTTGTAAAAAATTTAAAAAAATATTTTCATAATTAAAAAAAAATCAGGACAACTTCATTTTGAGACTTATTTCTGTTTTATTTTAAATGCATTTTAAAATAATTTTTGTTGCTTTGATTTTTCTTATCTTGTCACACTTGAAAATAAATACTTGAAATAGATATGTACATATGAATACGTATTACAGGAAAATCACAATTTTAGTTTTAAATACCATAACATTATAGATATAAAATACTGCAGTATTATAAATATTACTACAGTATCTTAGAAAATATTAACAGAATAGAACTGATTTCTCCAAAATTTAGGTGGCATGCAGTAGTATTCTTAATTTATATAGACAATCTTATTTCTCTTAATATCACACCACATTCATGTCTAGATGTTCTATATTTCTACCATGCCTTAGATATGAAGGGTACTTAAAAACTTCTAGAAATATAGATTGGGGAAATATTTTCTCCTGACTCCATCTGATCAGTCTGAGTCACACTGCGCAATGTGAAATGATTTTTATTATGACAACCTCTGTTGTCCCAGACATCAAAGAGAAAAGAATGCAAAAATTCAGGATTCAGAATGCCTCATAGCAAGACAAGCAAAAAAAAAAAAAAAAAAAAAAAAAAAAAAAAAAAAAAAAAAAAAAAAAAAAAAAATCAATAGAAGCAAAATTTAAAAAAAAAAAACAACACAACAAACATTAGAAATTAAAATTAAATTAAATAAAAAAGAACACCAGAGTGTTAACACAAGTTATATATAGAAAAAAGGAAACATTTCTGTTAGGAAGGAGCGAACAAGAAGTCCATGAAGACACTGAAACAAAGAAGCACTATTCTGATGCACAGTAACATCTGGTAGGTCCATGCACACACTTAGAAGACAAACAAAATATTTTTTCTTTGTTCCAATGATAAAGGGACTAAGGGATCTGTGGATTTTAATGCTGCACATGGACAACCTGCTAAGAATGCACATGGGCATGCAACATAAAGGGAGTATAAGGAGCATGAGGCTTCCCCCAGCCATATTTGCTCCTCCAACCAGACTCTCATACCCAGATTACTATGAAAAAAGGAGAAAGTGGGGTATTTTTTGTGACCATGTAAGAGAGAATTAAACAGTGGCATATTCATTTAGTACTTTCATTTCTCCTAGAACAAATAAGAGATAAACAACACAGACATCTTCTGCAGAAGAAAAGAGATCTCCCACATTTTATATTTTTTCTCTTTGCATAGACTAATAGTCCTGCTTCATCCCTGTTTAAGAAGGCTAAGAAACTATAAACCAAGTAAGAACCTAGAATTCAACTCTTGGTACTTTTCCTTTTGCTCATCTGGTATAAAATTGCATAAGGAATAGGATGGTATTATTATCTAGATCTTGGGCAGAGTCTCTTCACTCTATCACCTAATGGTAATGGGCTACATTCTTTAATTTTGTGCTGGGTAGTGGAATCCTACTGAAACCCTTTAGAAAAAGTGAAGACTTAAGGCAAAGGGTGACATAATCCATTACAATAATGATCTAACCAAGCTGGATAAAAAAAATACCAGCAAAGTATGTAGTATAACAAAATAAGTCAATAATCTCAATGTTGGTCCTACAGTATTAACTCTTGTCTATAGAGTCTAAGTTAGGTGTCAACTCTGAGAAAGCCTGAGCTATTAGTTTTGACAACTTGTCCAACTCAGACTCCAAGAGTCTTAACTCATGTAGAGAAAGCTCTGCTCTTTGGGGGTAGGCTTGGGAAGTGGTACAAGAAAATGTATCTATTTTATCACTATTTATATAGCTCTTTAAATTTACTGGGGACTGTACAGTATGCTGTTATGACAGCCCCTGGCCAGGAAATCCTACAGTTAAACAGCATGAGCCTGAAAGCCTATGTTCAATTATGCAAATAAACACAGAGTGGCTCAGAGGGCCAGATGGTGTGAATCAGCCAAGTCTTACACACTTAAGTGGTACTCAGGCAATTTACAGGAGTTAAGAATCTTCCCCAAGATCGGTTCAGATGGCAGGCTTTGCAGAACATCTGCATTTACAGCTGTTTTGTGAGAAAAGGGTGAGAAGTCACTGGGACAATGCTGTCCAGGCACCCAAGGAAGAACAAAGAAATCATTAAAGGCAAAGGAAACAGAGTTCACATAGTGGAGAGGAGAAGCTCATGTAGTGTGATTAGGTATGCAGATACAGTCACACTTACTAACTTCAAATGAGCTAATACATCACAGATTTCTGAAATAGACAAGTGGTAGTCTATTCCAGAATCTTTTAGAAGAAAAGAATTTTAAATTTTCATATTTCCTATAGTAGATTTTGTTTGGTTTTGTTTCCCTGGAATGTAAACAAACTTTTATCTTCAAATGTTTGACAGCTGACATACTGCAGGGAAAATTAATAATAAAAGGGGCAAGCAACCAGACCTTCTTAAAAATTAAAACAAACACTTCTTCTTGGACATGTGGATGTTCTTTCTTCTTTTGTGTGGAGATGCTCCCTACTATGCACTAATGCCAGCTACTACCTACTATGCACTAAAGCACCCCAGTAGTTCATATGGGCACCCCCTGGGCGTGGGCCCCTCATTTTATCACCTGCACCATTGGCCAACTGGCTGGAATGATGCTCGTTGTGTCTGGCAGGGAGGAAGCCCTGCCTGGCCTAGACAGGTTGAAATGGTGGTGGGGCCACTTTTGGCAGCACCAAGGTTTAACCACTGCTGTGGCCACTGCAAGGTCTTTCTCCAGTGCTAAAAAAATCCAGCCTTCCTTTATAGCTCACTTTCAAGCTGATTTTTTTTTGTTTCCAAAGCCTCTTGGTGATTCCTTAGTTACTTTTTATTCTGCTTTGTGATTATCTTGCTCTACAGTGTAACCTGTTTGGGGCAAATGACCCATCAGACAGTTTTGTATATTTCATTCACACACACTGATATTCCCTCATTAGCACTCATATTCCCTACGCCAACACAAGTTTTCCAAGCACAGGCTACACAAGGACCCTCCCAGACTCTGACCAGGAAAACATCTTGAGACAGTTCATAATCACCTGACTATAAGATCCTAATGCAAGGCAGGAGCAAAAGGACTCAGTTAAGTCTTGAATTTAAAGGTAGTTACTATGGAAACATGAAGAAGCTATTTTGCTTTTGGAGTAGTCCAGAAACCTGTGTTCAGCTCTACCCTGCATTCTAAATTCAAGAAAAGTGGTGGAAAAACCATTGAGTGCTCAAATCTTAATGACAACAATGACAATTGCATTGAAATGCATTACCTGAAGGCAGAGACATCTAGCATTGCTTAGAGAACACTGATCTCAAAGTTCAAAGAGGAAAGTACAGACAAAAAAGAAAATCTAGGAAATAAAGACTTCAGTAGCAAGGAGCTGAAGCTAGACAAGTTGAGATTGGAGAAAAGATAAATATTTCAGGTGAGTTCCACAATCCTTTCTCTTTAATCGGTTTAAGTCTAAATAACTGACTTTGTCTTCTATAATGCAAATTTAAGCATCAAAGTAAAACAATACCCTGAGAACTAAAAAAACCCACACAAACTCCAGAACACTCTATACAAAGTTGCATTCCACACTTTTTCAAATCTTGACAATAAAATTTGGTAGTGTATATATATATATATATATAAAGTTTTCCACGATACAAATATATGTGCATAGTAGCTTAAATCACAGAAATAAAATTATTACCTTGTGATATGCAAGTTCAGATGTTACAGCTACAAGAGCTGGATGGAAAATGAAAATAAACTCTGATATGATAACATAATATAAAAAAAGTCCCACCTAAAAAAAGTTAAACTTTAGTGCCTCCTTTTTCTTATTAAATGTGAAAGCTCTTGTAGTCAGCAGCATGTCATCCACAGACCTTAGAAAAGGAATTGTTGTTAATTAGGAATATAGATGGTGAATAGAAGTGTAATTACTTCAAGCCTCCCACAAAAATCCCTGTAACTGAAAAAAATTAAGAGTTAAAAGAAGCTCAGAAGAAAATATAAAGAATTGATAAATAATTGGCATATGGGCTGATTCAATTAAAAAGATATTAATATTAAAGTACTGGAGTGCCTAGATTAATGTCACTCAATAGACAGCAAATGGAGGTGGCACTAAATATCTGTAGGTAGCAAAAAATAGTGGGAGGAAGAGAAGTGCTTGCTTTTTGTTCTGAAATCAGCTCACTGAAGAACCTGGCTACAGGCCTGGCTGCTATCAAACCTACATACCTCTTCAAGATCAAGAAAGATTACCCACCTCTCTTTCTGAAAGATTAAAATTTCAGAGTTGGAGATGTAGAGGTTTTTTTCATTTTAAATATTACTTTGATAAGCTTTCCACTTATTTTTCTTAATTAACTCATGAAATTATCTTCATACATTATTTTCATTTGTGCACAATTGAGTTCCTTCTGATGTGAACAAGGGATGCTGAGGCTCCTTAAGTAAAGAGCTGCTGTGGGAAGTAGGCTGTGAAAGGGAGTAGCCATCCTTTTACTCTGCTGATTAAAGGACATGATTCTACTGAATACAGAAATGGGAATTCCACTTGTTCAAATCAATAGGTGTATATTTTCTCAGAGTCTTCACCTTTTGGACATTTTCTTACTTTCACAACACAGGAGTTTAATCTTCTACTTTTCCATTCGACATAAGGAAGACAAACTGTGAAATATTTGCTATGATGAAATCAGTCATTTCCCAGCCCTCTTTCTACTAGTGTTAACCAAAAGTCTACCTTTGTTCCTAGCATGAGCAGGGAAGAAGATTTAAAAAACCAAACAAGCAAAGAAATAAACTTGAAGTTTAAAATGTGGAGTTAAAAATAGCACTATAATTTAATAATGGCTGTATTTGTTTTTTAGTCAATATTTAGGCCACAATAAAGGGCAATGACAGATACTCAGTAAGTACTCATAGAACAGAAACTGCCTGGCTATGGAGTGGAAGAAGAGGAATAAAAAGGCATTGTGACTGAAGGAAAACTTAAGTCCTCTGTGCCAGCCACACTATTAGTCAGCATGTCTCAGAAGTCATAACACCTAAAGGAGGACCTCTATGCTAATATTTTATTTTAATTTTTTTCAGGAACCTCTCTAGAATTACACTCTTCAATGAATATGTTTCCAGATAACTCTGATTTTCAGCTCATGAGAAGTCCTTTCTGATACATGTAATATTCTCACTGAATTTTCAGTCTGTGTGACAAAAAGATCTACAGGGTCATAAAATGATTTTAAAATCACATGGAAGCTGGGAACAGTAACAAATATTATCAACTCCAAATTCTTACTCTTAAGACTCAATTTTTGTGTGCAAACCCAGGACTTGTTTCAGAACATCACTGTGTGTTTGTTTGGTTCTTTTCTTCGAGAAGAAATTACTTTCTCTTTTGTGGACACAGGCCCAAACTTGTTCACAAGTGGGTGTAAAAAGAAAAAAAAACAGGGATCAATTTGAAAATTTATTCTGAAATGAGGATAAAAATTGGGAGGGGGATGTGCAGGAAGGTGTAGAATAGGTACCTTTGGTCATGTGAGGAGAGGTAAAAGCCAGAGGTCTTCTGTTCACTCTCTAAGCTTGGCACGTGGAGTCCATCCCTCTGTGTGTCTGTCTGTCTGTCTCTCCCTCTGTAGTGGACAGTATCTAACAGAGTGCCCAAGCTGGGCTAGCCTGCTGTCAGTAAGTCCCTGGTAGGGTAGGCAAAGTGCCACGTGAGTGGCTGCTTAATTAGCCAGGCAAAAGGAAGAGATTCACAGCTACCTGCCTGGAAAGGCAGGGCTCGCTTACTTTGACAAAAATACTGCAGCAAGTTAGACACACAGGAGGGAAAACTAGTGTGCCTCAAGAACAATATTGGCATTACAAATACCAATGAGCAGATTTGGAAAGAAGCTGAAGATCAGATAGGCTTTCCAACAACCTTCAGAGAGGTATCCCTGCTCCAGAGCATCTACTCTTTTCAAGGTGATGCTTGCCATACCTATGCGTGAAATTACATGGAGCCTCTGACAATGGCAAAGCAGACAAGATGCTGTCTAGTAGACACTGTGAGTCCTATACAGAATGCTTTTAGCAAAGGACTTTGATAGTGAATATAATGGGGGACTTGAAAGAATTGATTTTCATTAGACTGTATATTAATACCAAATTTAAGTTGGGGAAATGCATTTGCTTACTACATTAAAAGTACAGCTAGATAAAGAGGTTCTGGGGGTTATCCACTGAGTGTATCAGAGTATATAAATGTATTGGATGTATTGGAGTAATCCATTGTTCAAGATGGATTTCTGATCAAATAAAATTTCTTCAGTTGGAAAAAGTTGCTCCTTTGAATTTCACATCAATCTTTGTTTTTAATGGTTTTTTTCCACCTTGTCTGTCCTTCATGTCTTGGTTACAACACAGTTCTCTAGACATTGCCAAAATGAACTGTTAATCAGTTTCTTTCTCTTTTTTTTTTTTTTTTTTTTTTTTTTTTTGGCATACATCTCTTCAGGTCAAAGATTAAACTTGCTGAAATCTTATTGAGGTATGAGTTGTTGGAAGAGATAATTTTTTTTTTTTCCACTCAGCAAGGACCTTAAAATCTGATACAGATATGAGTCAGTATAATTGTAGAAATGTAAACTGTATGCCATTTTGTTCTAGTTGTTCTTAAAAGAAAATTAATGTAAGAAGATTAGATTTAATATAGTATTTTGGTGACTATGATACAAATTATCATAAGTAGGGATGTGGGATTCTGTTATGGAAAAGAAGGAGTAACATCAGAGAAGAATGATATCGCTTTAGGTGCTGCCTGTTAAAAAGAAAATAATAATGTGTTAAATAGGATTTCTGAAAATCAGATTATGAGGCTTTTAAGTTAGGCAGTTTTCCAGAGGTGCAAAAAAATAATGTCCCTCTTTATATCAAAGTAATCAGCTTTTGCACTTACAGAGAGTCCATTTACTGACTCTTGTACGAAAGAGTTGTTTTGCTGCTCAACTCAACTAATTACTTTAACGTAAAAAGAACAGATTAGCATAAAATAATCATTCTAATGCCTTCTAGTTTTCTTGAGCTTTGGTAGTCATGAAAACTCTCCATTAATAGGGAGTAAAATATATCATCATAACATTAAAAGTTCTTTTTGACATCTCTGAAATAATAAAACAATGGTAGCAATGTAAAACTGTTTGAGGTCCTGATGAAACTTAGGTATAATTTCAAATAGATAGCTAAGAATTGAAGATTATAATCTTTCATAGTCAAGGATTAGATACAATAAGGCATCAGCATCTCTGCACACTGGCATGGCTCTGAGCAGAATCCCCATCCCTGAATTAAGTGTCCAGGACACTTTACATGAAGAGATTCAGGAGAGGTTGATTCTGGAAAATGGTGCTCCACAAATCTCATGCACTGAGAGGGAAGCCTCTGAAAGTAAAGCACTGGGAAATGCCAATGGTGGCTGAAATCTCGCCTTTCACAACAGAGGCTGAACTGAAGCAAAATACTGACTCCTGATGAGGATCCTAAGCTTTTCTTTCCCACCTCACATTTTCATTCTTTACTCTTCAGGGTTGTCTCAGCCAGAAACAGGGGTAGAAAGCAATTGATTGAAATGGATTTTTTCTTGTTTCCTTTCAGCTATTTGCAAGTTAGCATACAGTCTGAGGCTCTAAACCCAAGGCAGAAATATAACACTTTCCTTCCACCTGGCTTAGACACCATCTTGGAGATAATCAGCATTTTGCTGGAGAAGGCCTACAGCAACTTGAATGCCAATGCTGTGTTGAGATGGAGATCCAACTAGACGACTTCTGCAGGTCCTTTTCAACCTAAATTACCATTTGATTCTCTGACCCTGGGAAAGAACAGCCCATAGAATATCCCTCAAGGTGGGGATCTGTGTAGAAGCTCTGGAATAGCTTATTTCAGTTCTACTCAAAGTGAGTCAAGTTAATGTTCTAGGTCAATCATTTATATACGAAAAAAAAA
This sequence comes from Promerops cafer, assembly GCA_013398275.1. Lineage (NCBI taxonomy): Eukaryota > Metazoa > Chordata > Aves > Passeriformes > Nectariniidae > Promerops > Promerops cafer. The sequence goes on from VZSE01015287.1 coordinate 1,361,612, forward strand.
AAAAAAAACAAAAACAACAAAACCAAAGAATTCAGAGGTAGTCTAAGGCTTCTCAAAAGGGTATGTAAAGCCATCTAAGGAATGGCAAGCTCTTTGTACCCGGGAAACATCTTAGTAATTGGAGTCTGCATATTTCGGGGTGGAGAAGTGAAGGTAGTGACTTTGCTCTTGGAAGGGCCTTCTCTCACTTCTCCCAGAGCTGCTGCCAGGGAGCAGCTGCTCTCTCAGTTGTGGTAACAGCTTGGTTTTCCAGGACCCCAAATATCAACTATTTACCATGCATAGTTTGTACAGCCATAACCTCCACCTTTGCTTAGAGCTGATTGTGTTAAAATTAAGTCCACCATTAAAATCAGCTTAAGATTGCTTTTCCTTTATTGACTATGGGTCAAGATAAAGAAAGTGTGTAAATTCACTCACCAAAGCACAGAGAGAAAGGATGCTTATAAGACCAGAATTTGAGTTGTCCTATAAAGGAAGTTAAATCCAGGAAAGTGGAGAAGTACATGCTCGTTCTACTCTGTTCTAATACAATTCATTCCAAACTCTGTGAGAATGAGACAAAGCAAGACTTCTTCTCTAGGGTGGGTGGTGTTGACTCCTTCCCTCTGGGTAATCTAAGCTTGCTCTGAGACCGTCTGAGAATAAATTATGTGAGGAATGCAACATTAGTTTTTTAGGTCTCAGCCCAATACTGTTGACTGCACCCTCAGTCCTAAACTCTCTCATCTCGAGCTTCTAGAGTAGGGGATCAAAACCAGTTTTTAAGTTCAAATAAAAAACTTTTCAGTGCTGAGAGCAAGCAATAGGATGGGTACTGTGTCCGTGAGCTCTACTCCCAATGCAGAGCCTGCACTGAGTGTTCTTGCTGTGTACTGTTCTGTTTTAGTCTCATGTGGATGCAAATACTGGTACCTATGCAGAATTTGCAAAACCCTGAATATACACCTCCAGCATAAAATACTGTGTCCTCTAAAGTGCAGTCTTTGGTCCCTCAAATCATCCTTTTGAAGGGGATGCTGACAACCACCTCCGAAGTCTTAAAATAGGCATGGTCAAGTCACAAAAGCGTTCTGTGGTTAAGAGCCCTTACACAGCTTATCCAAAACCCAGACTGCAAATGTCAAGGGGAATGTAACATATAATTATTCCAGAAGGACAATAACAATGATGGCATAAAAGCTCTAAATACACACAGTGTCTTTCTTATTTATGTATCTACCCCGGTCACCTACTCTTTCAAGATGAACACAACTCTGAAATGCAGCTTTTAGTGGCTTAGTAAAAATGGAGATTTTGGTGAAGTCTGGGTCACAGGTGCTCTATTAATAACTTAGAGTTTGAACTAGCATTCTTTTTTCAATCACTCTAATGATATTTTAAACATTTTGTTCCTCTTTGCAATAGTTTGATGACACTTTCCTGAGTGTTTCTGAAAGATTAAGGTCCAATAAAAGTACATTCAAAGGATTTTTTCTTTAAATAGCTTTTGTAGATTCTTGCTCGTTAGTCCCTCCAGATTTGTAATGGTTCGTGACATTAATTTTGCATCCCTTGGGTTTGTTTCTTCTTATGCATTCTAATATTTGCTTAGCTTGTACAAATAGCTCTCTTATTTGCCTTGAAAATTCCTCATGCTAAATGAAATTGGCCTGCTGATTCTTTATTTCACATTAAAAGTTTTTGAAGGAATTATCATCTGGGCTAGCAAAAGTTAACATAAAAGTAATCCCAAACCTTTCCAGAAGTTAGGGAAATTTGTTTCTATTTTGAGGATTTTTTAATTTGTCATTTAGGTACCTTGCAGAGTTTTCTTTTAGGAGTCACAAGCAGACATACAAATAAAATGGTTCTGTCAATGAATTTGATGAGCTTATTAATTCAGGAAAAATAGAAACAAGAAAAAGTCTTCTTGTAAGATATGCAGGAAAATCTGCTTGATAAAGTTATTTTTTGTTTATTTTTTTAAGTACAAAAAGTCAGAAAATTAGGTACATCATAGACTCGAGCTTGTGAAATTTAGCATGTCTTTATGATAACTTTGCTTACTCTTTTTTTTAATTCAGGACACAAACCTGTTCCTTGCAGGCTCTAAGTGCTCAGAAATCTGTTTCAACTATGTATTTGCTTGCTGAATGTATAAGTATATTCTGTAGCAGCAGCAGTTATTCAGAAGACAAATTTTGAAGTTGTATAAACAAAAAGACAAAGATTATGAGAACATAATCAGTACTTTAAAAATACTGCAGTTTTGACTATTTTTTTTTTTCTTTCTGTGGTCAATTTCAATTTCAGCTTAATCTGTATTCTGATGTGGCTTACCTTCTGAATACTGAGGCCATGACTAGACCTGATTGTTTCTACCCAAGCCTTGCAGTCCCTGAACATTACCATCAACTGAGACAGCCAGACTGGCACAAAGGAGAAATGTAACCAGTTACAAAGGCCATGAAAGCAGTGCCTTATTGTAAATACTCTTTTTTATCCTTTACACTTATTGATGACCTTTCATCTTCACTGCTCTCCATCACTTTATATTATCACCAAAATTGACTCTCATAAATGACAGCTAGAGGGAAAGAAAAAGTGTGGTGTCATAAAAGATATTATTGGATAATGAAAATATAAGTTTTTACTAACTGATGAGCAGAAAAATAAATATGTATTTCTTTGTTTCCTTATTTTACATTTTAATTGATCAAAGTGTTTTCTATGGTACTGAAGACAGAGAAAGAGGGCAGCAAAAACAGATACCAAGAAGAGATTTATGTGATGCAATTATTTCTAAAATAGCTGTGGCTGAAATGGAGTAACAACTGGCTGGTTTTACTGTAAAGAAAATGAAGACAACCCAAAAATGAAACAAGGGTCTTTGGTGTCTGCCCAAAGCTTAAGAGATTTGTTATTTTCTCTTGGGGTTTGGTTCTACTTTTCATTCTAAAATAATGTTTCTTTTGTTATGGCTTTTTNTTTTTTGTTTTTTTTTTTTTTTTTTTTTTTTTTTGTCCATCCCTCATTGATCAGCCTTTATTGATCATTCAGGAGGCTGTTGTTTGGTCAGCTCTCCCACTGGATATGTGAATTTTTAAGCTTTTTGAATCTCAATAAAGTCTAATTACTGAGTCTGTCTTTGGACTTTTAAATATGATGTCTTGAAGGAGCTCTGTTTAACATCAGTCTTAAAGACTAGGAATGTCTAATCTGACTGCCAAGGTCCTAGGACTAATGTCTCTCTTCCAGACATATATCCTGAGGACACTCATTTTCCAGAAGTCCAGGCATGTAATTACTATGATTTACAATAAACTCTCCAAGGATACAGAGTAATTGAAGCCCATGAAAGCCAAGGGTCTCAACAATTCTATTACTGTTTTTGCAATTATAGGCAGAACAAAAATACAGAGGAGAAAAACTATACACCTTCCCCTTCTTTATATTCTTCGCTGTCAGAATTGTATGAGGCTTTTTCAAGAGGTCTTCCAAGATGTATGGGATCAGTCGCCTTAGTTTTGTCTTGCTCTCCCCTTATTTGCCCTTCTTGTTTTCAGTGACCTTCTAGTCTCTCTGAAATGGCTCATGAATCCTCTTTCATTTCATGTCAGTTTTTCAGATGAGTTTGATCATTCCCAACTGCTGATCAAAATGTATAATTGTTTAATCTTTACTAATTCCTTTTCCACATTGACTGTATAGCCTTTGCAGACCTACTGAAAAATGCATGAATGAAACTCAGCAGTTCAGCCATCTGATTCTGATTTATCCACATGAAATAAACATGCTATCCTGTACCATGATCCCAGGTGGAGCATCCTGGGAAAGTAGTTAAACCTTTGAGGACATATAGAAAACAGATCAAGGTCAGCAAGATAAATGTCAATGTTACGCTGAAAGGTTAATTTAAATATAAATTATCACACTTTGCATTAGAAAAAATATAAAACCTCCCTTTCTCTCTATGCATTGCAGGAGTGAGCAAAAAATCCTTCTGCAGTGGTCAAGATTACTGCTTGTTTGCCATGATTAATGAAACATGCGCTGAAGCTTATTACAATGACAAATATTTAATATACTGTAAGGAAAGTTAACAAACATGAGAAAAAATAGTTTAGAAGGGATCAAGAGAGAAGCAGTCTAATTCAGGCTGCTATCACACTTGAATTTATTACTGATCTTGACTGAAAATCTCCAGTGCAGTTACATTGAAGCCCAAGTCTTTTAATGAATAAGTTACCCACTAAAAATCAGTTGAGAAGACTTGATTTCTCCCTGGTGAACAAACCATTGGGCTTCTCATCAAAATTTCAGAAATCTAGAGGGATAAGAACTGATATTTTGGAAAATGGGGAAAGTAACATTACACAGGGCACCCAGTGTGTCTAAGATGGCTCTCAGCTTGCAAGAGTTATAAAATGTATTCCTCCTTCTTGTCATGTAAGCAAGAGTAGTTACACAGAGTAATTTTCCAGGCTTAGTAATTGCTGTGAAGGGAACTGGGATACACAGTTCCCTAAGGCTGACAAGCATTCCTTCCTCTGAGCCACCCAGAATGTGCATGAGGGGCTATGGACCTATGCTCTGATCAAAAATGGGTGAACTCCAGTCTATGATGAGCTGCTACAAGAGAAAGGGTGGGCAAGAGAAGGCAGTTGCTTATGTAAGATTTTGGTATAGCTTGTCAAAATTAAGCAGTACTTATTTTAAAAACCACTTTGAGGGGCTTTCCATAGAATTCTGATCTTTACAGTACTCTAAGTCTGAACAGTAGTTTAGTAAAAAATATGAGATATTTGGGATGTTCATCTCAGACTTTAATAGCAAAATTTTTATTCACCACATATATAAACAAAAAAAAAAAGCTCTTTGAAATCAAGATTATCCACTACTTTGCATAAAAATTTATAGACCTTTGGGTGAATTTCCAAGTAAATGTCTAAAGATTCCACTTTTTTTTTTCTTAATCATTAGTGTCTGAAACAACATATTGAAAGATCCCAGAGAAAAAAAGGGAACAGTTAGCTTTCACGTGCTGCTTTGGTTCTCTTTTTATCATCACATTTAGCCATCACATAGGACTAACTGAGCTATGCCAGTCATAAAAACAATGCAAGAAATAAGTGAAATGACAAGGACCCACCTGGAAAAGGTCTTGTTCCTTTAAGGAAAAACAGAGCTTAAGTGTGACTTTAGTTGAGGTTAACTAGAGTTGGCACTCAGCATTTTGAAATACTAGAGAAGAACAGAGAAATCTAAAAACTGAATTTTAACTTTGAAAACTTTTGCTTTTAGCAGTAGAATCATCTCTTATACTTTTTAATAGGAAATTTTTTGACATCTTACTATGACTTTGGCATAGGTTTGATGGTGTAGTACATGGCTTTGATTTCAGGCACAGGTAAATACAAAAGAATAGCAGAGACCACTAATTTATTGATGTATTTGTTTTTCTGAAAACAATAGTTTGATCCAAAAAAGTAATGGAATTAACAAGCCTATAAATAATATTTTATGACAGAGGCCAATGTCTGGCAACTCAGTAATTTTTTTTTTTTATCTTCCTTATCAAGCAGAGACTCAAGAAAGGATTGCTACTCACAATTTTTCTGGTTGTCTTTGATGCTTATACTTTTAGCTCTCCAGTTTTGTAAAACATTACCAAAAATATAGGAGGAATTTTTTTCCATTGATATTCATAAAACAATAACCATAGTGTTGTACAGTATGTATTCCAGATTGTCCTGTATTTATTAAAATTTAAAGATGCCATAACAATTCTTACCTAAAATGCCTAAGGAGGAGCGTAAGAATGTGGGAAAAATATAGAAAGAACCATTCACAAGTGACTGGGTGAGGACACTGAGAAGAAAGGTCGTGTTGTAGAAAAGCATGAAGAGGAAAAATAAAAGGGAACAGAGATAATATTTCTTTAGCAGAATTTGTTTAGGATGTTGTCCTGAAGAACTGCAGATAGCATACAACTGAATATCAGAAGAAAACACAGCAAATCCTTGAAGAACATTGGTATCAGTGTGGCAAATTTTCAATACTCTAGAAACTGAAGCTCTGGAAGTTGAGTTTAGGAGAGTTTCTCATTTGAAGAGCAAATAATTCCATAGGTTTACAAATGTGTTTTAATTTTCAGTGGATTTTTTAATCATTTTTTAAATAAAAATATGGTTTCAATCTATTAATCCCTAATAACGCATTAGAAAATGTTCATGAGGGTAATAAGAAATTATCTTCTTCCTTAAAAGAAACCCAGACCATGGTTGTATTTCGAATCTCTAAACCTTAAACAATTATTTGTTTCAGATTCTATTGCATAGAATTTATATGCTGCCCAGGGATACTTATACTGTTCTCTTCAAGACAGGGAAGCCCATCAACATTTATAATAAGCTAGTGCTGCCACCTATAGCAAAAGAGACTTTGTCTTTTAGCCTACATCAAGCACAGTGCATATTGAATTATATTAGAAAGAAAAGATCTTACAGAATTACAGCTGGGATATAGAAAATGGATGACAGTTCACTGAAAATTTTTGAATGAAATCTATGTGCAACAAGAGCAATTACTTTTATACATTTCTATTTATCAATTAATTTCCTAGTTGTGTCACAAAAGTTATAGTTGGCAAATTCATATAAATTGCATTCCTCAAAACAGTCTTTTTTTCATCCTACATATCCCAACCTGATCATGATGATAATGTCAAAAATATCTTTAAAATTGAGCTAAACCTTACTTTTTTAACTACATATTTCAGATGTTCTCTTGTAAGCTATCTGGATCTGAATTCAGGAAACTAAATGTTTCCCATTTTCACATATTCTTATTTACACACAAGTGGCTTCTGTCATGGCCAGTTCTTCAAATTGGCTGGCACCAAGCAGTAGTAGATTTAAAGTATTTCTTTAGAAAACTATCCTTGATTTTAAATTCATTCTGTAGGATGTCATGTATCCCTGAAGATCCCAAGTGTCTGAGCTACAGGACAGTTCTGTTGATAATTGTTTGAAAAACAAAACAAGCTAACAGGCAGCCAGTTGTCAAAAGCAATTGGCAACTAGTAAAACACACAGGCATTGAATTCTGCCCTGTTTCTGGGAGCTTCAGAGATTTTAGTGATTCTTTAAAACATAAATTTGTAGACAAAATGCAACAGTACCATTGTGAGATAGACATTTTCTTGGCATAAGCCAAACTACCATCCTTAGCAATGAGTCATGGCATAGTTTCTCACCTGGTTTTGTAACTTATCACATGATGCCACAATTTACTGGTTGGACATTTCTTCCAGAGATGCAGCTTCTCTTCATATAAACAAGCAGAAAAAGAAGAATCACATCTCATATTGATGCCCCAGTAGCTGTAGCTAATGCCAGTGAGAAGATTAAGAAATAGCACTTACTACAGCAGAATCATAATAGGGAACACAGGCTGGAGCTGGAAGGAATCAGTCTCCAATGCAATAAGAATATATATATATGCTTGATAGGTGAGATGCAAATGGCTAGTCCTGAGTTACATGACATTATTTCACACTCCACAATACTTTTAGTAGGGCTTTAGATTAATTGTATAATTTCTGAATTTTATAACAAATAAAAGAAAAAATATCTAGAAAATATACAGGTTGTTAATGAAGATTTACTAATTACTATATATGTATTTTGTAGGGTAAACATTGCATTTATTCATACAATTAAAATGAATCACTATATTTTATAGATAACTGTGTATCAAAAATTAACATTGTTTCCTGTTCCAAGGCTCATGCTTATTTTAAAAATAAGGACCCTTGCAGTCAAAGTAAAGGGAGTGATGATTGTTATTAACAGTAGCGATAATAGCAGTACTAGCATGTGATGGATATTAGTTTTTCTCTATATTTACATGAAGAGAAAGACAATCGCAGGAACAGGTTGCTTAGTTCAATCCTGAATCTCTACCATTTCAACTCTTTTAAAAGAAGCTAGACAAACATGTTCATGTGTTGAGGAAAAGAACAGACTCAGTAACATTCTAGGTTCACTGTAGCCTTAGTTTGTGATTTCACAATATTACCAGCAGCAATATTACCTCAATGCATTTCTATTCTGCTTCTTTGCCTTTGCCCTTTCTTTCTCCTTCCCATTCTGTAGACCCAACTCAGTCTGCACAAGTGTTTGTGTGATCATACTCTTGAACAAACACAAAAAACCTTGAACAAAAAATACGTCTTAAAAAAAAGAATTAATTTTTTTAAGGTAGGTACACTTTAGACTGTAACTGTTATTGAATACTTCGTCTTTCAAAATCCTGGCCTTATTTTTCTGATTTTCTATAATAATTTCATAAGAGTATAGACATTCTGAATTACTACAATGCATTCTGAGCCATCATGTTGTCCTAGCACAAGGTTCACATAGAGCTATTCACTCTAAAAACAGCATGGTTAGTAACAACAAAATCCAGCCTATATCCAGCCCATAAATCTGAAACTATAGCTTGCAAACTTTTTGTACAAAAATCATTTATTATACAGTTCTTCTCACAAACTGAAAAGATAAGTAAAATGAGACAACAGGTCTTGTTCAACAAGACCTTTCAGTAGATTTCCAATTTAAAGCTTATGAACAATTCCAAAGTCAAAGCACCTGTTTGTAGGCATAAGGATATTTTGTTGAATCTTCTGCAGTACTGAGAATGAAGTAAGTGAAGGGTGCCATAGCAACGGTAACAGCTCAAATTCACAGCACTTTTCCATGTTTAATGCAGGACTCTATGTTCATTTTGAAAATAATTTTGTAAGAGATTGACCGAGTCTTTTAATTAGCTTATTCATGAGTAGTCTTCCCCAACAGTCCTGAGTCCATAGTGTGGAAACAGCGGGTCATAGTCATTCCACTGACTTCATGCATTCATTATAAAGCAAGATAATAAAGAGGGGTTTTACTCTAAGTAAGCAAGGTACATCAGCTGAACAGTAACTGCCATATAAATAGGTTTTTAAGCTTGTCATGAGTTATAAGAAGAAATACCACAGAATGTTCCTTGGAAATTTGCAAATTCTGGGAAAGCAAAATGTCAGTGTACCTTTTAACAGTGACTGAAAGAGATTCATGCCTGTATACCATTACTACAATTTTGTCTATATTTTTGTGGAAATAGAAAGATTGTTAGCTTGTACACTTTCTCACTGCATGATTCTTGTTACTCTTGAAGTCAGTAAAAGATACTTTTACTTTACTGTCTTTTGGTAGAAGAACAGAAGAAAAAAGTTTATCTTTGATATATATTGCTGGTGATATACTGAACCTAAATTATCTCCCTATGAATGGAAAGGGATGGAAAACTTCAGTCCACCCATACATAAGTGTCTCAGATGGGATGACATCTTCTATCTGTTCCTCTGCAATTACTGCTGAAGAAAACTAGATGACAACCTAAAAATAGATTTCTAAGTTTTAAGCCTAGGCAAAACATACAGACATCAAATTTGGCATTACTTTGATAATTATTTAGCCTTTACAATTGTATCATTATACTTGCGCAGAGAAATCCTTTAACCTCTCAAAGACATTTGTGCACAAGGTAACATCCACACAAATCACATTTTTATTTGTGGCATTTTCTTAAATACACTGGAAACAGTATTTTTTTAGTATTTTTTTCCTGCATATGGAGGTAGATTTTTGCTTAGATAGGCTATTATTAAAAGAAACTCATCTAAACTAACAAGAATGTCTTAAATAAGCAATAAGAATGGTGAGGTATGGCTTAGTCCTCATGAACAAAAAAACTAACAATGCATCTGTGTGAAATGAGATGCTATTTATCTCTGAACAACTGAATATTTTGAAGGCATGAAAGTAACACTACAACTTTTGAGTAAATTAATAGAAGAAAGCTATGATAATGCCTTTATTTTTGTTTCCTTTTCCACTTCAACCAATCTGTTATTTTCAAGATCTTTCTGTTTCCTCTTAAAGCAGTTACTCACACAATTGCATAAGAAATTGAGGTGAAAAGGTGTTAATTAACTAACAATGAAATGTGAAGTTCAAATAAACATAGCATTCTATTGGAGGGAAAAGGGAGGGGGGAAAGGCAGCTACATTAGCTGAATGTAGCTAAACCCAGACCTTCAGAGATCTGTGTGCCTGCTTACCTGCTGATACGTGGGAGTACTTTGACTGTCCATGTGAGTTGAGTAAGCATACAAGTAGCTATTCATTGCTTTAGAGCCTTTAGGCGTGCCTTTGTTCAACATTTACAAGTGCTGATCGCTCCTCAGGGGGACGGGCACCACTCAAGTCTTCCAAATCTATCTCAAATGCCATGTAGAAGTAGGAAGGATTGTATTTGAGAAGAGTTGGAATTCTGTTTTTTTCTTCTGCATTAGTATCAGACAATGATTTACTTCACATTTCATGAAACACACATTGCCATGCCATTTCCATTTCTGCTGGAGCAATAGTTTCTTCTGAAGTCCCCTCCCATAGTTCCTTGTAGCTGATTTCACTGCAGTTTTGAAAATGCACTAGATAACATGTTAAAATGTTAAAATGAAGCAGAAACTCAAAATCAGTCAATCCTAACAATAATTTATCAAGTATTGCCCTTCACCATGAAGTAGAAGGGGACTTGGAAAAATGCCTGCTTGTGTGTATTATCATGGGTCTTGTCTTGCAAAACCTGGGAGTTGTTGTTTAGGACTGTACCAGTAGTCAGCACTAATCCTTTCACAAAATATTTTCACTGTGTACCATGAGGTTGGATCTCTGTGTCTACTAGGCTCTTTTATTCTTGCCAGGGGTTTGATAGTGTTTATGTGAAGGTGCAACATGGAATGACATCAATTAGTCTGAATTCTAAGACTGGAGACATGAATTATGATTAATCTGTGTCAGAGATTAAGTTTACAAACAGGTAAATACGTTAAACACACTACTAGTACCTGTGTCCCTGTGTGGGCTGATTAACAGTATGTTTCCATTTCTGATTAGACCTTCAGAAAAAATAAAAAAAAAAAAAAAAAAAAAAAGAAAAAAAAAGTCTGACCTGAGGCATCATCTTGACACTATCTTCAGGTACCCAGATGAGGCACCTAAACCTAAAACTTTATAGTGCATAAGTCCTTGTCTACTCTAAGAAAATACAGATTCAATTTTATATGAGCTGATATTTTCCCTCCATTCAGTTTATAATGGATATGCCAGTGTCTTAGGCAGAGCAATTAGATGTGTAAAATTGGATGGGATAAAAAAGAATGTATGTGAATAATTTGATGCAAAGCACTATTAGATATTTTCTCTTCCTTCATCTTTGATACTTCCTGCTCAACTATTTATTTCAAAATGCCAGAAATGTGCTTTAATGATAGTCAAGTTAAAACTTAAGACTGACAGTAGAATTATCACACTAAGAAAAAGCAACACTCAAGCTTCATGAAATTTATTCCCTGTGGTTGAGTAAACGTATTTGAATCTTCTTTATGTATCAAACCTGAGCAACATTTTTCTTCTGAAAAACGACATAAAGGAGACTGTCATAGTCTTTAGTGTCTGAAAAATCTTTTCCGCAAACTTGACTATACAAAATGGCATAAAAACAAAATATGGATCCCATTACTTTTAGCAGACTTATCTTAATATTGTAAAATCACCATGTAAATCATTTGTCAGGACAGATCCGAGAAAGCAGGAGATTAGAAATACACAAAGGATTTTGCAACATGCCACATCACCTACCACACATGTTAGTGAGAATTCCCTGTGTAACAAGATTTACTACTTCTTTTCTTATTAAGGTCTATAAATTCACCATAAAATACATTTTTTAAAATTGTGGAAGAAAATACCACGATTTTTTTCTTGCTTATAAGTAGGGAGAATGGTCTTCAAAATATTTTGTTTGCCATGTTGAGATTTTTTAAGATTCTGTGCATTTGTTATGTATGCAATATCCTTTTTTTTGTGTACATTCTACTTCTTGAGTTAATTTCCACCTATTAGCTTGTGAATGCAGGCATCAGTTTCAAATCTGTTGCCTCATTCAAGTGTGGATTAGCACTCATTCTATTAGTTAGGTTTATATGAGAAAAATATATGGCAATGCATGAGAATTGCATATCAAGCATTTATATGCTGCATATATGAAGTATAGCATGCATTTTAAGGATACATTGTTTAAGTTAATTTATCTCCACAGAACAGCAAAATAAAATTATTAAGACATACAACTATTATCCAGATCCATCCATACTCAATCTTGCAAAAAATTGTTTTTGTAGCACTTAACATACCTCACATATAATTTAATCAAGATGAGAACTCAGAAGTAGCTGACAAGTTAAGAATGGCTATATGCAAACTTGAAAACTGAAACAAAACCATACAGACTTTCCAGTCAGAGCACTATTGAAAACAACAAAAAATATCCATGATAGTTGATATATGATAGATAACAAGCTCCATTCTAAAAGCACAAATGAAAGAATATAAAAATAAAAAGCAATTGATCTTCCTCTCTACTTCACCAGTCTTCTCTGCTCTGCTCTTGTGAGGCCTCACTTGGAGTGCTGCAACCAGCTCTGGGGTCCTGAGCACAGGAAAGACAGGGACCTGTTGGAGGAGAGCCACAAAAATGAAGAGAGGGATGGAACATTTCTCCTATGAAGAAAGGCTGAGAGAGTTGGGGCTTCACATCCTGCAAAAGAGAAGGCTCTGGGGGAGATGTTTTGCAGTTTTTCAATGCGTAAGAGGTTTGAAAGAAAGATGGGGACAGACATTTTTAGCAATAGGACAAGGGGTAATGGCTTTGAACTAAAAGAGGGTCAATTCAAATTTGATATAAGGAAGAAAGTTTTTACAATGAGGATCATGAAACACTGGAGTAAGTTAACCGGAGAGGTGGTAGATGTCCCATCACTGGAAACATTCTGAGCCACCTGGCCTAGCTGAAGATGTCCCAGCTCATTGCAGGGGGATTGGGATAATGACCTCAAAAAATCTTTTCTTACCCAAACTATACTGTGATTCTATAATTCTATGATCCAACATCCAGCAAATGCAATTACTTTTAAATACAGCTACACATTCTTGTTTAAGTCTCATTGGTACTCTTCTGTGAGGTTAAATCAAACTAGAACGTTAATTTCCAAAATACTTGACATAAACCATGGTTCATTGTCAGGGTAAATATATATTCTCTAAAGCATATATTAAAGACCTCTGGAAATACTGGACCTATTGTTTAGTACCTCAGCTTCAAAATACAACTCCAGCATTCATACAGTCATTTGTCCTTAGTCTCTTATTTTTACACGGGTTTTAAGTTAGGTTAACATATTTTCAATACATCATCTTCAGAAAAGAATTAGTTTTACAGCTGATGCATTGGTATCTTCTCTGTCAAGCAGATGTCAATTCCATAAACCTATCTTAATCCTCTAGTCAGACAAAGAATTCATTTTTCTTTTTTAAAGCAGCCTTAGACATTGTAGCTTAAGGGTAAAAGTCTCAGAGTTATGTTATCTTCAGGTTTCTGAAGTATTTCAGAAGAGGTATGAAATGTTACAATTCCCCAAAGGTGAGGAGCATTATATATATAATATTTTTCTTGTTTAGGAGAAAGCTCATATAATAAGTCACAGAACTTATTATATGAGCATTAGTGAGTTGTTGGTATTGTCCTTGGATGTGTCTTCAAAAACTTGTGCATATCTGAGATGCTACCATAAGCACGACACAAAATGGCTCAAAATTCTTAGGTACATATTTTCTTTATTTTTCCTTAACATAACTGATTAGCTTATGGAAAAGAATTAAAGGTCATTCCCAGTGGAAGAATAAGTGAAAGACAGAATTGTTGTGGGGATTCAGGTCAACTTTGCATGAAAAGAAGATGCCTATCTGTAAGACAGTAGATTGGTCAGTGTGAAGGTTTGAAATGTGGGGATAGGTCTGTAAAAACCCACTCCATTTCAGAAATGCAACCAGAAGCACTGAGGGTTAAAATTATCATCAGGAGTTATACAAATGAGATCTTGCCAAAGACCTGTATATCCTTTTGTTGGTCAATGGATCTATGTATCAGCTATGAAATTCTTTCAGAAATAATAAGAGTTAATCCAGTAGCAGCAAACATTACTGAAAATAGCACATACAGAGTTGTTCTAGGTCCGTGCTCATAAGCCACATTCTTAGGAAACAGGCAATTCACATGAAGTTACTTTCTTTATTACTTGGCTTAGCCCCTGAAGGCTGCTAACTAGAAAGTAGTATTTAAAGTAATTTGATCTAAAGCTGTATTTTTCTCCTGTAGATGTTTTTAGAACATTTCAGTGAAGCTGAGGAAGTTGACAGTCACAGTTTTTAGCTTGAAAAAAGGGAGAGAAAACAAACACTCAATTTGTTTAACCAGAAAGGGAATGTATTTATACTAATACATGTTTCTTGAATAAAACTTCATCTCAGTGGTCATGTTTCTAGAAAGCAAACCACTTCTTTGTCAGTCAGACTTCTTACTCTACCCCTGCCTCACTCTGCTGTGAAGTATATTTGCCTTTTAGTACAGCACTGTTCTCACCCCATCTGTACCCCTCAGCTCCTGCAGAGTGCAGTGCCTCCTCCATCTTCTGTCAGCAAGGTGGAGAAATGAGGGATGAAGGTATCCTCTACTTCCACTCAGTTTGTTAAGGTTTAAATGACTACAAAAATGAAGACATCAGAAAAACAACCCCAATATATTGTCTTCTTTTGGAGAAAATGAAAACCCACTGAAAATAATTTGTTTAAAGGGCTTTTCCCATCAAAGCACTGCATTTTCATTGATACAAGTTCCTTGTTATGGACTTGGATAAGAGAGATGCTAAAAGTTAGAAATTTTTGTTAAAATAAAAAAGTTTGATTGTCAAATGACCTAGAGGTAGCAGAAAATTGTATCCTGATTTTTTTTTTTTCCACTATGAAAGGAAATTACAATTAACTTTTAATTTGCAGCTGAGTGAAATAGCTACATTTTTTACAACTAACAAGTATGGAGGAAAAAAATGCAAGTGCAATTTGTTGAATATGTGAGAAAATGAGGCTATGTGTGATTTTGTCAAGGTGATACTGTAATGCATGCATGTACGGGTTAAAAAATGCTTCATCTACATTACTGAAAATTCAAAATTAAATATAAGTTTATGCATGCTGGGTTTGCACTAGATGCAGAAAGAAGAGATCATCACTTAAAAAGCAAAAAGATGTTTCAGATACCAAGAGAAGAATGGAGGAAAGTGCTTAACAATGGATGAAGGCAAAAAGTTTTGAAAAATAACTACAAAAATAGACTGTGATAACTGGAAGCAGAGATTTAGATAAGGATAGCACCATGAATTCACTTATGAGCTGAGAACGAGGTATTTGAACTGCATATAGAATGAAGAAAAAAGAGATGAAAAAGAGCATAGGAGAGTGGAATGGAATTGTAATGGCAAGTATAAAGAGTAGATTCTGAGATAACTGAAGAAGGAAAAGTAAAAATATATGCAGAGAGCCTAAATGTGATGAAAATAAGGCAGAGCAGATAAAGAGGATATTTTTTGCTATTATAAATTTTGACTGACACTGTCTGATAAGCACATATTTCATGAGGAACAATTATTTTAGAAGACAAATCTGAATTTAAAAAAATAACATGTAGAGGTTTCTTATTGTCTTTTTGTTGTGGTTTAAACACAGATGAAAATTAAGCATCATGCAGACACTCACTCACTCAACCCTCCCCTCTCATCACCCTCACCCCAGTGGAGTGGGGAGAACGATCAAAGTAAAATTTGTGTGTTGAGATTAGAACAGTTTAATGATTTAAAATAAAGCAAAATACAATAATAATGGTAAAAAGCAGTAATTACAATAAAAGAGAAACAAACAAGTGATGCAAAATGCAATGGCTGACCAATGCCAGGCCCCCATTCCTGAACCCTGATCGTCCATGCTTACAGCTAATTCCTCCCAGTTTATGATGTTCTGTGGTGTGGAATATCCCTTTGCCCAGCAATGTTCCCTCCCAGTTTCTTTTGTGTACCTCCTCATTAGCAGAGCATGAGAAAAGGAAAAAAGTCATTGACTTAAAATAAACAAGTCTTAGCAAAAAAAAAAAAAAAAAAAAAAATCAGTGTGTTATCGACACCATTCTTATTCTGAATACAAAACACAGCACTGTAACAGCTACTGAGAATAAATTAACTCTACCGCAGCTGTAACCAGGACACTTGTTTTTGAGAAGAAAAAAAGTTAAAAAAACTTAGATAAAGAAAATTGTTTTTATTTTAGAAAGCCCAGAAATAACTACTTGATGAGTGGCTATGACTTGATCTTCTGCCATGACAAGGACATGTGCCACAGTGCATTCTGTGAAACAACTCCAAAACAATCAACTAACCAAAAATACCACAGACTGTTTAGAACATCCTGTGGAACTCACTGGAAATATGTTTCGGTCAAATTATGAAATCCATCTTTTGTGGACTAGAACTTTTGAGACACTGGGCCAAAGTCCATTGAGTATCTTGTTCCTTCTAAGAAAAATTATTTTCTACTACAAGAAACATTGAATTTTAGTGATTTCCAGTGGGAAAGCTAACAATTTCTAAGAAAAGGAAGGGATGGAACTGGTTAACTTTGTTAACTTAGGAGAGAAGAGTGACACAAGCTGCTTTTAAAAAATTTTTCTTAATATGAAGGACAAAGAGAGCAAGAAATGCAACAGTTTAAGAAGGAAGGAAAAGCTTCCTCTTCCTATGAACAGTGATCGAATCCTAAACTTACAGGAATGAAGCCAGGATGTTTCATTAAAGGTATCCCTCCCCTCACACTTCTGGTGAGAAATTCCTTGCTAAATATCCCATTTGGACATAGTCCCCAAATGGTTTAACCTGGACCCCACAGGTTTCATCTGAAAACTAATCCCATTTGCACAAACTCAGGTGATATGTCAAGTCTGAAGCTCTGACCTCAGACAGCAAGGCAGGAAGCATGGTGTGACAGATATGGTACCAGCATTCCCCAATTACCCATACATAGCTCTTTGCTGGGCATTGTGCAACCTTGTGCTGAGACAACCTTTCCACCTGGATCCACCTTTCTATCTGGAGCATGAGAAGCAGGGACTTTGGTGTATATATGCATAGCCCTCTGCACCCTTTGCTAGGGGATGAGGCATCCAGAGCAGCACTTGTGTGTCAGACATTGCCTCCTCCTTCCCTGATGAAGGCTGTGAACAAGCTGAGCATCCAGGCATGCACACAGTGGAATGAGGGTGTGATAACATGGAAAGTATTTTTGAACTGTAGAAAATCCAGTGATAATGTTACTAATATATCTTGGTATCATCTATTTAACTCCCTTCTCCCAAAGGATCGGTGGTGTCTTCATACCTTCATACCTGAATCCTTGAATGTTTTCCGGCTTCACCCACTCACTCCCTAGTGTCACACAATCCATGGCCCACTGCTGCTCAAATTACATCTTCCCTGACACTGTATCCTTGTAGGTTTCAGTTACACCAGACTGCTTGTTTTCTGCTTTGCTAGGAGATGACAGGAGTCCAGGGGAAGGGAAGGAGGCAGGGCAGAAAATGGCTTTATAAGTAGTTGCCTTGGCTCAGGGCAGTGAAACGGTAAGGGCAGAAAAGACAGGGACCGAAGATGCCTGATCAGGGCCTGCATGAGGGATTTCCATCACTGTGGAAATCTCCTTCCCCTTCCTGCACTGAGACAGGAGCTGCTGCTCTGTACTTTCTCCATCGACTCCTCAAGGGCCTTCTCCTCCATGGTTAGGCTTTTGGTAAAAATGCTTTATTCAGTGAGTAAATGTGCCTTTTCTGTTTTCTGATGGACTTTCAACATCCCAAGACCTACAGTCCCCACCCTGTTGGGTCCTCACAGCCAGTTCTCTTGTCTCTCCAAGTAACACCATCTCTGCTCACTCGAAGCACACCAACCCTACTCCTTGTTACTCCTTGTGTCCTTATCCCCCGTGCATTCCTTCCAACATACTACCAGTCAGTGCTTTTACCTGATACTTCCATATCTGTAACGTTATCCTGTAACAGGATATCAAATTTCCTTTTCTTCTCGTGTTGTCCAAAAAAGATTTGCACTAATTCATAATGCTGATCTCTCAGAATTATTGACTTCATTTTATAGCAAACCTGAACACTGAAAACACACTCACTGAATTACATTTTGATGATGCTGGTGAAGACTTTGTTCCATTTTTAAACCACTGATGGAATATGTCTGTTAGTATTAGTTAGATGTCTCTTTAACTCTTCACACTTAAAACACTCATGATGCATCATCAGTTAGTATTTTTATTTCTCAGTTCTTTTTGCTTGTGCAGTAGACATTGGTCACACTTTTGCCATTGTTGTTATTATTACTATTAAAGCAAGCTTCGGCTACAGGAATTCTGTGATCAAAAAGTCTCTACAAGAATATCTAATGAATTCAGCTGATGACTGAGAGTGTGTGAGCTATAGATGTGTCAAAGGAAGGCAACGGTTCTTGACTCTCCTGATTCATTCTGTGACAGATGTTACATTCAAGGAGTAGGGGAAAGTTAGAAATAAGCATTTATTTATTCATTTCACAGTCTCCCGTGGCAAAAAAACTGCAGTAGTGACAGTGCTCACCCACACTGAACAGCTTAGAAATGCCGATTTATGATTAAAAAGAAAGCTGATTGTTCTGTTAACATGGAAACCTTTCAGAGAACAACAAAGGAAAAAATAATCTACCTTCAAGGCCTTACTGGCTACACAGTATGACATGTACCAGAGCACATTACTGCAAGTTTCCTTTATTCTAATGTGCAGGTCGGGATGGGAGACATTTTTCATGCAAGCCTAGAACTCATGCTGGCTCTTTTCAGGGAGCTGATTGGGGCCCAGTATATGAGATTTCTCTATAAATAACTCTAGCATTTCTTGGCAAAGAGGTGAATTTCATCCTGAATATAGATGTGTTATTCTAGATGAATGACATTCCCACCTCTCCAGTCCCTTCCTGGAATATATGCTGCTACAGGTGGGTGCCACTAACAAAATTACATCAGTGCAAGGTCAACTATAACTCTCTCACTCTCCTCAGTATCTAAAGAGCCAGCAAAGGACAGTCACCAGGCTTTAGAATTCAGTAGGTTTGTATATTTTGGGATATCAAACTTCCACTTCCACTGTGTTTCTGTAAAATTTGCGATCTTTTCAGGGAGGTGGTGGCAGGAAGTGTGTGATGGAGAAGGGTGCATTTGAAAGAAAACCTTACCACTATGTTCATTCCTTTTCATTTTTCCTAACTTTTTTTTAAGAGATGAACAAATGTTTGGCAAAGAGAAAGATCTTAAAATCTTACCACTCAGAACTTGCAGGAACTTTACCCTTTGCTATCCCATCTTGCCTTCAGCCTCAATTGAAGCTCTGGAAACTGCTGGTGATGACATGGCACATGAGCTGTGAGTGCCCACGTGGCCTCCACTTTAGCTCTGAGCCAGTGTCATCCAATCTCCTGCTTCCAACTGTTGTGGGAAATCTGTCATTATTGATCTGTTTAGACCATTATACTACCTAGAAGCTGTGTTAACAGTTGATAATGACAGGTCACTGCAATCTTTACTCTTCCTCTCCATTTCTTCTCTGACTTCCTTCACCAGCCATGAATGTGGAGCAGTACCCTTTTGTGTGTATTCCCAAAGGATAATCTGGTAGGGAAATGTGAACGTCTTCCCAAAGCAACAGCTTAGTGGTTGTATGTAAAAAATGTAAAGCCTTTTTTCTCCTGGGCTTTTCAAAATTAGGTTATTGATGCCTCTCTACAGGAAAGTACCATCTTTAAATATGTAATTATTAGTGTGATTTTGTCATGGTTTAGGAAAGGTACTCCCCAATGTACTGTTCCCACTGAAACCACAAACCACACGCTGTTCTCTCTGTCCCCCTTATCCCCTTCCCATCCCCACTGCAGCAGATTGGAGAGGAGAACCAGAGGCACAAAATGCAAAGATCACAGACTGAGATAAGAACAATTTACTGGAAACAAAAATGAGATACGAAAACCAATGACAGCAACAATATTAATAACAAGAGCCTAGAAAATAGAGTGAAGAGCTAAGCCCAACTGCTGCTACTCATGCCTGCTGCTTCCTCCAGCTCAGGACAAGTGTCACCCCACCGCTCTGCCCACCACACTGGCTCAACCCAAAGGAGCCCCTTCTCCCTGGAACAGAGTTCCTTTACCCAGCCCTCAGCAATGACATGAGGTGGTATGGAGTAACCTCTGTGCTCTAGTAGCCATGTTTCCTCCTGGCTAATGCAAAAAATTAACCCTGTCCTTGCTGGAACCAGGATAGATCTCTTACAGAAAATCACTATTTTTAAATCCAGGCAACACCCCTTTGTATACTTGCTTATTTCTTTCATTATTTTTGAAGGGCATATACAATGACTGTCTCCTGTCAGCTATGTAGCTTTATTCTTCAGTGAAATTCTGTTATTTGCTTTGTTGCTTTATGTATTCATTAGTGCACCATTTGCTCTGTAGCTTTGTATATTCATTAAAGGTCTGTGAAACATGCTACCAAAATATCAAGCACCTTGCAGCTCTGATTCACATCTGTTCAGTATTCAGGTATTAGTTCCAGCAAGCCTTCTGTGAACTTTTAATTGTAGCTGGTACAAACTTGATGCTCTCTCTGCCTGTCTGCAAACATCTTTTGATACTGTTCTGTGGTGCATTTGAAAGCTGAATCTTGTCTTTCTGTAGAAAATCAACACTCTTCTTTCCATTTCTCTGACTGGATGAAAGTACTGTCAGTGCCTCAGAGGATCAATTAGAAACTGTTTCACTTGTGTGACTACAGAAAGACAATCTGAAATCTTTCTCCAGTGGGAAAAAAAACAAAATCAAAAGACTAATTTATGTCAGTCCTTCTTTCTGAATTAACCAGAGCTATGAATTAGAGGAGTTCCATTTTCAATCTTTCAGAAAGCCCACATGCAGACAGAGCAGCATGACAGCGAGACCACAAATGGTCCATCCCTTAGATCACTGCTCCTAACAATGCCCCACAACTGGTTTGCAACAGTAGCTCTAAACCATGTCTGACTGCAGTGTACAAGCAACAGAACTTCACTGACTAGGTGTGACTGTGACATACCAGCATTGGTGTACGAGTGCAAAATTCCATGTGCCTTATGCCTCAGCATGGCATCTCTTTATCCTTTCAACCTTGGTGTATCCAATCATGTACATCCAAAAAGACAGTAAGGTCCCGTTCACCTAATGTTAGCTTTTCTGACTGAAGTACAGTGATGTCTGAACAACACAATGTCTTAAGGAATGAACAAGACATCTGTGGGAATGTCTATTAACTGAAAATTAGAAAACCACAGACACTCATGAGGCACACATGGAACTTGTGATAGAGTATAAACATCCCTGAGTTATGCAGCCACCCAGAAAGTATAAATGAAGGGTTTAATTAACCTCTGCTGTGAGAAAGCAGATTATTAGAACTAGCTGTTCAAGAACCCTATTCCAGGTAAAAAAAAGCAACCACTGGTTCCTCAGAAGAGGTTTCTGTGGTACACATTAAGGAAAGCTTTAGAAACAGCGACTGTCAGTCATGGAAATTAGAAAACAAACAAAGGAAAGCAAAGCTTCGTCATATTTAACACAAGGTTTTCACAATAAAATCACTAGCAAAAATGCAGTAGAGGACATTACAGGCTTTTTCTAGAAAGGATGTGGTCTCCTTGTAAAGAAGAATCACAGAGCTGTATAACTGCTTTCCATGCATATAGGTACCATAAATTCCTGAGTTACGATGGATGAGCAGAGATTACAGCAGGCATGATGCCTGCCCTGTCAGAAGTGTCTTGTGTGGATGTTAGCTGTGTCTGGTGCTCAAGCCTCTTGTGTTGTAACAAGCTCTCCTGCTATGAAGTTACTGTCTTTCAGCACAGCAGCTCTCCTTTTCCCCTCCACATCCATGATTTCTAGAATAGTTCAAATACTGATAACCTGAAGTATTTGGATGTTGGTTGAAAGGAAATTAGAACTGAGGGAAAGGAAGATCCACAAGGAACTCCTCTAACGGAGGAGCAATAATGAAACTACATATGGCTCTCCAAGCCAGAACAGAAATAGAGCACCTTGAGTCCTTAAAATCAGGAGGAGAGAAGAGAAAACAGACCAAAAAATGTTTTTATGAAGCTATTGTCCAGTTCCACTTTGAGCAGCTATGAAGAGTGATCTCTAATAAATAAATTACTGTAAAATAACATATAGAACTGCTCCTGTACCAAAACCTAGTTTTTGAAAAGGTAAGTCATTTCCCACTTCATAACAATACTGAGTCAGCCTCTTGTAGTTTCTCAAATGCAGTGGGAATACCGGAACTGAAAGTAATGACACAACTTTTCTTCCTATGAATCTACCTTTCTTTCTGTTAGTATGCAAGCAAAAATTTAAATCTAAGTCTAAGGATCACCAGACCTAGTAGCCAAGACTGCTATTTTGAAAAGATCATCTTCTTACATTCAAAGCATTTAGGGTGAAATCCAAGCCTTGGCAAGTCTTCTATTGATCTCATTTATTTCACATGCATATACTGATCAGGAAAAACACTTTTCAATGAGGAAGGAATTGAACTGGAAATATAACTTTATGAATAAAAGTCTTACATATTATTGCTACAAGATTTTCCTTTCGTATTTCAGGTTTTAGACTGAAAACTATTTTTTTGAATTCTCCAAAAAGTTGTATTTAGTTCACCTATGCCACTTTATGGAACTTTCTTCAAAGCTAGCTTCTATATTGGAAAGAAATCTTCTGCAGACATTTTAAATTTTAACCTGATTAACTCAGTTATTTTGATTTATTTTTTGATTGCCTTCAGGTACCTGACCCATTCTGATTAATTACTACAGATTATAAAAATAATCTTCTTATTAGCTAGAAGCCACAGGTACCACAGGTACCTCATCTAGTACGCTACAAGAAAGTCATGCAGAAATGTAAAGCTTTAGAGACGTTTTAAACATACACAAATTATTGGAAATATGAGATTAACTCTCAGATCTACAAGATCTCTTTTACAGCTGAATTTTATAGTGTCTGACAACCAGGACCTCCAAGAGAGTAGACCAGAATTTGGACAGGAGATGTGCTACTGTACTTCATAGTTATCAACAAAAAACCCCTACAGCTAAAAGTAGAAAGTCAGGCAAGTTACAGTACTTTTGAAAAACCATGTGCCACCTAAGTGTACTGAAAGGTCCCTGTGTTATTTCATATATTACTAGAAAATTAAAAGGCTAAGAACTCATTTGTTTGTGACATCTCTACAAAACATATTTTTAAATTCCACAGTAAATTTCTCAGACACTAAAGTTTAATTCTTTACATATTTCCATTCAGTTTGGGGAATGGTTTGGAAAAGGAGATAATTATAGCCTCTCCATCAGACAAGGTGAAAACTATAAGGTCTGTGTCAGGCAATGTTGCCTTCTCAGATGGTGAACATCCCTCTATTTCAGGACCAGCTAAACAAAGAATTGGATGATGGAAAAATTTGGAAATGTTACAACCTTTTTGTTGTTGTTGTTATCTTTGGAATGCGTCAGTTCTGAAGTTTTTTCATTTACAATTGAAAATGTGAGTGAAAGGGTGAAAAAAGTTTTGAAAGTGTCAAACACTGGATACTAAGAGAAATCATTTTAGTTTGGCTACGCAATATTTAAAAAACCATTTTCACCAACTAGAAGTATCAAAAATTCTCAAAGACTTTTGTGCAGCAAAAAAAGGCACAGATTAGAAAGTCAGGGTAATGCCCCTGAATTGGGAGTGAGTGGAATTTGAGTCTATCAAAGAGGTCTCTCAGTGCTACTGGAGAATTGCTGCCTGTTTACTGGAAGTACATGCTTGTTTAAAAATAAAAGGGGATCATAAAAGAGATGGTTTTTAAAGCTCTTAGGCTACTCAGTTTCTCCTTCTATATCTAAGATGGAAGTGTCTCCTCTTGTTTGGTTTATGGGAAGTGTAAGTCTACGTATCAAGCAAACTATCAGTTCTGCTTTTACTTAATTTCCTTTCTGTAATCATGATATATATCAAGATGATAACAAGCATTCCTCAAAATAGCAAGGACCAAATCCGTTATCCTCTGACAAAAACTGCTTGACATTTGTGACATTTAAACTCCATTGTCATATGTAGTCAGGGAATGTGGTGAGGCATAATTGCTCTCAGTCAAGCAACATAGGATATCACAGTCTGTAAAGGATGGGGCAGGGATGCTCTATAGGTCACAAAATGTATCTTAAGTTGCTGACAGTCACATTTTCGTCTGGTGAAAAATGATGAACTCTTCTGTTTTCTTTCTTTTTAATCATTAATAGCACAGAAAACAGTCATCTAAGGGTGTTTCTCTTTTTCATGGACTGAGGACAATGTTGTTTTCGACTTTTCACAGACCTTCTGGAGAAATCTGTAATGAAATAAATCAGAATTTATATTCAGTATCTGTAGTCTTCAGGTTGCAGTTGCTACAGTCTTACTTCACCCCAACAGTGCAATATTAAAAATAATTTCATTTTTAGCAGTTTTCTGAAAAGTCTAATCTTCTAACTACAATAGGAGTATGTGGCAGATGTGCTAGAGCAGTGAATTCCAACTTGTGTGCAGAGACAGTGAAGGAGGCAGCTCTCTGACTGAGGGCTGGAAGAGATTACACTGGTGACATAATTTTGGAAATGGTACATGGAAGTTTTCAATGCCCTTGACTAAGAGCACATGATATGATTCCTGGGCCACCTTAGATAAATACCTCTCTTTTTTGACAGGCTTAAAAGCTCAATCAATTGCTGTGAACTCTAAAAAGAAACATCAGAGACTCATGTAAATGCTTTTTCTATTTACAATCATAGATTTAATTACATTACATTTAATTACAGTGAAGTACTCTTTAAGCCTGTCTTCTCTTCATCTGTCTCCTATCAGTCTTAAAACCATTTCATTGACATGCCTGAAAAATAAACTTGTTTTTAGAAAACTCTTCATATCAAAGCTGAATGAATTTGATTCTAAAGAAAAAGGAATGACATTAAAATAGTCAATTGTACTTCTAGGTTTTAGAGCATACATAATATTAATCAAATTAAACCTTGTCAATAGTAATTATTTTGTTTTGGTAATAAAAGCAGCATGCTGCCTTTTCTTGTGTTAACATTAATTCTTCAATCTCAGGATTATCAAACCATCAAATCTATATATGTGATACATCTCTTCTGTAACTTTATTTTTTTTTTTTTTTTTGGCAGCTTCATAGAACTTCTCTTTAAAAATCCCTATAATCTTATTGCAGAAGAAGAGCTATTGAAATGGATGTTTTTGCAGCCATTTCATTGCTCATTTTCCTTTCTTAGCATACACGTTTTATTTGGTATTTGACAAGAATTTGAAAGCATCTTGTCAAAGAAAAAGTAGGTTTTTTTCTATAATTACGTATGTATAGTTCAGTTCACTTTCCTTGCTATTGTTTGTCAAGCTGCATTGGGGGAAGTTCCGGTGGTAGCTAATAAGCCTTAGAATTCTTTAATGTAGGGAGGTGCAGTAGAAAAATCTATGGCACAATATCACATGAATTATCTGTCAAGACACTTCAAATCTCTCTGAATATATAGTGGAGCTAATGAATTACTAATATTCACTGTTTTTAAGGCATGTGTTTAAAGGCTTATCTATGTCATAGATCAATACTTTAGAGTAACAAGAAAAAGGAGGAAAGTATTTCAATTATGAGACCAAAAATCAATTGTTTTCAGTCAGACTTGATCTATATCAGCAAGACCAACTGAGATGCTCCAAAACATTGACAGAGTATCTCTGAACAGAAACCAAAACCAAAAAACAATAAAGTAACTAGAATTTGGAATGGGAAGATGACAAAGTCATCACTGATTGCCATATTAAAGTCAAGACCCTTATTTTTATCTTCTTTTAGTTTGAGCTTTCATTCATAAATATACTTTTTAGTGGTTGCTCAGATGTCATTTAGGTATTTTAGTCAATAAATAAAAATGGTTATATCTCCATTATATCAAAAGAAAAAAAACAATCAACAAATCAATCCTAAATTAGTTTTTTAATTTAGCTTGGATTTGTAGTGATAGAGGAAGAAGTCTGATTCAGTTTGTGTATTATGGCACCTAATGCAGGGATCTCTAAGTAGAATTTCAGACCTACACTGAGCAAGGTGTGTAGCCTGTCATTACACTGGGGAAATCTACATTCGACTGTGATCTTAGATAAGAGTGTGAGCATAAAATTTAGGTGTCTTATTCTATAAACTATATTTTAGCTATGTTGTTTTTCATAGTTATTCACCTTGAAGCTGAATGGTGGTTGTTTGAGGCAGTCATGCAAAAAGTCTCTGGTTCCTTTAAGGAGAGGTAAAAAAAATGTTGTATGAGATCCTTGTGATGATCTCTCTGAGCCTGAATTTGGTAATTTCTGGCTGTCATGCAATTTGCCTAATTCAGTTTTTTCTGTCACCAAGAGAAAAGGAAAATAATTGACAAAGGGCTTGAGGATTGACTGGCTTTCAGGCTATGTATGAGGCTTTCAGACGACAGCTATCGAAAGACTATAGACATTAGTAACCATATAGACTAATGAGCTGAATATATTGGGGAACATCATCTATGGTATTAAACTCTTATCTTCTAACCAGAACAGCCTTGGAGCTGCTTAACGAGAGTAATACTCAACCCAAGTTAAACCCTGAACAGCGCTCAGGAGGTGTTTGGAGCAGGGATAGCTGACTTGGGCCAAATCAACACGACACCTATTCTAACAATTTAGAGTTCTATGCTCATCGCTTCAGGGCCTGAAATATATCTTTGTACTCCCCGGTTTATTACTAGAGACACAAGTTATATGTTTCTAGAGCAACGTATTTATAGAAATGTATAAAGTCCTGAGTGTTCCTATGCTGTGGCTGAAGATGTATTTAGACACAATAAGACAAGCACACCAATAGATGTCTCAAATATCTCTTTAGAGAAAACGAGCAAGATTGTGACCCTATCTGGATTTGCAAGATTAAATACTGTAGAAGAATGCTGCAGGTGAGGATCAAAACTATAGAGACAACAGAGTTTTGAAGGAAAGATCTTGGAAAATATCCAATTTTCAGTTACTTCAACAAAGTCAGGATAGCACTGCTATATCCACTTCTCTCCATAGTCCTAACTTGATGAGATGCCTAACTTGAAGATGCCTAATATGTGCATAATTTGAACTGAATCTTCATTTTAAAATATCCAGTAATTCCAGGAATTTGACCTATAAAATTTTTCACATAGATTACTTTTTTCATCCTCATATGCTTCCTCATTTGATTGGTTTGGATTATCTTTTAAAAAGTTTTTTAATACTTTATTTTTCAAGCTTTACTTAGTTGGAAGGATAACATACTTAGCAATGTCTATTTCTGTTCTCCTGAAGTAAAGTAATTAAAACTTGCTGCACTTTCAGTTGTGTGTTTAGTAGATATCTGTCAACATTCCCTACCTGGATTTTCTTTTTCTCTCCTGTGTATTTTAAATGCATATTTGCACTTCTGCAGGAATTTGAGCAAGGGCTGAATGTTAAGCAGAGAGAATGTCTGTCACAAAACCAGGGTAACAGAATGGTTGAAGCTGGAAAGGAACTCTGGAGGTCATCTTGTCCCCAACCCCTTTTTAAGAAGGTCACCTATGTGACCAGGACCATATCTAGATGGCTTTTAAATATCTCCAATGTAATATCTCCCACCATCTCCTTGGGCAGCTTGTGCCAGTGCTCTGTCAACCTCACAGAAAAAAGTGTTTCCTGATGTTCAGGAAGCCTCCTGAGTTTCAGTTTGTGACCCTTGCCTCTGGTGCTATCACTGGGCACGACGGAAACGAGTGAGCTTGCATCCTATTCCAGTCACCTGTCCTTCACTTTTTTACATCCGTTGATAAGATCTCTCCAAAACCTTCCCTTCTCCAGGCTGAAAAGTCCCGGCTGTCTCAGCCTTTCCTCATATGTTGGATGCTCTAGTCTCCTAATCATTCTTGAGGGTCTTCATTGAACTCTCTCCAGGATGTCCATGTCTGTCTTGTACTGAGAAGCCCAGAACAGGACCCAGTACTTTTGAGATGGCCTCACAGCAGTGAATAAAGGGGAAGGATTTCTGGCTCACATTCCTTGTGGTGTTCACCAGGATCTCCAGGTAATTTTCTGCCAAGCTACTTTCCTGCTGTGTGGCTCACGGCACGTTTGGGTACTGGGCTGGTTCTTCCCTAGGTGCAGGCCTTCACAGTTCCCTTTCCTGAACTTCATGAAGCTCTTGGCAGCCCGTTTCACCAGTCTGTCATGGTTACTCCAGATGGCAGCACAACCCTCTGGCCTATCAGCCTTTCCTCTCAATTTGGCATTTGAAAACTTGCACCCTGCCCCATCATCCAGATCATTAATGAAGAATATTAAACAGGAACGACTCCAGTATTGATCCTTGGGGTACACCACTAGTCACTGGCCTCCAGCTAGACTTAATGCCACTGTCCATCACCTCTGGGGACAGCCATTCATCCAGTTTTCAATCTCCTTCACTGTGTGCTCATCTATCCATGACTTCACTTTGGTGAAGCCACACTGACTACTTTTCATGTGCCTGGAAATAGTTTCTGGAATTACCTTCCCAAGGATGAAGGCTGACCAGCCTGTAGTTCCTCAGTTCCTATCTCTTGCCCTTCTGGAAGACTTTGGGGATGTTTGCTTTCCTCTAGTCTTTAGGCACTTCTTTCATCACCATGATCAATGCCAAGTTTCTTAACTATTCCTTGGCCTATTCCTATTTCCTCTTCCACTAAAGGTCCAGCTCTAACTTTTCCTCCTGGAATTCCTGAAGGCCAGTCTTGTTAGTAAAGAGTGAGACAAAGAAGTTATTCGGTATTTCCATTTTTTCCATGTCCTGAGTCCTGTGTAACCAGGTCCCCAGCTCAGTGAAGAATTAGCCCACATTTCCTAGTCTTCCTTTGGTCTCCTGTGTTTTTCAGGTTTCTTAATTCCAAATGGTCAAGGCTCTGTCTATAGATCCCTTTGCACTGTCATAAATTTTATCTTAGGAAAGGCTCAACATGCAGGAATGTAGCTTGGCGTACCAAAGTGTCAGCTGTAGCACAGCTCTGAAGTCCTGTTTCTTGCTTTGTGACTGCAAGTTCCAGATCCTGCTGAATCAGGGTCATATCCTGCATAAGGACAGGTTGTGATGTCAGAAATTTTTATATGTCCTGGTTTTGAGCATAATTAATTTTATTCTCGTTCATGACAAAAAAAGAAATCACAGTTATGGTAGTTATGGTCAATGCTGTGTGTCATTTTTTGTGTTTCAGTAAATGTGGTCTGGTAATTAGAGAAATAGCAGTCTTTCTTAAAACTCTAATAACTAATCAGTGTATTCAGTGTGACATTGGTTACTAATAACCCAGGCGAAATAGGAAATTCTGGCAACACTGAGTTGATTGGAATGATAGTTGCATTAGCAAAGAATATCCCAGATACACACATTAGTAATGTATATGCCACCACTTGTAAAAATCATTTGCTAGAGTAGGTGTTATTTGTCACATAATGTATAACACAGTTTTCTTTTTAAGGTAATGAAAAAGTAAATTAAACTCCTTGGAGTGGAATGGAATACAGGCTTTAATAGCTTTGTTATCTCAAACAGTGGCTTCAGTTCACAAAATCTAACACTTAAAAGGGAAAAAGATTCACATGTGACCTGACATTCTTTTTTTTTGTGTTTATGAAAAAAAAAAAAATCTAACCATCTCTTCCAACTGTTCCAAGTAACAGTCTTTATTAGGTGAAGACTGCTTGACTCATTAATACAGGGATACTGCAGATTCTTTCAATGATTCTTACTTGTATTTCTTTTAAAATAAGTTAATGATGTCATCTGAAATTCAAAGTTTGAACTTTCTGACACTTTTTTTTGAAGAGTAAGTTACATGTAAAAAAATGAATGACAGACTCTTATAATTTTTTCCCCAAAAATACATTCCAAGGAAAGTAGAAAAACTGTTCAGGGATTTTCTTTAGTCATATTGATTGGGTTTTGCCATTTGGCTCCAGAGATTGATTTCAGAAGAAAAAATATTACCAGGTTCAACTACCATCTCTGGAGAAAAAAAAAAAAAAAAAAAAAGAGGAAAAAAAAAAATCATGAAATTCCAAGGTTTTAATGCTGAAAATTGACAAAAAATAATATTTAGCTTTAGCTTGTTTTTAGGAGTATTGTCTACTGAGACATTCATTAGAGTGCAAGGATGTATTTCAGGAATTTTGTGTCAAGAAATGATTTAATATTCTAACTCCAATATCTCCTATTCTTAGTTCCTTAAAATTGTATAATTTATATCTGTCCTCCTTGTGAACTAGTGAAAAAATATAAGATCTGGAAGGGTTGCAAAAACCTGTTAAATTATAAGTTTCTTAAGACTGAACTTCAAGTTAACTGTGAGTTTAAAGAGTTTTATAAATTAATTTTAAAAATTAAGTATATCAGTATTAAAATTAACTGCTGAATTGTAGGTCGTGCTAACTGAATTGTGTGAAAACCATGAAATGTCTTCTCCTTGAAAGCAATGTATATAATCTGACAACAAAAATGTCTAAAATTTACAATTGTCCTTACATTATTAATAGTTTCTCCTTATTGCTGTAATGCAGTTCTCAGCCTTTCTGCCATAACCCCCAAAATGTACATTTTGTGATCATATACTGTTCTAGTGCAATATTATCACAGTGGAAAAAAGGACAAATAAAACTGATTTTGGAAAATAGTACCTGTGACAACCAGATAGAAATTCCACTAATGTGAAATTTGAGCAACTCTTCAAAATGTGACTGCACTTTTATTTTTTTAATAGTAATTGTTTAAATGTTACACACAAGGTAAAGATTTCATTAAGATTTAAAAAAAAAAACAAACCAAAAAACAACAAATGACGCCAACATTGGCCATTGGGATTTCAGCCTTATCTGACATCTCTGGGATAGTATTTTAGAGTTCTTTCCAGAAAATCCACAAAGTCCTTATTTTCCACATTGATTATATCTTACCAGTTTTCTGAACAAAGGACAATATATGTGCTAAGTTTTATCCCATGTTGCATAGAAATTTATACAATATGGAAACTTTAAAGGGGTTTTGTTTGCTTATTTGATGATGACAAATTTGCTATATGTAGATTTTATGTTTACTTCACAAAAAATACTGATCTGCAAATAATGCTGTACATGTACAGAGTAAATATTCTTAGACTTGCAGCAAATATTTTGATTTTTATTCAAAATGCACATTTGAATCATAGCCTGCTGTCATGATTAATATAGTTACATATTAAGAACAAAATTTTTGTGGCATAGCATCCACTAACCTTTCTCTAAAATATAATATGCTCATTTTCATATTCTCCACAAAAAATCTCTCAAAATAGACATTTCAGCCATGTTCCAGAAAGCCATCGTTCAACCTAGAGCAAGCATGTATGAACACCTGCTCTTCCACATTGGAGAAGTCTCGGAGGCAAGAAAAGAGGCTGTCATGTGAATCCAAGGATTACTCAGCAATGCCTGCTGGTGTCTTGAGCAAACACATTAGTCTCTTGCTTAAAACAGAAGCAGGTCACGTTCTCTGGGCCAACATGTGCAGACAAGACTGTTGAATTGCCATCTGTGCTTAATCTGTCACCGAAGAGCAAACAAGGCTGTTCCAGCCTTTCAAAGGAAATGCTGACTGGTAGGAACATGTGCAGCATTAAAAAGCCCTCCAGTCACAGGACTCTGTTCACTTATGCCTTCTGTTTGATTGCTTTCTTAATTAATTATTTGGCCAAGATAGCTATCTTAATCAGTACAGGCATTTATTTAAAAGACTAATTGCTAAAGAAACAGGAAAAAAAATTCCCCTTGAAGATTTTTTCAGTACACTATAGCAGTTATGTAATTTCTGGACATGTCTGTTCTAATTAGCCATCTTCTTCTTAAAAGGGTCCTAGGTTTTTAAAACATGATTCTCTGAAATTACGTGCTTAGGGATGTTAAAATGTACAAGAAGTACTTTCAAGCTACTTTAATATATTATCTAAGGGGTTTTTTTTAGAGAAAATTCACACCAAAGCATGGTTCCAGGAGAAATGTTCTGCCAAAACCATTTGTTTGCCAGTGGGTTTTAGTCCTCTCTTCTACCGTAGAGATACTTCTGTGGATTAAAAGTAGACTTTACCTTGCCAAAATCTTTCTCTTCTCAAACTCTCCTACGTATATACTAATTCATGCAGCTCCCTCTATCTTATTGCCATCACCAAAGAAAGGATGTAATTTCACAAACCATGTATTATGACTCAGCCACTGCAGCAACTAGAAAAACATACCAAATTACTTTCTCCCTAGGGGCAAGACATCACTTTGCTAATTAGGCAAGACAGCAGAAAAAGCTAGTGGAAAGATCAAGACAAATCTGCATGTATTTTAAATAGTATGGATGACATATATATGTATAAAGTGACAGAGTTCCGCTGATATAAATGCCACTCTTACTAATATAGCCTGAAAATTAAGCTTGATGTGTTTCGGATTTTTGTAATTTATCTAGCAAACTACTCAGCTGCCTGCTATCATGGGCTGGGTGCTGGGGGTAGGGAGAGAAGATAAAATATAGCCAGGCAGTTTAGTTCCTCAGGCAGTTAGAGGGTCTTCCTTCCCATGAAGTCACAGGAATAGTAGAATTTTGTTGCACCTTCCATTATGCCACAAATGTACAGCAAACAGGACAATATGCTAGCCTTAAAAAGTCTTCGCAAGCTTGGTTACCTATGAAAGAAGCAATATTGTGAAGACAAAGACTTCTGAGAACAGTTTATTGTTCTTCTCTGCCAGTGCATGAAGCTCTCATGAATCTTCCGTGATCTCAGATATTTTCTGGTCAAGCACCCCCTTTTTCTGAAAGTCACTGTTATATATTGATTTGCCTCTATCTCCTCACATAATCTATTATACGTAGGTTTCCTTCTACTTTTAAGTGCAAGGTGTCTCTAACCTTTATTTTACTGAGCCTAAAAAGGAGAAAATTCAGCCCTAGAATGGTTAAACTGCTTTTCTGCATCAAACTGCCAAATTCAGTGGCATATTGCACCAGCTATTGGCACCTTTCTAAACAAAGCTCTCTCTTTTTTTTGGGCTGTGGGCATAAAATAATCACTGTATTTAATGAATTCAGAATGCGTTCAGACTCTCAAGCTCTATTCCATAGAGATAATGACATTAAAATACTCAATGTGTGGATTTTTTTAAGTCTCCAAAACATTTCTAAAGTAGCTCTTACGCTCCTATTGTGGCATACCCAGATAACATGGCAGCAGAATATACTGGTCATTTTTAGCAATATTTTGCAGTGTATGATGTAACTTGATCCTGGTCTTATAATTTATAG
Source organism: Promerops cafer (assembly GCA_013398275.1). Classification (NCBI taxonomy): domain Eukaryota; kingdom Metazoa; phylum Chordata; class Aves; order Passeriformes; family Nectariniidae; genus Promerops; species Promerops cafer. Next base: position 1,395,169 of record VZSE01015287.1, read on the forward strand.
ATAATTCAGTTTCTTAAAACTCATGCTAATAGAAATGAAAAATTATTTGGAAACAAAACTATAACATGTTCCATTTTGCTTTTAGCAGAATCTCCCCTCTGTCACCGTTACTCTTTTCTAAACAGTGACAATTTTTCATTGTGAACCTGAACTATGCTTTAATTTTGACAAACTGTGTTTTCAAGCAGGAAAATGCTTTGTTGGGCTCTCTGACTAGCTCTGCATACTAGAGATGAGCAGATGGAAAGCTTGTACTACTCCCACCAGCAGTGAGATTCAGGGAGTTGATGCTTTTCACTTCCCAGGAATTTTTACCGGCTTCAAATTTTTCTCTTCCCACTCTGAACCCTCAATCCTCTTTGGGGCTGAAACCAGCCTTTTCTCTTGTTTTTCAGTTCTTGCTTCTCAGTAACAGTTAAAAATACTCCCCACCTGAAACAGGAGCTGGGATGACCCCTGGATATATAGACATTTTTATTTCTTTTGCAGTGTGCACCCAGAGTTTTCTAAACCATTTAATGGATTAAACACACTGGCATATCCAGCAGCCTCAAGTAAAAGACTGCTGTTTTGTCCATAGAAAAATCAAAGTTTAAATTTGTTTGGCAACTGACTTACCACCATTCAGAATGCCAGGACTGGAGTGGAGATTGAAATTCAGGTTTTACATGGCTGAGGGCAGATTATTCATGCTTTCTTGAACTATTTTGTTTCTTAACCATTAAGGCTATTAAACTATTTAGGACTTGTCCTAAAATGACTGTCCCTTCTCTGACCAAATAATGTAATGCCTGAGAGACCAGATGCTATTTGTTAGGGAAATTGAAAGGATATTTGGAGTTTAATCTGTTCCTTTCAGGCTGCAGTGGCTTGGTGCTAAAAGCTCTGCTGAATAGAGACGGGTTTCAGTGCCAGGAATGAAAGCTCGGATCTGACAAAAAGCTACAATCACAAATAGAACCTTTTTGCTGCAAAGAGCCCGACAGTTTCGTAGTGACAAATACGCGTTCAACTGACAGCGACGAAACGCCGCTGCGGCCCCGTTTGGCAGCTCCCTGCGTGCAGCGGAGCGCTGCCGCCGCCGGGCAGCCCCGCGGCCGGCGGTGCGGCAGAGGCAGCGAGCGAGCAGGAGCGGGGGCCGCCAGGAGGAGCAGGAGCCATCGCCGCCGCCTTCCCCACGTTCGCCTCCCCGCGTCCCGGGCGCGCAGCGCCGCCGGCCGGGAGCAGCCCCGCCTCGACAGCCTCTGCACTGCAACCGGCAGCGACGCGTTCTGAAATGCAAGAGCAAAATGTAGGGACTGGAAATTACTCATTTACAGAAGGAATAAAAGAAAAACACCAAAAACTAACAACATGGCACCACAACAACCTCTCCCCCCAAGCCCACCACACTTACTTTGGTTTATGAACCCTGTCTTGTGTCTTCATGCTGGCTCTGTAATTACTCAAGGATTTCCCATTCAAAAGGATTTTAAATGATAATAGTAGACAATTTAAGCCACCATTCTGAAGAAAGTGTACGGTACTGGGACCTCAAATTTGTCATAGCTGAGTATCACAACCTGTCCAGTTCTCTGAAAACATGAAACTCCTGGCTTTGTACAGCTTGGTCCTACCTAAATTACAAAAATTTTCTGTGGGCATCTGAAGTAGTGGATAGGCAAATGCTGTATCCTGCTAATATTTCCATAATGCAGGTGTTAGTCTGCCAAAATGTTACAGTAATTTGAACTCCATAATGCCTCAGAAACCACCTTTTACTCCCAAGGCTAAAGCCAGCCGTGCTGTGGATGAGGCATGGACTTCTGCTCAGTGTGACCTAAGGAACCTATCTTACACTTTCACGGCTGAAGATCATTTTTGTTTTCATTTGTGTCTGGACCATGTTCTTAAAGCCCTGGAGGGGACAGTGATTTTTTTAGATGTCTAAAGAGTTGGGATGATTCCCTTAGCAGGTTTAGGTATGGAGAGTTTGGCACAGACCAAAGTTGTTTATTCCATCCGGTATCCTGTTGTATTCTCAAAATATGTTTTTATTCAGGTTCCATTTCATGGGGGAACAATTATTTCATGTATCTGCAGTTTTTATTTGTAGTTCACTAGTTTGTAATTTTAAGCATTGCCCATTATCAGTTGTAATTGTCACTATAGTATCCTATCTTCAGGTGTTTGTAACTGAGCCTGGACTGAAATTTTCCATCTTAGATATATTCTTCAGTTTTAACCTTTGGGAAATTTATAATCAAATTTATTTTAGCTGTTTCTGCGAATATGAAAAGTGCCATGTCCCTCTTAAAAATCCTTGTGCTCCTTCTTTTTCAGCCTCCTGCATTTCCTCTAAAGGGGCAGGAACTCAACATTGAACTGAAGTATGACTTTTATTTTGGGCACACCTCTTCTGTTGCGAATGAAAAATACATCAGTACTTTTTCTTCCATTTATGAACCTTTAAAAAAAAGGGGGTTTAGTTATGACTCTAGGAGGTTTGCAAAGGTTTTACAGTTTGGCTGAAGATTCCACTTGCTTTGAGTACGAGAGCTATCCACACGGACGCATGTACCAGCTCATATTCCAGGGCAGGGTTGAAAGGGCTACAAAAGGATTTGGGCAGCTCTGATCTTTTGTGGGCTGAGTTGAGAGTGTGGACTAAATTCAGAATAGGAAGCTTACTGCTGTGCTGCTACCAGCAACAAAGTTCAAACCAGAAAAGTTGGCTCCAACGAGGAAAGGAAAGACATACAGATAGCAACAAAGTCTCTGAAGCTGCATTTGGACTTGAGGCTTACTGACCCAGCACAGCTTATTTCTATATAGCTCTGTCCCTCCCCACCCAAGAATAGCATGGCCTCATCCAGACTGCTGGCTTTGAGTGGTCTTCAGCCCTTGCCGACTGCAGGTATTGCGTAGAAAAGCATTAGTTCATTCAGGTCAAAAAATGCCAAGCTCTGTATTGGAGGTATACACATCTGCCCAACAGTGCCTTGTGCATTTTACTCTTCCCATGTAGACAAAGACTTCTGGTGATAGTGAGGTGGGAACAGAGAAAACATTGAACATCTCAGTCTGGGAATATTAGAAAAGATGACTGAGTAAGGAGTCTAAATAGAAAACATAAGTTTGGGGAAAGCTGGCTTTAGAGGAAGTGCTTACCATGGATGAAAAGCTCCTGGATGGGGAAGGCTGAGATCTGAAAGTAATTTAATTGAAATCTTTGTAAACAACTATATCATTTTCAAATACTGGATACTTATCTCCTAAACATTTATCAAAGCGAGGTGCCCAAATCTCTATTCTGACGGAGCAATAACAGCAGTCAGACAGAATGATAATCAATCTGGGGCTTTGCAGCCCCAGATTAGATTTCATGGATTTTGAAAGATGTTGCATTCTTATGTTTCTGTAATGATATCAATACATAATAATACATAAATCACATGGATATCTCATTTACAAAAAAAACCTTAACTGAAACCAAATTTATAGTGTTTGGATTTCTTTTAAGCATATCTTTAATGTTGCAATTTCTTAAATCTATATGGCATAATTTGTTTAATGTTTGCATTTCAGATGTATATTCTAAGACACACCTCACATATAAACTGTAATTTGTGCAGGAATTTTATTGCTTTTTGAAAAGTTCATTCATGATCAGTAGGAAGGCAAATGCAAGGGAGAATTACTATGCTCTCACTAATGGTGTGGAATTGTTTTTTTAGTGGAATCACAGATTTGCTAAAGTAGTGCTTAGCAACTAATCTGTGTTGCTAAAGGACAAAAATACAGCCAAGGTAAAGTGCTTACAGAATCACACAATGGCTGAGGCTGAAATCTGTTTGGAGATTGTGAAGCCAAACCCCAACGCTCAGAGCAAGGTCTGCTAGAACAGGTCGCTAGGCAGGTCTTGAAGATCCAGAGATGGAGATGCCACAGCTTCTCTGGGCAATCTGAGTCAGTGTTTGACCACCCTCACTGTGGTGGTCAGTATTTCTCATATTTACATGAAATTGCTTGTATTTCATTTTGTGCCCCTTGCTTCTGGTCACCACTTGGGCACCACTAAGAAGAATCTCCAACTCTGTCTTCTGTACTGTCCTCCTTGGATGTTCACACACATTCATAAGGTCTGCCTCAGTCTTTTCTTCTCTTTACCAAAATACTAAACTAGTGGCTGCAAGGCCACTCTTTGCATATAATACCTAAAATGAAATGCTGATCAGCCTGATCTCTGGCCTCTGGCACATAAGACCATGGAAAGGAAGAGACACCACCTTGCTGTGCTGCTTGTATGATCTGCTCCCAGGGAGAAGGAACAGAAAGGCGAATTTGGTAAATGAAGAATGGGTCTCTCTTGTCAGGCACCACTGCCAGGATATAAGGAGTAGTAAAAATAGTCTTGCTTCTTCATTAGAGTGCAATAGAGAGATATTGCCAGGTCTGTGGACTGCAATTAATGGCAGTCCATAGCAATAATCTGTCAGGCTCATTTACTAAATTGAGTATCTATTTAATTATGTGCAGTAAAAATATTAGTGATTTAGATTTTTGTGTACTAAGCTTTTTTTTAGTGTGAACTCTCAGCTGATCTTTATGTACCATCAGAGGTCATCAGAAATACCAATTAAGACACAGTTCATAATAAATTCATGTTTTAGGAAGTGTGTATTTTGGGAGATATTAAGAAGTCTTATTTGGGAGGCCTGGTGATATGCCACAAATTTGAAAGCATTTAGACAACTTGAAATAATTATATTCTGATTGTCTGGAGAACTTAAATTCACATCATAGTTTGACAAATAAGATGAATTGAAAATGTTGCCATAAAGCTAGGGTTGTTTCATCCTCTTAGCTATGAGAGCACTTTAGAGCTCTGTTTTTGTTCTTGTGATACTGCAGTTCTTCCAACCTTCCAACATGTGGAATGGAATGGAATGGAATGGAATGGAATGGAATGGAATAGAATAGAATAGAATAGAATAGAATAGAATAGAATAGAATAGAATAGAATAGAATATTTTCAGTTGGAAGGAACCTGCAATAATCATTTAGTCCACTTGCTTGACCATTCCAGGGCTGACCAAAAAGTTAAGGCATGTGGTTAAGGCCATTGTCCAAATGTCTCTTCAACACTGACAGGCCTGGTGCCTCGACTACCTCTCTAGAAAGCCTCTTTCAGTGTTTGACTGCCCTCTCAGAAAAGAAATGCTTCTCAAGGTCCAGGCTAAACCTTCCTGGCACAGATTCGAACCGTTCCCATGCATCCTGTCAGTGGATACCTGGGCAAAAAGACCAGCACCTTCGTCTCCTTGGGAAACTGCAGAAAGAAGTGAGACAGTCTCTCAGCCTCCTCTCATCTGAATTAAACAAGCCCAAAGTCCTCAGCCTTCTAGCCCTTTCCTCAACTTCATTGTCCTCCTCTGGATGTATTCAAGGGTCTCTACAACCTTCTCAAATTATGGGGCCCAGGACTGCACACAGTGCTCCAGGTAAGCCCACACTGAGTGGGACAGTGGGACAATCCCCTCTTTTTCCCAGCTGGTCCTGCAGTGTTTGATGCATCCCATGAGTTTTGCCCTCTAGACTGACAGGGCTCACTCACTGTTGACCTGTGTCAAGCCTGCTGCTCACCAGTACCCACATATCTTTTCCTGCAGGGCTGCTACTCCAGCCACTCTTCTCCCAGTTTATACTTGTGTCCAGCATTACTCTTCCTAGGTGCAGAATATGGCATTTGTACATGTTAAATTTCATCCCATTAATGACTGCCCAGTGCTGCAGTCTATCAGGATCCCTTTTGATAAGCCAAAGGAAACCTTTTATGAAGGTTTTTATTGTCTTTCAAAGACAAAAATATACCAAAAGGAGATACCATCAGGAGACTATAAACCTTATATTTATTCAAATTGTTTTCTTCATGATTAGTTAATTTGAAGTCATTTTTACAGACAGTAAAAAGATCGAAAATGACACTGAGGATTAAATTTAGCAACATGATTTTCAATTAAGCAAGAGTTTGATAAGTCTAGCATAAACTTCTGCTTGTTAGTTTATGGCATATCAAAGCTTTTCTTGCTTTACTGCCTCTCTCTTACTCCCTCTCTCTCTCAACACCACCCTATCTTACTACAGTCCATGATATCATCTTGAGGGCTATGTCAGGGTATGGGAGCTAAAAATGAGGCTTTCTGCCAAATAAGAGTTTTGCATCCTGCTAAATGTTCAAGTTCTAATGGCTTAAGACGGTTTCTACTAACTAGCAGTGGAGAAGAGTGTAAAGGAGGAAGACCAAAAAGTATTAAAGCATTATGAGATTTAAAGGTGAACTTCAGGAAGAGAATTTAGGACTTTTAAAAATTAGTTGAAGAAAAAAGCCCAAAGAAGAAATATAGATCCACAGATCTAGGTAGGCACTTAATTTTATGAAGTATTCAAGAAATTTAAATATGCGTATTTATATATATAAATATATACTTATATATAGTTGCTTCATGCAGAAAGCCTATCAACACCTATAGCAACATTGTATTTAATATTGATTTTATTTATATTTTTTAGTGAATTGTTTCACTAGAAACATTAAAAATTGAATACTTGTATAACAAACTGAGTTTTAAATCTTAACTTAGTGCAAAGTTAGAAAAGGCTTATGGCACCTCATTTTATCTTTGGCTACAAATATAAGGATCAGGTCCAAAGCCTCTCCCACTAACATTTTTCCTTCTCCCAATTTTAAATCCCTAGCCCACATCAGCATCATTCACTCTCAAGCAGCTTCTTAAGCCAAGAGATTTGACTGTTGGGAATACTAGTATATTTTTGATGGTTTCCATGGCTATAATTTCAGCCACCTTAGAAAGCAAAGCTACAGCATATTACCAAGCCTCTGCCTCTTCTTGACATCTTCTAAAAGGAAAACTATATGAGCATTCATGACAGGTCAAGGTGAATGGTCTGTGATCTAAATGGGATTTTTTTGTTCTCTTTCTCCTATTTTTGCGATGCATTTAATTTGCTTACTTGTATATATTCAAATGCACACTTCAGTCATTGATAAACAGGTTAAACAGGTTGTAGTGTCTGTTTATAGCAAAAAGTATATTAATCAAGTATATTTATCTAACAAGTACTCCTTTTTTTTTTCTAATACTCAAAAAAGCCTCCATTCTAATGTTTGCTGAAACACATGTTGGGATTTTTTAAAAATCATCTAGTTAGGCTTTCTCTTTTCAATATAACATAATAATGTACTTAAAAAACTTTCTGAATGGGATATATGTACCTGAGAGGAACAGAGGGTCTCTGAAAATCAATCTCTGGGGTAGCAGTTTTGACCACTTTGACATATGCAATGCTGACCACCTTCTGGTTCTTATTCTGCCAAGCCTCTCCTAGTGTATGTGAATCATTAGACAGTAGGCATCAGGGTTAGAAGTACATATATATGTATATTTATTTAGGGAGTTGAATGTCAAGTGTTTGACTGCTCTTAATAGCTGATGATTTTACAAGTCAGACACTTTCCTTGTGCTGTCACTCCGGTTTGGGTTTCACAGGAGATACCGTGTTGGCACTTGCAGTCTTGGAGAGCAGGCTGTGTGCTTTCCTCTTCCTCTTCTGCTGATGTGCCTTCAGCCTATTGATCTGTGGAAGGGAAAGCGGCCATCAGAGGGAAATCCTCATCTTCAGTGCTGCAGTCACTAACTTCTCCAGACACCTCCACTGCTGCTTCTTTTTCGTCTATGTTCATGTAGCCGCGGTAGCCCATGAAGTACCAGTTGTTGCTGTGGGGTGTGCACATCCCTGGCAGGCGGTACCCTGCCAGGTTCATGGGCCGGAGGCGCCTTCTTGCCTCTTGCTGTAGTGCTGCTGGCAAATGGGAAGTTGTGATCCAGCAGCACTTCTTCGCATTCCAGAGCAGTTTGCTCTTTTGATCGCTGTCACTCTGCTCATCTGCCTGGTCTTGGTGGAGGGGCTCAGTGCATTGTATTGGTTGTTGCTTCCAATTCCTGCTGCAGTTGTGACCCTGCCCCTGCGCCTTCCCAGGCTGCTTCTGCTGAGGTCCATGCACAGCGCCGCTGTGCTGGCCACCCTGTCTCTCATAGCCATTCGAGGAAGATGCACAGGGCTCCTGCTCCATGAGGTCCTTCTCTCTCTTCTGTTGCCCCCGCTGATTGTCTCCGTTAACGTGCCTTCTACCCCTGTGCTTCCATTCCTTCTGTTGTCTCCTTCTCCTGCCAGCCCTGTTGCTACACAGGAGCACGATGAGCATGTCTTTTGCCTGTACTTGGTGGCACTGCCTTTTTCTCTTGTCCCTGTCCTCACCTTGCTGTGCCTTCTTGCGCCGCCCAGCAGTGACTGCAGCCAGCAGCACGGCACGGCTAGGAGAACTGTGCTGGGGGTGGTTTTCCCTCCAGCTGCGGCCTGGCCCTGCCATGATGGCCCCATGGCGGGTGCTTACCTGGCAGGCCTGTGAGGGAGCCTTGTACCTTGCCCTCACCATGCTGACACCCTGCTGTCTTGCAGGGGCCCTTCGTGTGGGCACTCTGTGACAGACTGCCTTGCCACCCTGCCTGGAGGAGCCAGCGGTGCCTGGCGGTGACATGGAGCTGGTGACGAGGGCACAGCCCATCAACCAGTAGGGGGCTCCCTCCCGTGTGGGCCCTGCAGGCCCAGGCCAGGCCTCCCTGAAACAAATCCGATCTCTGGCCCTGACACCATCGCCGGCCCTGATACCACCATCAGCCATAGCTGTGCTTCCCTTGGAACACTTTGTGGGACTGAGGGAAGGTTGTCATGGGCACCTGGTGAAGAAGGGCATGCAGGGGCTAAGTAGCTGTCATGAGCTGGCACAGAAAGTCAGCATCTTCAAAAAGCCTTTCTCACCCTCCTGAATCAAAATCCTCCATCCAGCCCTTTAAGTCAGCTGTTGAAATGAATTCCTACTTTTTCAGTGTGGAAGGTTGAAAGATAGATACCAGGCTTATCTCAAGATTAATTTTCTGTACACAGTATGCTTACATAACACAAGGTACTATTTGTAGCATCCCTCTTGTTGGCTTTTTTGATGCAGAATAAAAACTAATAAATCATAGAGTCACAGAATGGTTTGGCCTGGAAGGGATCTTAAAGATCATCTAGTTCCAACCTCTCTGCCATAGGCAGGCACATCTCCCACTAGACTAGGCTTCTCAAAAGCCCCAAACTAGCCTTGAACACTGCCAGGGATGGAACTAAATAAAATAAAAACATTATTATTTTTTTTTTTTAAAGTGTATCTGCTATGGCGAGAGAAAAAGCTTTATAGATGACAGCTAGGTTGAAAAATAGTGTCAGCATTCTCACCACACAAAGATAAGGATGGGATTTTTGGGACTGTGTTCATCCTTGGAAGTTTGCACATTTTGTGTTGCTGCAAATATGTGGGTATTTATTGCTTTAGGCTCCCCGTCCATCCACTGATAGTGTCAGACCAAGCTTATGGTTCATAGTAAGTGATGCATATCCACATTTAGACCAGAAACTGTGTTTATCTTTTGCTGAGAGATATCATCAAGGACTCTGAATTTTTGTACTTAATGATTAGATAGTCTACTTATTTAAATACAAAATAAGAAAAATATTAGAATTTAAAAAAAATAAAATATGTGTTTGCAATATGCTATGCAAAAAGGAGATTTTCCTATTTTTTTTAATATTTTGATTAAAAAACCCCAAACAAAAAACCAAAGCCAACCAAACAACCCCCTCAACAAAAATAAAAATAAAAACAAATTCACATCATCTTCCTTTATTTTTATCATCAAAGAGTTTTCCATTCCTTCAGCTTTTGTTAAAGATGAAAGGACAAAAAAAATGTGCATAGGGTCAAGTTTACCAAACAAGTAAAGACAAGTCTCATCTACCCTTAGTGTCAAGCTTTCGTATGATTTCAAGTGTCACTATTTATCAACACACGATGGCAGTAGCGGTCCATGAAATGATTAACTGACCCTGTACATTAGTGAAACAAAATCTGCATAAGGCCTTTTTTTTCTAGGGATAGCTACAGTCTTTGCTGATGAATATTGACAGTTCTGAGCCCAGCTCCACATAGAAATTAAAAAAAATAAAATAAAATAAAAAGAGGAAAGTTCATAGTCTTTTCTTGATCAAGGTGACTCTGGATGTTATCCCAGGTACAGTTTGTGATCCCAAACTCCATGTAAGAAGGGGCAGATTGATGCTTTCATTAACCACAATGACTTTTTAGAAAGCTTTCTGGCTTATAATGTTAACTATAGCAGGTTCTGTAATCATTCTTTATCTCCTGGTCAGATTGTAGCATTTTGGGGGATCTTCTCAAATCAAAGATTTCTATAGCAGCCCATTTAGCTAGTAATGCTCCCTTATCTGTGATCAATTTTGAGTGAAGTATGAAAGGTGCTTACTGGAGAGCTATACTGACTAAACAAATACAACTTTTTTCAAACTGCATTGCCACTTCAGTTTCATTGCATCAAGGAAAAGTCTTTTAAACATGTAGCTTAATCCTCACCATTATGAGTTTGATTTAATGTCATTATTTGTCTCCTTGTTGAATGCTGATAGCTTCAGTCTTTCTCCAGAACATGTCTTGATGGATTTACTTTCAGGTGAGATCTTTACTGGAAACTGGACACTTAATGTCAACTCCCTGTAACTTAAAGTAATTACATGGTTGCGATTTTCGTGGGTCTCCCAAGTTGAGTTTGTGGCTGAAGGACTATTTTTAATGGTCAATGGATTGTGCTGCTGAGGTAACCCTGTATGCTTCCTAGATCCAGAATCCAGCAGCAGAAATAGCTGCATCACTCCATAAAGCCTAAGTTAACAGGATTTACCAAGAAGATCTCAAGGATAAGATAGCTCCACTGTTTCAGACACCTTAGGTTCTCCCAGCACTATTCAGTTCCCCAGGCCAAGAAATTATTTAAAAGTTCTTAATTTCTCCTGTGAAAGTCCTGCAGAAATTCTTAAAAGATGTCAAGCACGCAACTGCTGCACTGAAGATAAAATATATGAAATGTAACAGCAATCTTTTCTTTTAAAAGCAGCACTGGTTTTACTTTTGTGATAACCTAACAGGAGCTTTTCTAAGAAGATTGTTATTCCAGCAGAGGCCAAGCGGCAGAAATTACCCCTCAAGAGACAGGGCTCTTCCCTGACAGTCACTTCTGTGACTTTGATATGTGTCCGGACAGGAATGGTAGAAATGTATAGAAGATTGGCCCATACATGATTCAAACTTGTAACCTTGGCATTGTTGCTGCTGCTAGCCTCTGAACTGTTATCTGAAGTGGGAAGAGCAGCAACTGTATTATCTCTGATAACACTCTAATGCAGTAAGGGAAAGTACACACACACAAAAAAGGAAAATATAGGCACAAAACCTGTGAACTCCCTGGCTAGATTTCCGCAACTGAATAACGTCTGCATTAGATGAGTACAGTTGACCTCTGCACAAGACAGGGAGTTCTGGTCTGTGATTTTGGAGGTTTCTTCTAAGGCAAGGTTTAGAGAGATTATATTCTGTTTAGTATTTCTTGACTTCTGGAGCACAATACTTGTTTTTTATTTACAGTATACCCTTTTCTCACTGTCCTTGATCTGAGAGTATCTTACAAAACAGTCCTGACACTGCAGGTTTGCACCATAGAATATGCTTGGGGACCAGTCATCTGACCATCCATATTCCTTTGTATAATTGAGGTGCACCATGCTCTTCATGATTAGCAAGGTTTGCCCTCTCCAACAGAAATGCATCTTCCCTGAAACAGATGTGTTATGGGCAGAAAATCTGTCACCACGGCGTGGAGCTTGACTTCTGTCCAAGAGCTCAGGGCCTGATTCAACCTACTGCAGCAACTGTGGAAGAGGCTTTAGTGCTCTCCCTCATCTCCCCTTCAACCTTTGAATATTTATCTTTCTCAGAGTACGTGTTCTGCTGGGAACATGACGAGCTGATGACGGCATGAGAGGTGGCATGTGGATGGAAAGGAAAGGCTAGAATTTATTGAAAATAAAACTAAATGCACCTAGGTCTAAGATTTTTGTAATTTTGCTGCTCTCCCTCTGCCTTTCAGCAAGACGGGAGAGAACAAGAATGATCTGTCTCTGCTCTCAACACTGTTTACTTCCTCTCCTGCTTCATCCTATCACTCCATATCCTGTCCTTACCTCACCTCACCTCCTTCCTCCCAGCTCAAACCATGCTGACTTTAGTCTGTCTGATATTCTGTGTCTGTTCACTTCTAGAAAATGGCAGTGAGGATGAAGAGTGAAGTCTCTGAACAGTTTCTGTTGTCTGGCCCAACAGAAATTTATCATTTACATTTTAAATTAGCATGTATGTTCAGCTAGATGAACAGGAACTTAGATATTGAGCAAATACCAGATTGTCTAGGTTGATTTGTTATGTTTAAAGAGATTTTTTTTTTTTTGCCAAAGTCTTTCATCAAACCTTTATCACTGAAGTTGTGCAGGTGTTATTTACTGCTTGTCACCATAGAACAGAATTAACAGGTACCTATATTGTATCCAGTGGATCTTTCTTGGGTGCTTTCTCTCTAGAAAAAGGTATTAAATCTCCTTCACTAAAGGAGAAGAGTTATTCAAACTATCCCAAGAGGGAAATTGTCTAATCTTTATGTAGAAAGCCTGCTAAACAGTAAAGCAGAGATTTTTTTTGTGAATCAAGTAACTGGAAATTGAGCTCCACAAGGTGATTTGTGACTTTGGTCTCTGAATCCTGGTCCTTAGTGTATTGAACTGCAAAATTTTGTCTATATAAATATGACAAAAGGAGGTTGTTGTTTTTTTTTTTTTTTCCATTTTCTGTGCAGAATAAAATCTAATATTTCTCAAATAGGCGGTATTATGTGAGATTTTTATTACCACATAATCTGTCAGGAAAGTTTATAAAAGATACAGACAACAGCTTTGAGTCTCATCAGCATTACAAAGATAAATTATTGCTGTGAAAATATAAATAGATTATGGGAGGGAAATCTGAAGGAAAGATTCTGTTTTCTGAAGAAAACACGTCTTTTGGAATATTGATCGTACTTTTCCAAAATGAACAGACCTTTAAGGAAAGAAGTAGAAAAATGGATGCTTCTCTGAGAGAATAATATTTAATTAAAATAAAACCCAATAAATAATCATGTACACATATTTTATTTTTATTTCTTTATTTACCATGTAGTAGTTAGACTTTAATATGTAAAATTATTTAAATATAGAATTCATACATTAGATCTGAAAAATTCAGCCAAAAAATTGGTATTTGCATTGTTTTTGAAGTATTTTTCTTGATATTGCTAAATAGCTTACAGTTGGGTAGATAATGGATTTGTCTTTTAGCATTTCATAATCTTCTCAGTATCTCAGTAATCAATCCCAATATTATACAGAAATATTTCCCAAATAAATGATATTTGTAAAAATTCATCTAGGTTAATGTAGCAGTGAGTTAATGATTTGTCTTTAGAGACTCTTACAGCATATGACAGTCTTGGCTGCTGCCAAAGCTTAGATGAGGTTACCAACTGGCAAACGGGGTAGACACATGTATGCATAAGGTGTTTTGCTCAGGTTGATGGGATTACCATCCAGTCTGATATCTTCGAGAGCCCTACGCACATAAGTAAAATCTCTCATTTTGCAGAAAGTATCTTCATGCATCTCTTGAATGTTGTTGTTCTAAAAGAAAGCAAGCAAACAAAAAAGAAGCTATCAGAACAGTTACCTGAAAGTAATTTTTTACTCTGAAACACTATTTATGGATGTATTTTCAGTGTCTAGAGAGATACTTGCTTGAACTCAAGGGCCCAGATTGTGGCAGCAAGTCATCAACAGAGAAATCTTCTAAACAGGGGAAAACTTCTTGGCCAGTGCAAAGCTTCAGAACTAAGTAACTCAAACCATGTAGCAGAGACAGGCTTTGAAGGAGGAGCCTGATAGAAGTATAGAGCATTTTCACTTCCAGATTATAGTGAAAAGCCTTATTAAGACAAATTTGATCCACAATAAGCCAGTCCAAAAATCACAGAAACATAATTATGATCCTGACATCTTAATACACCTCAACCTGCAAAGGTACAACTTTGTAATTTGATCTGTGACAATTTCTTTCCCCCAGGCCCTCTCACATTAGTTTAACTCACATCCGTATATATACTGGGAAAATTGAATGCATTTGGTTTAATTCCTTTGATTTAAATTGCTCGTACATGCCTTATATTCACTGAGCTTCTGTTCTTGAAGCAAACAATTCTCAACAATGAATTGCTGGAATAGAGCATTGTCAGGAAACCAGGAATAAAAAGTTCACCACCTAAAATGAGGGCTGTCTGAAAATTCTTCCCTTCTCCATTCCTTTGCTAGTCAAAAATTAGTGTGGACAAAGTCCAGCTCACTAACTTTTTTCTGTAGCACATAGCACTGAATATTTAATTTACAGGCACAAACAGGTGAAAACCAAGTCAGCTAGCAGGCAGAGAGTTTCAATAAATTTACGTACTGAGAGATCAAGGTTAAATTATGTGAGGTACATTACATTGCTTACTGAAAGTTTTTTTCTGTATGATGAAGTAAGTAAAAGCATCTGATAAAACAAAACTGTAAATAAAGAGAAAGAAGCAGAGCTGGAAAATTAACTTCTTCTGGAGGAAGAATTCAGAAAGAAACTATTAGGTCATAGTAATTCTAGAATTTTATTTTTGAAAATATTGTATTACAAATTCTGAAAATTAATGCTTAGCTGAGCTAAATTTTACTTCTCTAAAAGACTGCAATCACTAGTTAATTTTGTTTCCCATAGCTTGTTTAGTCAAGTAAGACAGTTTTGGATAAACAGAAGAAACACTACAAGACAAATGTTTGCCCTTCCCAGTTGTGCATTCTATCTGAGCATGATATAAGGACCAACTTCTTTTGTAGCCTACCTGAAGATGTAGAGCTTGAAGGCTTTCAGGGAGTGGCAATGGAATGTGATCCAAGTTATTGTCAGTGATATAAAGATGCTGCAGTTCATCCAGATTCTACAGGAAGATGGAAGAAAACAGGGGGAAATAACAGACATATTTGAAAATCTCTGGCAAGTTAGTTTGAAATCTATCACTGCAATGAGCACCACTGGATAGCAAAACATTTTGTTTCAGCATGATATGGTGAAAAGACAATAATTTAAAGACAGTGATGAACTCTGATTTGCATAGGCTGAGAATGTTGCTAATAAGGGTTAGGTGTTCAGATTAAAATGAAGGGGAAATTTTGTTTCAAATATCTGCAGAATAATTAAAGATGTAATTTTAATGATGATGTTGTTTCCTTTCTTTTGTGACAAGGCTACTCAATTTTGCAGAAGTGTATTGTGTTGAAGCAAATTATAACTGCATAAGAAATGCCTTAGCTAAAAATACATTTCTCATTCCATTTCAAAAGGTAAATAATTTTCTCCCTGGACTTGTTGGAGGAATGAGTGCTGAGAAATCTGGCAGACACCATATCTAGGCTGCTCACAGTGGTCTTTGAAAGGTCACAGGGATCAGGAGAAGTGCCTGAGGACTGGAGGTAAGCCACTGTCACCCCTATCTACAAAAAGGGCAAGGAGGATCTAGGGAACTACCATCCAGTCAGCTTCACCTCAATACCTGGAAAGGTGATGGAGTGCCTCATTCCAGAGGCCATCTCAAACCCCAGGGATGACAAGAAGGTGATCAGGAGTAGCCAGCATGGATTCACTAAAGGTAAATCATGCTTGACCAACATGATTGCCTTCTAAAATGAAACAACTACCAGAATGGATGAGGGGAAACCACTGAATATTTTCTACCCTGACTTCAGCAAGGCTTTTGATACTTTCTCTCATAGTATACTCTTAGCAAACTCCCGAAGTGTGGACTGGAAGAGTGGAGAGTGAGGTGGATTGAGAACTGACTGAACGGCAGATCCCAGAAGGACATAATCAATGGCACAGTCTAGTGCGAGGTCTGCCACTACTGCTGTCCCTCAAGGTTCAGTGCTGGGCCCAGTATTATTTAATGTGTTCATCAATGACTTGGGTGGAGGCACAGATGCCTTCTCAGCAAGTTCACTGATGACACAAAGCTGGGAGGAGTGGCCAATACCCCAGAGGGCTGTGCAGCCCTCCAGAAGGACTCCAACAGGCTGGAGAAATGGGCCGAGAAGAACCATCTGAAATTCAACAAAGGCAAATGCAGGCTCCTGCACCTGATAAATAATAACGCCACACAGCAGTACAGGTTGGGGGCCAATCTGCTGGAAAGCAGCACTGCAGAGAAGAACCTGGGGGTCCTGGTGGACAACAAGCTGCCTATGAGCCACCAGTGTCCTTGTGGCCAAGAAGGTACATAGGAAGAGTATTGGAAGCAGGTCAAGGGAGGTGATCCTGCCTCTCTGGTTAGCCCTGGTGAGGCACATCTGGAGTTCTGTATCCAGTTCTGGGCTCCTCAGGACAAGAGAGAGACATGGAGTTCCTTGAGCAGGTCCATTTGAGGGCTACAGAGATGATTAGGGGACTCTCTTATGAGAATAGGCTGCATTTCTGACCACATCCTCTATGGAAAAGATTTTCTCATCACACCCAAACTTACTTTAAATGCCTCATTTGGTATCCCTCTGCGACCAAGCCTGTTCTTACTAACATCAATGAACGTTAAGGTAGATGGTAACTCAGGGAGTTGCCTTATCCTATTGTCACGGAGCACCAACTCCTGAAGTTGGGGCAGTCTTCGGAAGGCATCCTTGTGGATGTCTGATATGAAGTTTGCAGTCAAATCAATCCTCTTTAAATGGTCTGGCAGAGAAACAAGATACAACAGACTTATAAGAATGTATTTCCTGAAATTTAAAAGAAACCCTGCCTGTGTCATTCTTTATACATCTTTCAGTGAAAGACTTCAAAGTTGAGTTTTAAGATTTGTGTGTTTTGGGAAACTTATAAATTATCATCTTTTGAAAAAATGACATTTAAAGGGAAATAAGCATATTTTCCACTACCTTGTTCCACATTTCTTTATTTCAACACTTTCCTATATGTAAGAAATTTGATATATTGACTTCTTTATAAAATACACTCAAACACTTTTTCCAATTAAAAAACCTCCCAAAATTAAATTGAATATTTGGGGGGTTTTATTACTTTTCTAAATATGATTGCAAGTAACAGCAAANCAGCATGATATGGTGAAAAGACAATAATTTAAAGACAGTGATGAACTCTGATTTGCATAGGCTGAGAATGTTGCTAATAAGGGTTAGGTGTTCAGATTAAAATGAAGGGGAAATTTTGTTTCAAATATCTGCAGAATAATTAAAGATGTAATTTTAATGATGATGTTGTTTCCTTTCTTTTGTGACAAGGCTACTCAATTTTGCAGAAGTGTATTGTGTTGAAGCAAATTATAACTGCATAAGAAATGCCTTAGTTAAAAATACATTTCTCATTCCATTTCAAAAGGTAAATAATTTTCTCCCTGGACTTGTTGGAGGAATGAGTGCTGAGAAATCTGGCAGACACCATATCTAGGCTGCTCACAGTGGTCTTTGAAAGGTCACAGGGATCAGGAGAAGTGCCTGAGGACTGGAGGTAAGCCACTGTCACCCCTATCTACAAAAAGGGCAAGGAGGATCTAGGGAACTACCATCCAGTCAGCTTCACCTCAATACCTGGAAAGGTGATGGAGTGCCTCATTCCAGAGGCCATCTCAAACCCCAGGGATGACAAGAAGGTGATCAGGAGTAGCCAGCATGGATTCACTAAAGGTAAATCATGCTTGACCAACATGATTGCCTTCTAAAATGAAACAACTACCAGAATGGATGAGGGGAAACCACTGAATATTTTCTACCCTGACTTCAGCAAGGCTTTTGATACTTTCTCTCATAGTATACTCTTAGCAAACTCCCGAAGTGTGGACTGGAAGAGTGGAGAGTGAGGTGGATTGAGAACTGACTGAACGGCAGATCCCAGAAGGACATAATCAATGGCACAGTCTAGTGCGAGGTCTGCCACTACTGCTGTCCCTCAAGGTTCAGTGCTGGGCCCAGTATTATTTAATGTGTTCATCAATGACTTGGGTGGAGGCACAGATGCCTTCTCAGCAAGTTCACTGATGACACAAAGCTGGGAGGAGTGGCCAATACCCCAGAGGGCTGTGCAGCCCTCCAGAAGGACTCCAACAGGCTGGAGAAATGGGCCGAGAAGAACCATCTGAAATTCAACAAAGGCAAATGCAGGCTCCTGCACCTGATAAATAATAACGCCACACAGCAGTACAGGTTGGGGGCCAATCTGCTGGAAAGCAGCACTGCAGAGAAGAACCTGGGGGTCCTGGTGGACAACAAGCTGCCTATGAGCCACCAGTGTCCTTGTGGCCAAGAAGGTACATAGGAAGAGTATTGGAAGCAGGTCAAGGGAGGTGATCCTGCCTCTCTGGTTAGCCCTGGTGAGGCACATCTGGAGTTCTGTATCCAGTTCTGGGCTCCTCAGGACAAGAGAGAGACATGGAGTTCCTTGAGCAGGTCCATTTGAGGGCTACAGAGATGATTAGGGGACTCTCTTATGAGAATAGGCTGCATTTCTGACCACATCCTCTATGGAAAAGATTTTCTCATCACACCCAAACTTACTTTAAATGCCTCATTTGGTATCCCTCTGCGACCAAGCCTGTTCTTACTAACATCAATGAACGTTAAGGTAGATGGTAACTCAGGGAGTTGCCTTATCCTATTGTCACGGAGCACCAACTCCTGAAGTTGGGGCAGTCTTCGGAAGGCATCCTTGTGGATGTCTGATATGAAGTTTGCAGTCAAATCAATCCTCTTTAAATGGTCTGGCAGAGAAACAAGATACAACAGACTTATAAGAATGTATTTCCTGAAATTTAAAAGAAACCCTGCCTGTGTCATTCTTTATACATCTTTCAGTGAAAGACTTCAAAGTTGAGTTTTAAGATTTGTGTGTTTTGGGAAACTTATAAATTATCATCTTTTGAAAAAATGACATTTAAAGGGAAATAAGCATATTTTCCACTACCTTGTTCCACATTTCTTTATTTCAACACTTTCCTATATGTAAGAAATTTGATATATTGACTTCTTTATAAAATACACTCAAACACTTTTTCCAATTAAAAAACCTCCCAAAATTAAATTGAATATTTGGGGGGTTTTATTACTTTTCTAAATATGATTGCAAGTAACAGCAAAAAGATCAATGATCATTGTTATTTATAATAATTCAAAAGTTTGACAGAGAATCTGCATCTAATGTATGGATCTTTATGCTCCAAAGTAGCAAAATGCATGTGCATGTATGTGTAACATTTACCATAATCAAACATTATATAAAATATATCATGATGTTTTTGGTTGATATGAGCCAGAAATAATAAAAGTTAAAGCTGATTTCAATAATACTGCTATCCATACTTAAGTTAGCAAAGTCGTTTCTGCTGATCTTCTTGATTCTGTTATAGCGTGAATAGAAATACGTGGTTTTCTTAGACAATGGTGGAACAGCATCAAGCTCACGATCGTCACAGTAGACTGTGGTCCCTAGGCATGTACACAAAAGGCAAGTGGGAAGACCTACCAAGGAATTTAAAAGAAAACACTTTGTTAGAAAGGACATGTATAAAAATCATACATAAATTACTACAATGAAATGCTCACACAAGCACCTAATGATCAGACTTTGTCTATGGTAAAGTTCACTTCCCATTCTGCTGTGATCACCAAATCATATAATTGCAACAGTAAAGTGATTAAATTCTTTTGAAAATGAATTTATTTTTCTCCCTGTGCCTAGAAGAACAATTAACTTGTTCTAATAAATTGTTTCTCAGACTATAATAGAATATTTGGTGACAGCAACCAGCCAGAAGTTGATTTCCCCTTAAGCTAGCAGGTGTATACTTCCATCTAGATGGAGGAATAATACCTAATGAATGATATTTTCTAAATCTGTCTCTCTGCCATTCTCTCTCCTCCCCCTCCCTTTTTATATTTCTTTCTACCTCTCTCTCCCTCACATTTACTATTAAATAAAATCCATACTATTAACTTTGGCATATGGTCTCATTGCACCTTAATTCAGGCAGCAGCGTCCCTCTATCAATTTTAATAACTGGATTGAAACACTTGTGACACTGACTTTTTGGTACATCTTTTCCTTGATTATGAGTATAAATCAGCATATCTGTTTATCAGCTTTTAATCTCATAGAAATACTTTTTTGTTTCATGTTTTCCTCCTCCTTGTAGCAGATGAGGTGGTTTGCTCTTGTTATTTATAGAACAGTAGTCTAATTCAGGAATATAAAATTTTTTTTCTTGCAGATTAGTTTTTTCTCCAGGTCAGATGTGGCTACATGAGAGATGTGACTTAATCTGCCCCAGTTACCTGTGGGTTATTGAGGTGCCTTTTGAGGCAAGATTAAAGAATCAGTAACCAGAGTACTCTTTGATTTTTATGTGATAATCACTACTTGGACATCCAGGAATAAAATTTCCTGAGAGATAAGAATCTTTTCATGCTTTCCCTAACTTTCTCCACAGGACAGATTAAATTGGCTGCAGAGAGGAGGTCTGACCCAGGGGAAAAAATATTCACACCTTGAACTATTCCAGCAAATCTAGGCCTAAATGAATATTGAGTTAAGGAATGAGTTATGGCTGACATTTTTTCATAATATTGCAACATAGTACTATAGTATGGGGAAAGGGTTTCACCCTGTCCTATTTTTGATCTTAGAGGAGTGGTATTTTTCACCTATGTCTGGTGGACACTGAAAAAAAAACAGAGGTAGGGGAGGGATTAAAAAAGATATCAACAAGAAAACTGAGCTTGGCTTAATGTTACTGAGCCTTGTAGTCTTCTATTCAGTACCAGGCCAACAGCAGCAACATCTGACAGGAAAATATGTTGCTAAAAAAAGGAAGACAAAGGAGAAATCTGATTTGATATATTATTGTCTTGAGCATTTCTTTAGTTGATGCACTACTTGATTTGCATTCAATACTCAAAAATGTTGACAGACACAGAATTCATCATATATAATATTTACAGAACATATTGTAACATCTTGTAGTTTTCAAAATTGAAAAAAAAAAGTATGGGTTTTTTTTTTCTTTCTTCTGGAATCTCCTGGGAAGTTCTCATTCCATTTTTATTTGTTTTGATTGTATATTTTTGCCTGGTCAAGCTCACTTGTAGTATGTACCAAAATAAGACTATGAATTATTAACTTCACTGAATATACAATTTTGGAAGCAGGAACTCTGGGTTTTATGTTTGGTTTTGTTTTTTTGGGTTTTTTTTCATTTTTCTTCTATGGCACTCAGATGTAGTGTTGGGCATAGTAAAAAGTAGGATTTTCCTGTTACTGTATGTTGATCACCATACAACACAAAGATCCCTCACAGAAACAGATAACTCTAGTGAGTTTTTCCCACTATAATTCAGAGGAGCTTCTGACAAATGCCAAAAATTAGCAGTGCAAAATTTGTGTGGGAGAGGGACAGATTATGTTTTGCAATTTTAATACCCCTGCAAGATTTATAAAGTTCTTATTTCACTATAGATAGTCAGAAGAACTGAAAATTGCCTTCACTAAAAAGTTCTAAGTAGCTCCTTTTCCTTAAGTTTTTCAGTTTAATAGTTTTCATGGTCAAAAATTCTTCAACATTTTAATTATACTTTGTCTGAATACATTTGTAAAAAACATGTAGTAAATCATTATAAGTAAAGACAGTTGATAATGATATTTAAATCTAAGACAGAAGAACAAGTACTGGTAACATTGCCAACCACCAGCAAATTTTCAAGTTGTAAATTTTCACTGGCACACTTTTCATAGTGAAATTTTACGGAAACCTTTTGACTAGGCATCTCTCCAACTTTGGAGGATTCAAGATAGGCATGTTGTACCTTTCTTCAGTAAGAGACATACAGAAATTATGTACTTCATTTTCAGTAAAAAAGAAAATAAAATGTGCTTCCTCAATATCAAAGCTAAACATAAAAACAATTCTCTTTCCTACTAACCATCTTGAGTCTGGGGTCCAAGAACCCCTGACCCCTGTGCTGAAGAGCCATCAATTAATTTTGGCGTTGATGCTTCATCCTCAGTTTCTTCTGTCAGTGGTGCAGAAGAATAACTCTCTTGAATCAGAGAAGGTAGTTCTGTCCAAATATCTGTCTAGGGGAAATTAAAAGGAATTGTTACTGTTTACTTCCCTTGCAAGCTGTTTCTCTTCCAGTTATTCATATTCTCCCACTAGAGGTCACATATTTTCTGAGGTTTAGCGCTTGAGCTGCATTTTATCCAGGAGCTATAATGAATTCTGATGATATATAAGCAATTAATGAAAATTCAACATATTTATTCACTTTTTATCTCAGTGTTTTTAATGTTTTTTTATGTATGCACACATGCATATACTTCATTACTGAGAATATATACTAGCAAAATTATTTTTCCATATTTATTTAAAGATAAATTAGATTTGTGATAAAAATTTATAAACTGTGTGTGAAAAATGAAAATTTGCTGTGAAATATCAAAAAGTAATTTACCATAGAATTGTAAATTGTACCATCATAAATCCAAATCCAATATAGCTGTGCAGGCTCTGCTTAGGACACAGACATGATTTTAGAATATTATTTAATAATTCTGAAGATGATTTAAAAATATTACTGAATAATTCTGAACTCTGACTTCACACACAACTTTCTAATATATTAAAGAATCTGGTTAACTTCATTCATTAGTAGCTGTATTATGTAGTATGAAAAAATTGATATAAATAAAAATATTGGGTAATACCTTGGTTTTAAAACACTTATAAAATTTAGAAGATCCTTGTGTGGACCTGGAAAACTTTTTTTCTTTGTCTTTCACTCAACATAATTAATCAAAGCAGTAAATTTTGTCCGGTTAGCTTTAATTCTAAAAATACATTCTGTTGATTTTCTTATAGACAATTCAGGATAAAAATTAAGATGTAGCAATTTTCTTGTATCACATCACTGGACATAAAAAGAGTATTGCAGACTTGCAAGGCTTGTTGCAAAGGGGTCTGTGCTAGCAAAGAGGCAGAGTTGTTTTCTGTAATCACCCAGACATAGTTGTGTGATCTTTGCAAGTTACTTTCCCACTGTATCTTCATTTCCCCATTTGTAATAATACTGTTCACCTGAGCCAGACCCCCTTTTGAAAGTTCACTCTTTATTCTTTAAATCCAAAACAATTAATTAGTGTCATTACAGGGTTTTGCACATCTCAGGTGCTGTTAAAAATGTAGGTAATGCATTTAACCCTGTGGGTGCTGCACCCATTATCTTTTGCTAAGGCACAGCCAAATATAGGAATTATGTCACAGCATCATTATTCCAAGTGCAAAGGCACCAAAGCCCAAAATTCTCCTTCAGTCTTCATCCACTGCAGCTTTCTAGCACAACACCACCACAGAGCTATTGAATCCTGAGTCTTTTACCTGACCACGCCTCTATTTTTTTGAGACCATCTCACAGCTACTGCTTTCTTTGCTGTCTCCATGAAGAACCAGTTGTTGAAATCAATCACAGTAGTGTTAATAAATTCTAATTGTAAAAGACAGGTAAAAAGCAATTGCATCCAGACTGGCCAAATAGTTAGAATTTTTAAAATTTGATTTTGTATGTTGACTATAGAAGTTAAAGGAACAAAACCACTTAACACCTGGATTCCAAGCACAGGCAAAGCCTTGCTGTATTTGATCCCTATTTGAATCTCTTTGTATGTGTATATATATTTCACATGTAAGCAGCAGCTCAAGGGTTGTGATTCTGCCCTTCTGCTCTGTTCTTGTGAGACCCCACTGCATCCAGCTCTGGAGTTTCCAGCACAAGGACGACATGGGCCTGTGGGAGCAAGTCCAGAGGAGGGCCAAGAAGATGAAGACAGGCTGAGAGAGTTGGGGTTGTTCAGCCCAGAGAAAAGAAGGCTCTGGGAAAACCTTATAACAGCTTTTCAGCACCTAAACGGGACATACAAGAAAGCTGGAGAGAGACTTTTTAGAAGGACATGTAGTGATAGGACAAGGGGGAATGGCTTGAAGCTGAAGCTTTTATATATTATTAAATTCTTTACTGTGAGGGTGCTGAGGCATTGGAAATGGTTGCCCAGAGAAGTTATGGATTCCCTTGCTCAAGGCAAGGTTGGATGGGGCTTTGAGCAACCTGGGCTAGTTGAAAGAGTCCCTGCCCATGGCAGAGGGGTTGGAGGTAAAAGATCTTGGTCCCTTCCAACAAAAACAATTCTGTGATTCTATGAACTGTGAAAATTTTGGAAATAAACACTTTACATCTCATAATAGACTATCTTGCAGCATATCTATATATCATTACAAGCAGTATTAAGTATTATGATCCTGGATTGCCTTAGAGCATCTAAATAACTACCTAAAATCTACATTTTTTGTACATAAATAAATTGGTTTAGGTTATATAATGGCAATATGTTAAAATATTTTATATCAATTAGTTTCACTGAAGACAGAGAACATGAAAGCAATAAAAATACAGTAAGCACTCTGAACCACACAGGCTACGAATATTTCAAGTTTTCTGTATATTTTTAGCTGTATTCTACTAAGCCACAGATACTATTACTAATTAGAGTTTATGGATAAGAATTCACCAATACAGTTACCAAGGTCATAACCTCACAAAATGCAAGGTAATCAAATGAGCCAGATGATCTTCAGCTGAACTGAGTAACTTGAGTTGATGTAAGTAAGGATGTACCTTGTCATTTTGTGCAGACAAACACACAATGTTACCATCTGCAGCACTGACAGTAGACAGCTTAACCAGGAATGGACTTGGGGACAAATCAAAAGAAGGCTTTGGGAACAAAGGAAATGGGACAGCTGTTCTCCGAATGGAGGAAGCCTAGAGGGAGAGATACATTCCAGGCTTTTATTGACCCAGGTTAGTACTGCACTGAAGTTCTTGCACATGCTGTCTACTTCTTCAACAGATTTGGGGAAATTAGATAAGAATCCCTCTTCTGAACTTCGGAATTAAATCTGGAGATTTTAAGATCTGTTAATGTCTTTATATGCAACTTTTGTTCTACTGAAAGTAATTTTCTTGAGAAGAATATTTGCAAGATAGACTTTGTAAATAGGCCTCAGACCAAAGATAATTTTCCTTTCACTTGTTATGGGATTTGGGTCATCTACACTGAGTGCCACCTCTCTGCATATTTGGGGCATACTTTATGAAACTTACTAACTTGGGGTTTGTGATTTACTTTATGCTTTCTGAGGGTTCTTAGTTGATTAATCACTGTTGGGTAGCAAGGCGGAGGTGTTAACCTCTAGTACTTCCATTTCTACACTGTTATCTCTTTCTTAATGTAGGATGTTGCCTAGATTTGTAGATGCACAGTTGAAAGTCTCCCAGCAGTTTCCCTGCAAATGCACTGAGTCTGGGGTTTATGGAAACTATTCCAAGTAGTTAGCATTATCTATTCAGTCTCCTGCAGTTGTGAGTGTCATAAGAAAATAAAAATTATTGATGTTAACTTAATGATGTTGCAATTTTTATACTGGTAACAGAGTAGGAGTTCACTGATATATGTGTTTTACATACCACATATCCAGAGCATGAGCAGTATTTTCTTGCTGTACATAACTTGGACTTGAACCAGTGACCTAAAGGTAAAAGTCTGTTTCCCATTATTGGTCATCTGATCCATGCAGCTTTGTATCTTTTACATGTTTGATAAATCATGCAGGATTGTAACAAGACAAAGATGTTTGTTGGACTATATACTGTACAGAATAATCCCTCATCTTCCAGATGCGTGCTTATTTTTGGCAACTGGACTTTACTAAAAAAAACAAAATTGAAACACGAATGATTGTATATCACTTAATGGCATTATTTTCCATAGGTTTTTTTGGAGGGAGAAGGGAACCTGGAATTAGGCAGGGAGTGGACTTGTATTTCATCTGCTACTTTAAGAAATATTCTTTGTAAAAAATCAAAAAGCAGGAAGAATATTGCGGAGAAATACAATAAAGTATGTTTCTCCTTGCCAATAGCTACAAGTCTTCAAATAATAATCTGCATTCCAAGACAGTTTTCATACACGGCATAAGAAAAAACTGAGGGGGTATCACATCACCTATCTTTAGACATCTATGTGGTTAATAGTTACCCTATTCTGTCTTTGGAATCAATCAAGAGATTTAGAGAATACCAGTACAGATTAGTCCCAGAGCATGACAAAGGACAATGATATCTTTCCTACGATTGCATGGAGTACCTATTTTTTTCCCCATCCTATATTTATCCAATGTGACTCCATTTTCTAATGAAAGTTCTTAGTGTGGCTGGCAATTCAGAGGCACTTTCAGACCGGGAAGTTAGAAAAGTCAAGAATGCAGAAATAAGAACACATCAGTAAGTGATAAAATCCAATTGGTAAAATCCAACTTGCAATTTACCATCCATAGGCTGCACATTTACTTTATATCAGCATCGCTTCACAGTCAGTACAGAATGAGACAAAACTTCTGAAAAGCAGCTCAACATTGGCTACAGAAATTCCTCTTAGGGTGGGCTCTTTAGGTATCTGTATCTCACCATTGACAGTAAAGGAGGCGAGACAAACAAAAGACTAGGAGAGGCTCAGGATTTTATTTTGTGTCTTTTTTTATGTGTCTATTTTATGTCTATATCTTTTAGGATCAAAGCTGATGTATTACATGTTGAAAGTTTAAATCCACAGGAGAATCTGAAGTGTGTTCTGTTTCAGTGTTTCTTCTACTGCAAAAAATGCATTTAATACAGAAATAAAAATTCAAAACTTAAAAAGAGGCATTTTAACCTTGAAGGGACACTGACCCATCAAAAGGAACTGGTTTCTCCCATAGCTGTTCTGAAACTACCAAAGGCTTACAAGAAAATGTCTAATTATGGTAGAAGTTATTCATAGAATCACAGAATGGTTTGGGTTGGATGGGACCATAAAAATCATCTATTTCCAACCCCCTTGCCAAGGGCAGGGAGGTTTGTTTTCCTTTCCAAAAGTGGCCTATACTTGTTCTTGAATTTTGCATTCAAAGACTTCTCTTCTTCTATTGTTCTATCTCAAAAAGAAATAGAACTGTTAGTCACTGCCAACAAGTGAATAACAAGAGCTGTAGTCAAAACCTGTCTGAAAAACTAGAAAAATTCCCATTTGGGGATAAAGCTTCAAATGATATGTTTGATTCTCTTATCAACTACGTAGCTCTCTGACTAGTACATTACTCGTACTAATCAGTAGGGTTTTTCAAAAATGTATATGATGTTCTGAAAAGTCATTGTATATCCACATTGAAATCTCTTATTTAATCAGATTCCTACCACAAAGACAGGAACAGCAGTGCAAGCCTCTCTCAACCCTGCAGAATGGCAAGAGTGAGTTCTTGTTCAAGCATGGCTCTTCTTTGTGCGTGTTACGACAACAGGAGAGATGGTTGGTGTCTATGCACACAGACATGAGCAAATGTGTGTGTGGAACTCAAGTTCTGAGCTTTGTGCAGGTACCAAAATGCCCTATTATTAGTTTGATTCAAATTCAATAAGCTATCAACTAATGCTAATCAAAAGGCATCAAATATTAGACTTTCACTATGTTTCTTTCTGAATATTTTGTGGATCATACTTTATAGCTCACCTATTTTGTATAAAAAGACACAGACCAACCTGTATTTAAATCCCTTGCTTTTCTGGTTATTCAGTGCTAGGCAAATCATACTTAATTAAGTGCTCCTTTTCTTTTCAGCCGCATTGATAGCCTATCTTAGCCATGAAAGTATTTTTCTGATGCTCCTATATTTTTACTTCTTATTTTTATAATTTAGTTTCTCCTACCTAAAGAAAAATTGACTGATTATGTTTAACAGACACTGTGATAAAATTGCAGTGCCATTTTATTAGGCATTAGTAGGTGACGTACATAACAATCTCTCTCCACAATTTGTTTTTCTCACACATTTTCCAAACAAAGTTTTAGTTTCAAAGAGGGAAAAAGTGAGATGCTCACATAAGAATCCCTTTGAGAGTCTGGTTTGATCTATTTATTTTAAAGAAGGAAGCGTCTCTTTGTGTATGTTTTCAGAGCAGTTGGGAAACCCAGTCTTGACTGTGGCCTCTGGACCCTATCATGATATAAATATTAATTCAAAATACTAATGAACTGTAAAGAAAAGGGGAGATATGTGGGAGGATGGATTGTAAGATACTAGAGATAGTGCTGAAGACAATTTCACCCCTGAGGAGCTCCAGCTGAACTAACTACCAGAGTGAGAACAGCCTTGCCCTTAATAGCCACAGCTGTGACCAATACGGATGAGTGTTATAAAAGAGTGGGTTGGCTGGTCAAAGGGGCACAAGTCTGCTGGGAGTTGGAGTTTGCTGGTCGTGCTGTGAGGAGCTGACTGGGGGAACTCACAGAGAGAAGCCTTGTGGTGTTATATGGTGATACTCTATGTATTGTGGCCGTCTCAACTGCGTCAGAGATACATTAGCTCATGTTTATGCTGTTGTTACTGTCTGTTTCAGAAGACAAATCCAACACAAGCTTGTACACTTACGGTGATTTTTTTTTTGCCCTATCTTTCTCCTTGAGGGCCTTGGAATTCTTTCCTTGATAATAAGCTTTTTTTTTACACTGCCTTTTTTTAGCCATTATCTGTGAAAGAGTTGGTACTGCTAATGTCTCTCTGCACATTTTATTTCTGAGTGAAATATTACTTAAAGTTTTTCCAGTAATAATTTGCATTTGGATGCAAAGCATTAGCTAGTTCTTCTGTGTCTCACTAACCCGGGATCTTGGAAACCATAGATTTTATAATCTATAATGTCACCTAACATGTGACAATGCATAGCTTTATTTGAGAATTCAATACAATCCTCACAAGTAGTTCACAGCTACAATTGCTTTCCCTATGCAAATATTTGCATTAAAAAAAGTATTCCATGTATACATTAAGGTTGGGAAAGGTTACTTAAGATTATTCTCAAATCTATGATAAAAATAGACTTCAAGTGAAGAACATCAAGAGCCATTATCTAGAAATGTTTTCAGAAAAATGTTTTCAATCAAATGAAGAGTGTGTATACACACATACACTCTATGCAAGAAACAATTCTTCCAGAGTATGAGAAGTAGCAAAGAAGTCATGAACTCACTCACTCTTGGTTAACTGTATTAAGATGAAACTTTCATATTAAGCCTGAAACATGTCTATGGTTCATTGAAACTTATTTGAGGAAGATAGGTGTATGGGGTTGGCATTCCTCAGTGCTGTGCTTTGCGTTTTCAGCTGCAAAGGTGCTGATAGTCCACCAGTGCTCAGTGACTGTCTCTTCAGCATTCCCCTCACACCACTAGTGCAGGGGCGGTCAAGATCTCAGGAAGGAATACAACCAGGACAGGTGAACCAAGCTGAGCGAAGGGATATTCAATATGACATCTGGTCAGCAGTAAAAGCTGAGAGAAAGGAGGCAGTGAGGGCAGGGGGGTGGGCTTTATTATTAAGGTGTTTGTTGTCAGGAGCACCTGCTACACATACTCAAGTCCTACTTCCCTGGAAGTGTTTGGCCCTCACCTGCTGATGGGAAGTAGAGAATAAATCTTTTGTTTCTCTTTGCTTCTGCATGCAACCTTTGTTTTTCTTCATTTAACTGCCTATATGTCAACTCACAAGTTTTTAAACCTTAATTTCTTCCCCTGTCTCTCTGAGAAGGGGGAGTGAGAAAGCATCTTGATGGTCATCTGGAAGCCAGCTAAGGTCAACCTACCTCAACAGATATCCCAAAAGAATGATTCCTACTTGTCTTGGAGCATGGTCTTGGGATGCCAAGCCTAATTGTAACCAGACAGAATGACTGGAAATAATCCCTTTCTAATTATCTTTAGGTCTTTCCTCAATTTGCTGATTACATATCGAATGTGTGATTACAGTACCTAACGGTCTGGAAAAGGACATGCTGCCACAGGTGTTTAGTTCAACTCCTTGAGGGCCACAGGTGATAAATTCACATTGAAATTAACAGGAGTAGCACACTAAATACATCTGAAGTACTAGAACTGGTCAGTCTCCTGGACCTTCTGCAAATCAGTTGGATACGCAACCTTGGTAAAGTTTGCATTTTGCCAATGGGCCTAAAAATTAATTGAACAGAATGACTTCTATTTGCACATAACTGAATTTCAATATCTTAAATTGAAGACAGCAACAACAGAATGCTATTTGAGTTTTTTTCTCCACTGTTTCAGAAGTCTGAAGACATGATGCAGGAAAGGGAAATTCCTCTAAAGGGAAATTCAAGTCTTAAAGAGTTACTCCACACAGGCTAGATCTGTTGAAGGCCTGCTGTTTGTCTGGGTCTCTGTGGTATTGCTCATCATGTAAACTATGCATAATAAAAACTAACCTGTGACCTTGAATAAATATTGAATTTTACACATAGACCCACTTGTGTGGATCACATCATTATGATAACAAGATTTTAAGCAGTAAAGTCATAACCACAATCAAGAAATCAAGTGTATTCTGCTTAAAACTTCAGTGACATCAATAATATTCAGTGACTAAAATATAACTTGCAAGACTGACATGCCCTATCAAATAGTCTGACAGGTCTATAAAATTTGCTTGATTTCTACAGCACTGACCACTCATATCTCCTGGGATATGGGGAACTATGAATGCTTAGGATTCTCTTGGGTGGTACATGGTATTAGGAATGCAAGCAAAAAAAAAGATTTTGGCTAAACATCTACAAAAAAAGGCTCTCACAGGGATGTCCATCCATATGCAAAACAAAATTCTGTTCAACTGCTGTGATGGATGAACTTCACCTGATGAATTTTAAAAAGGCTGCCTGAAGAGCTCAGTAATGGGAGATAATTCTGCTCTGGAAAAGAAGCTTATGCTAACTCTGCCTATTCCATGACTTCTAAAAAAAAACAAAAACAACCTGTGCTGGTTGTATCAGAGATACAAGAGTGCAACTTCAGTCATGCTGAATTTCCTTTCAGCTAGAAAAGAACACTGACGCCTTGCTTTATCTCTATCCTTCACTCAGAAACCTGGAAAGGGCCATCCCATGTTTTGGTGTTATAGGACCTCACAGAGAGAGCACAGCACAGGAGAATCTCACCTACCATTTAATGCATTACTAAGAAATCTGTTGTTTGATTGAGAAAAACCCAGTGATAAAGCACATTCAAAATAACTTCTCCCATTTCTGGGGAGGAAGTAGTTTCTGTAGGAATGATAAAGGCTTCATTTCCAAGAACAAAGAGAGACAGAAACTGTGGTTTATTAATCAATGTGAAATAGAGCACAGAAACTAAAATTGGTAGTGACTTTATCAAGAAAACAAGCTCAAGCAGAATCAGGTAGAGCATAAGAGTGGCACAAGGGAAACAGGCCAAAGGCAAGGTAAGTTCCTTACAGCAAAATTCTTCTCAATCCCTCTTAGATAGAAAATTTATTTCCTACAAATGATAAGATGCTGATCTTAGCACTAACTTTAAGATTATTTTTTTCTCTTCAATTCTCCTGTTTTGGAATATAGTTATTCTTAAATTGTCTCTGTCCTTTGATTTTAAAGCTGTTATCCAATTTCTATCTCACACTGATGAAAGAGTAGCTCCTGTCCCTCCTGCTGTAATCATGAATCTTTCAAAGGATTGTATTTTCATGAATTATGCATTGTTACATGAAAAAATACTAAAATATTATGTATAAAAATAAAAATACCATATTATTTAAATGTTATATTTTTCACTCAACTTCTGTCACACACAGTCCTGAATCACAGAGTGCTTATGCTACATTCAGGGAAGTTGTGCCAATGTCTAATCAGCAGGGTGAGAAAAAAATTAATGTAGACTTTTAGTAATTGTAGAGAAATAAAGTATTGTAGAAGAGGTAGGAAGCATTTAGAGTCAACAAATGGAGTCCGTTACTTCTATAGGCAACATATCTTATCGGCTCATACTGTATCAGAATTTCAACAGTTTTTCTTCAGTAATTTTTCTTACTTTCTGTGTTTAAATTCAAATGCTTTCCCTTTCTTTTTTCTTCCTTCTGCCACTTTCCTAACAGCAATAGGAAACATTAGCATTTATAGCCTGACATACTTGTGCTGAACATAAACCTAAGGAAACAGCATTTTACAACCTCATTTAATGGGAAATACTGGAAATCCTGTCTCAACTGCCTCTGTGTATCACCCAGACAGATAAATCACAATGATGATATCCAACAGAATTTGTGGAATTGCATGGAGACCTGAGGAAAGCATGGTACCTTTCACCTGCTCTTAAAGATTGCCACAAATAAAACCAAAACAATCAGAAGATATTTTGGCTGTGTTTGTAGGTTAGGGAAAAAGTGAATGAACTGCAAAGGCAATAGAAACCACATGAGTATATTTGTCTGATAAGTATTTTCATGGCAAAGAAAAACTGATCAGTAACTACTGCATTTATGCACTTTGGAAAGACAGAATAAGGTAAGGTTTAATTACCTCTACTTGGTCCGACTGCTTGTTTTCATTATAGGCAAATGGATGAGGCAGCTCTCCAAGTGGTATGCCATAGAACTCAGAATCATAAATTATGGTATCACTGATAGGGGCGGCTCCAACAGACTCAAAGATAAAAAATCCCAGAAAAACATTTACAAAGGTCTGCATTCTGTTTTCTTTTCTGAAAGAGAAGAAAATGGACAGCTAGTAGGTACTCTGGTATTGACAAGGAATCTATGACAATTTAATATCACAAATCCAGTACTTACTTATATATAAAACCCACAATATTTCTGATTAATTATCCATATTTATTTATGGTGACTCAGTGGTTTAATCTGGTTTTTGTCATGAAGAGTCCCTGGATCTGAGAATTCTGTGGACTGCTTTGGCCATACTCACAGTCATATAATTTAGAAAAGACCTATGGAATTTTATTGGTGTAAAAATAAACTGACTTCAATGAGAAAGAGTCTGAATGATATTTTCCCCCTTTCATCTAAATTCCCTATTTTCATTGCACTAAGATATGAACTTTTGAGAAACTAGAGAAAAGGTAAATTATTATATTACTTGTCTTTATCACAATAAATAATCTTCTGGAATGTATAACAATGTAATATTATATCTCAACTCCATCATAAAAAAAAACCAAAACTAAACAGAATCAAACAGATTAAAAAAAAAAAAAAAAAATTAAAAAACTGCAAAAAAAACAACAACAAAAAAAATAACCCCCACTAACCTATTAGAAAAAATTAGAAACTCTGTTATCTCTGGATAAGCGTAATCAAAACCATTTTCACCCTTTAGTTGTTTTCTCAGAACATAATTTTAATTGGTGTGGCACATACTTGGAAAGGTCTTGGGAGCAAAATAAAAAATAATATGTGTCCTCCATCGCCAGTACTCTGAATTCCTTCATTATTCAATCAACACCATTTTTAAAGTAGTGAGAGATTGTGGTGTGGTGTAGTGTATTCACCTGTTCTCCTTGGAAAATAGAATCATAAAATTGAATTATCACCTATATAAAGTTAAAGAATTTTGTAAAATGGTAGAAAATTCATGCTAGGCTTGAGCAGCAGTGTTTATGCATTCCCTTTTCCTTGCAAGTGATGCATTCACTATTATCATACGTCTGACACAAGGGTCTATTCAGCGTTCTTTACTTTCCCCTTTATTTATCAACAGCTCACATTAATTTCACCAAAAGCACAGTGATAATGAGCAATGCATAAGTCGAATAAACTGTACTCCTCATGTGATGACATGAAACACACTCTTAAATATTTAATTTCAAAATTGTAGCTACTTATAATAAAATATAAGAAATACATGAGCCTTTTTTTTTTTTTTAATGTATGTACTGAGCAACAAGCTGAATTTTAGCTTCATGAAAAGAGGTCTTTATAAAGTTGGTTTAGGCATGAGGATATGAAATTCCTCTGGGGATGGTCAGTAACACAAGGCGTTCATTTTTCTCTCGTTTTCTTTATTCAGAAAGACTTCAGCTGCTGCTGGAAGACGCTGGAATCACTGGGTCTTCTCTTTGAGAAAGCTTAGATGAATTTCACCTTTCAGTATTAGCTTCCAATATTACTAAAAGTATTCTGCTTTATTAAAAAAAATAAACAAAGTAAAATAAAAATGCAGTCAATCTCTGAAATAAACAAGTATGCTAGAATTAGCGGGTTTTTGTTGGTTGTGATGTTTTCTGCTGCCTATTTTTGACAGAATTGGATTTGGTCTTGCTTTTCCTTTCCATGTCATTTATTTCAGATGATTCAGCTATAAAGGGTGTTATCTATCAACCCAAAATGTAGTACTAATATATATGGTGTAATTTTTCCTCTGAATAATGCTTAAATAAATGCTTAAACAAAAAATTGTTCACTATGCAAAATTGCTTTCATGTCACAACTCCTAAAAATAAAAGATTTTTAAAGGGTATAAGACTTGATAAGTAATAATTTTTGCATATATAGAGACAAAACCAGCAAATATCTGTGAAAAAAAAAAATGTTTACCTATGGCTATAGTATCTGCACTAATTTGCAGGGTTTGCATGTCTCTATTTCCCTTTCATGTAATATATTGGAATGCACTGTAGAAATATTGGCATCTGCAGTAGCTGTAAGATCAAATATTTTGATGAAGATTAGGTACACCTCTCACAGGAAGGAACTAAGACATATCCAGGGAAAAATAAATAGTCTTCACAATCTGCGAGCTTTGAATCAGTATTAAGCATGATAAAATAAAACAAATACTAGTATTTCCAGCGATAAAAATTCAACTAAGAGAGAAGTGCCAAAACTTACCTTTAGCTTCCACTGTCTCAAATGGGACGGAGTTACTCAGAAAGCAGAGCCAGTGCAATTAGACCCTGACCAATGGCAGTGGCATTCTGGGGCTGTGGGAGGTAGTACAGCTTCTTCCCCCAGCTGAAGACCTCAGCCCAGGGAGTTTCTCAGACTTCAAACACCTTTATATATGATTTTGCTGAACTGAATTTTTGGAAGGTCAAAAAAAGATTTGTTCTGAGGAAATGGCATTCATTTTACGTGACAGTTTTTTACCCCTTCCCCTCAAATTTCTTGCTTCTCCTGCCAGTATACCAGTAACACTCTCAGCTGTATTGTGGAAACAACTCTTTTGTGTTACCTGATAACCTACAAATACAAATTTGTCGGTGTCCAAAATCAAGGCTTAATCAAATTGGGTTATATATTAATATTTTCCCTATATGTAACATCTCTATTATCACTTATTATACATGATAATGTTTAATGAGTTTCCATCTAGTGCAGGTATTATCTGGTATGTATTCAGAGGTACCTTTCCCTCCCTTTACTTTTCTGTAAGTACTTATGAAGCAATGCTCATAGAATTTACTATTTCCAGTGTTTTCCTTCTGAGAGGAAATGCCACTTTCTTAATAGATATGAACATTTATCGTAGGCTGCACATGATGGAAATACATTTTAGTATAATGTGCTCTATTACACCAGAAAAAAGTTTTACTATATTAGCATGTCAAGCTATCTCTTTTCCTAATTGATTATGTTTTCTTTAA
This sequence comes from Promerops cafer, assembly GCA_013398275.1. Classification (NCBI taxonomy): domain Eukaryota; kingdom Metazoa; phylum Chordata; class Aves; order Passeriformes; family Nectariniidae; genus Promerops; species Promerops cafer. The sequence goes on from VZSE01015287.1 coordinate 1,430,879, forward strand.
GTATCAGTTCCTACTTAATTCTGTACTTTTATATTATCAGTATTTGTACAACATGCACCTATTCCTCTGAATATTGTCATCATTTTTTCCAACTCTTCAATGCAATATGCCTCCTAATACTGCCAACATACAATATTAACAACAGAACCTCTCCTGTATCTCTGGCGGGATGTAAGATTCATGTATAAGGATCCAGTGTGCTAAGAAAACTTTATTCCCTTTGCTTTATGTAACTTCCACAGCAATTTTTATTTTTTTTTCTAATAAGGCCATCCTAGTGGACAAAATTTGCATGGGGCACTGAAAGCCCATTTGTGCCTTGTGGCAAGAATCCAAGATGTTTGACTAATAGGTCAAAGTGTAGAAGAGCAATAGCTCTGTCAGCAGATAGACAGAGGTTAGGGTGTTGTGGGACATACCAAATAGCTCAAGGTGTCATGTGCTATTTTGGCAATTGAGTCAAGTCTGCAGTGGCCTATAGTATTAGGACCACTCTTGGATGACAGACTTCTTTCTTAGGAAGGTTTTGCATGAATTGCTTCCATGAAAATAGAGGTCTTGGATCATTAAATCAGGTATTTTTAATTTCTTTTTTCACTGTCTTTCCCATTGCAAAAGTATCTTCTTCCATGAAAAATCCAGACAGTAAGTACAGTGAAAACACCACACTATTGTGTCCTGTTGCTCTTCTCTTTCTTCAGATCAATAGCCTCAGTTTACTCCTTAATTTAGTGTTCTAGTCGCTTGCAATGCCTGTGTATGCACCTTCCTGACAATAAAGCAAACATCTGTACCTTCTGCAGCAAAAAATCATCATTCACCTTCTTAGTGCTACTGATAATTGTTACACTGTTCCATTTGCAAGTAGTTAACATTATTTCACTTTTAAGTATAGTATTTTCTGCTGTGCTTGGTAATTTAAGATTTATTCTGTTAAATCCTCACTTCCAACATGTCTCCTTCATTTACAAAACATATCCTCTCTAGGCAGGTCCAACATTCATTTGCATTGTGCAAAAGATTCCAAATTTTTATTCTTTATTGAAGGAAATTCTTATCTGTAACAAGTTATTCATATAATTATTAATGTTTTTCTTCATTCTTCCGCAACTAAGTAGATTTAGGCATACTGAGACCTAGGGCCTGAAACCTTTATATCTTTTGGTCTATGTGCTTGCTTTTTTTTTGTTTTATAAGACCAATGAAGTTCAAACCACTTTGTGTCTGGATCTTAACTTTGATTTTAGTGGNATATCTTTTCGTCTATATGTTTGCTTTTTTTTTTGTTTTATAAGACCAATGAAGTTCAAACCACTTTGTGTCTGGATCTTAACTTTGATTTTAGTGGTATACTGTATTCCTGTCAGAATACAATATGCTTTGCTGGCCTTATTTTCCAGAAACACTAAGCAAGTAAAATTAATTGAAGGCAAATGTTAACTTAAAAATATTGGATTTCTATTTTTTTTAGAGCTAGGGAAACTTATCTGAAAAAGAATATATTTTATATAAAGAATTTTACAAGCTTACAAGCATGATGGTTTGCTAAGCACACAAATAAGAAAACAGTTTTGTTTGTTTTGGTTTGTGCTTTAAAGAACAAGAATTTGGGGATTGAGTGGTGTATCTGTAGGGGACATGCCTTAGTTGATGCTGAAATTAATGTTTGGCAATTTGTTTGAGCTTGGATGACAGAAGTCCTGACACTAGCAATCCTAGACCAGCTAGAAACCCAAGAGACCCAACAAAAAAAAAGATAAAAGAAAAAAAAACTACTTCGAGGCCTTGTGGTATTGCTGAGCAAAACCCCAAGCATTTAAAAAAGCTCACAGAAAATTTATGCTTGAGTTAGAAATTGATTCAGATCACTGCTTGCATTTTCTGAATCCTGTTATCACAGAAGATAATGAAATTCCTGAGACTGACAAAAGGACATTTGGGAGTGAGCTTTTCATGTCCTCTAATTAGTCCCTTCACTGACACTTGGGTTTTTTCCAGATCCTCTGGCCTTGTGCAGTGTAAGTTATTGCCTTGTGAACTTCCTCAGCTGTCTTTAAATCTTGCCATCTGACTTAGTTGGGCTTGATTAAAAGCTCACTGAAGTTGATGGAGAGTTCTATCACATTCAGTGGTTTTTGGGGCGCTGCTTAAACTGGAAGCATACCCAGCTGTGACCATTGCCTAACACATTCCTAGTCAGAATGCATTCCCACTGCATAATTTCTGGCAGTAGTAAATGAATTAATTTATTCCCCTGTTTTTTTGAGAGGGCTTGGTTTCCATTTCAGTTCTCCCAGTTCTTGGAGGTGCAATGACCTCTAAGTGTGTTCTTGAACTCAGTGCCAAAGCCTCAGGGTCGTCCTATTCTTGTTTTTCCAAAACTTTGATTATAAAGCACTGACCCTTTGATTCAGACTGTCAACATTCACTTGTTATAATTTTTTCTTTGCTTTCTCTTCTTTTGGCCCTCACAGATTCATCCCCAGGAACTTATGATAAAAAAAAATGTGTGGAAAAAATGCTACATTTGCCATAAAATGAAAAATCCCGTCTGAATCTCAGAAAGAGCTTGGGTGTTGTACCAACTTTCCCTCTTGTCAGCTTCTTGGCCTGCCAGTCTGAACAGAAGCAGAGGTCTTCAGTCTACTGTGTCAGCTCTGGAAAATTCTAGTACTGATTTTTGACAAGAAGAGCAAGATATGTCCAGCTTTGAAACAAGTGACAGGAGAATCGCAAAATAACTTGTTCATTTTGTTGTTTCACCTTGGCACATGGCTAAAAGATTCTCCTGGTCGGAAAGTATAGTGTAAGAGTAATAAATCAAAATAAGTTAACATATTCATGTTAAAACATTCATTTTTGTCCAACTTTTTCATATTCTGTGACCAGAAATGCATCTGTCAAGTGAACAAAATGAGGTCACTCATATTGTGTGACAGAGACAATTGTGTTTTGGTCAGAAGTGGGAGGGCCATGAATATTCATTTCTCAAAATATGCTATGCCTCATGAGCTTAATGTTAATATGAGGAAGCAAACGAATGTTTGTTTCCTTTGAGTTTACTGTAGACAAGTAACTGCAAAGCAGATGTAACTCCTTCTATAGACACTAAAGTCTTTGGAAAGACGTATTATTGAGAATAAAAAAAAAAATTAGGATTTAAAATGTTATTTTTTAAACAATATCCTTTTACCTACACATATGTACCTTTACCTAATTCAAATTGATTGGTTTTAGTTTTCTAAATAAAAGTAGTATTTAGTATTCCAGATTAGGCCCATTGAATGAAGAATTTTACTACAGTGCACAGCAAAGAGCACTCCCTTTTTGCACCTGAATCAGCCATCTTTGACATCCTATTTCTCCCAGTCATTTAGTATGAAAATCCTCCAACATTTTCATGGATGTTACATGATGTACCAGTGCATCTGCTTCATGTCCAAATAAAAGTTTTTCTCACCTTCTTTTTGGTCTGTGACTTTATTATTTCCTGCATAATTATTTATCATTCATTTTCCAATCATAAATATGTGGTCAGAATTATACTGAACAAAGGAAAAGCACAATGTGAAATTCTGGAATCATTGAAGATATTACGATCAGTTTCAGGGCTAAAATTCAGGCCAGTATTTTAGACTGATTCCTTCTGCAATACTGAACACTCTGGACTCGTTTGTTTGTTTGTTTGTTTGTTTTTGTTTGTTTGCTTGTTTGCTTGTTTGCTTGTTTGTTTGTTCTATAGGCATAGGGAGAGGGTGGAGAGGTAGGAATCTGCTTTGATAGATCCCTTGCCTGTTTCAGTATCACTTGCATTTCATGAATTGCTGGACTGTGGAATTTCGTTCACCCTAGGGCCCTGGGTAAAGGAGAGCATCATATGAACCTCACTGGGACTAGGGAACAAAGGCTGGATAACAGAAAAACAAATATCTCAGAGAGAAGGAGAAAGGAAGGAAATCATGTGTCTGCAGAAGGGATTAGCATTTCCATTTTGCTCATCAAAGTTAAAAGAAGTACAAAAGAAGGATTTAGAGTGCTCCAACTGTTTCATTCCCTGTGCAAATTAGCATAAACAGCAGGGAAAAGAGATTTAAACAGAAAATGTGAAATATCTACAACTGTTTTAGCTAGCAAAGTATTGTTTAGATTTAATTATTTCTGCATAAACAGTGAATGCAAGCAATAAAAAGAAGCTTTTTAATGAGTCACAGAAATAACTACCCTTTACATACAGATCTACTCAAGTGCCTTGTTTCTTACATTTGCCTGATTTTTTGTTCTTGATGGCAGATTCCTTTTCAATTCACATACTCTTAAAGTCTGCTATTCTTTTCCTCAATGGTTACGTAAATTGTCATCTCTTACTTCCATGGTTGATGTAGGCAGATAGCATATGACTTTTCCCCTGTCCTTCAATGCTGCTTTTTTTGTACTGCCTGTCCAGCTGCTTGGTTTTGGAGTTGGAGGTTTTTCAGTTGGTTATTTTTGTTTGGTTTTTTTTTTGGTTGGTCAGCGTTTTTTAAATCTTTCAGAAAAAAAAATAACATGCCAATTTAAAATTTGTCAGATGTATGCTAGATCCATCTAATATTGCTTACTAACAGTAAAATCTCAGAATATTTTCATGCAGTCTGGTCTACCAGACTCTGGTGAACTTCTAAATGAGTATTCAGAGTACTGTTTCCTTGCATATAGAAAGACCCTATCTATATAGTCTCTGATACATCATTGCTTGGAATTTCTTAGTTGTTAAGAAAAAGCATTTGTTTCAACAGAGACCATGCACATTTACAGTAGAATGAAACAGTCCATAGTTATAGCAACAGGAATGGATGGCTCCCACTTTTCTTTCAGAAAGGGTGATTTAGAACCTTCAATATCTGCTTCTGAAATTACTGAACTTTGTTGCAAACTGTAGGCAAGATCCAAAACTTATTACTTTTAATCACCTTAAGCCAGGCTTGATGTAAAATTCAAAGATCCTTCTTAAGTACATTGCCAATTTTACATCTTTAATATTTGTTTGTATAATAAGCCCACAAGTTAAATCCATCATAGCATGCTATTTACTCTTTCTGTATGTTATGAATTTTAAAGCAGATGAAAAGCTTGTCAGATTGTTACTACATATTGTATTCAAATAAAACATACTGTTAGCCTAGAAAGGCACTTTGGAAATCAGAGAAGTCCAATCATTCAAACTCTGCTAAAACAGGTCTGAAATACAATTTATAATAAATTATGTTCCTTGCACTTCTTTTTATTTAATTAAAAAGTATCAAGAGAATATATTTTTGAAGGATATTTAGTAATTTTGGTTTTGAAACAACAAGGAGGTAATACTGAAGTATAATCTAAATTGATGTTGGTGCCCAAGATAAAAATTTTCCCTGTTCCATACAAACATGCATATGAGAGAAGGAAAGATGATTTTTTCTGAAGATTTTGCTGGAGAAATCTTAATGGGTCAATTTTCTCTACCTTGTTGCTACTCCTTCCATACTTTTGAAATTACTTGGGTTACAACACACCAGGTTGGTCTGTCGGGTATGTGCATGCACACAGATCTTTGCAGGTTATACCAGAGCTCATTGATGAAGGAAGGCAGTTTCAGGAATTCCCAGTGAGGCCAAAGACAGGAGTCAGTTTCAGGCTCACATACTTGGATTCTATTCCACTCACATTAGACAGACTGTCATTCTTCTAAAACCAAATTTACAATTTGCTGTTTAAGAGGTATAATTTACATCAGTTTTGAGAAGGAGCAGGGAAAGAAACTGCTGTTCTTTCTTTAATCATGGTTGAACATAAGATAGCACTGCTGAGTATGCAAGCATGTGGTGTTGCAAAATGGTTTTTATTAGCATACAGAGCTATTGTCTGCTGTTCCAGCCCAGCCTGTGGACTGGTGGTGTTAGACCCTTTCAGGAAAATGCAGTTTCTGGCTCCAGAGATGGAAAATTTCAGCTTGTTTTTGTTTAGCTAAACAAGTACAGTTCAGAGCTGGGTTATCATATTTATCGCTAAAAAATGAATTATATTTTTCTTGGGACTAAAAAATAAACCAGAAACGAAGTTCAATAAGACAAGGATTTAGAATTCAGTAGAGCACAAGCTTTGTGTTGTATGTTGACATACCCATTTATTCAAATGAAATTGTGAACACTATTATACCACACTTATTTCATGGATAGACAATATTTAGGTAGCATAGTGTCCCCAATATCCTGAGAAAATTTGAAATTGATGTAATGAATTAAAGTTTGTTTTCTCATTAGCATAAATATTTCCCAGTTTCCTGTGAAATTTGAATATGAAATTGTATGGGTACTCTTATATTTGCATTTTGTTTTACATATATTGCAGTGGTTTATACCCTCTATACGTGTTTCCAAAATGTTAAAAAAATGTTTATAAAGAAGTTGGTATGATCATTTGCATTTGACTGCCTTCAACTAATCCTACATTTGCAACGTATAGGTGTTCCCTGCTTTTATTGAATTTGTTACAAAATGCATGTATATTAATAACTTGTAGTATCTTAAATTTTATAACTGTACAACTCACTAGCAAGTAATTCTCACACACAGTGATCCAAAAAAGTTATAATTCCTTGAGACTGTAGAATGCAATCTGGGAGTTATTAGTGCAATGTATAAGCCAGTCATTTTAAGACTTTACTCAGTCACCAGTGGGTCAGACATACAGTTAGTATTCATGTTCTCAAAAATATCAGTTGCATCCTTCAGTGCCATAAATACATTGTCTCCTTTTGATTGTTTCTTCTAGTGGGAGCCAAGGTCGTGGCTCTGAGGGCTTTGATCTCAAGGGAAGCTCTACTGACCTTAATTTACATTGCTCTGATCGAGTATATTGGAAATATATTAATTCTCTTAATCTCTTAGGGAATCAATGATTGAGTATGGGTCCTGTCAGATGATCCAACCCTGACTGTAACACAGAATTTCAGGCTCTATCCAGCTTTTGGATGCTTCAGCTTGCACAGCTGAAGGTACAGAAGAAATGGTGGCATGCAGTGGGTGCATGGGAGGTGGGTGCTGTGGTCAGGGAACAAGGGGCAGAAGTGAACGAGCCAGTTGCACAGAGTGAGACAGACATAGCTGGTGTGGGCCAGGGCTAACCACAGCCTGACTCCAGGACCTCTGGCACTGTAAATAAGAGACACATCACCCTTCAGCCAATAGTTCTGTTTATTTGGTTTGAATTTCTGCTTTAAACTGTTTCTTTTCTGAGTAGACATGGGAACATGTCCTTTGAGACACTAATGTACAAAGAATGTGAAAACCTTGCTTTTTCTCATAGGCTTTAAGGAAAACTATTAATTAGCTTTAGCTCTTAGAATGAGTATGGATTTATTTATTAACAATAAAATAATGTGGCTGTGAACAAGAATTAAAGATGTTTTTAATCAGACCTTAATTTATATAAATTAAATGTTTGTAAAACATCTTTAAAAGTTTGGAGAAAAATATCAACACAGCAGTTCATCAAAAGTGCAGGTTGCTATCGGCATGACAATGAAGGAAACTGTCATTTGTTAATGAGCAACATGTGAATTTCTCTGCTATTTTACAGGTCAGACAGTCATGTTTTTAAAATGCAGATATCCAAGAAAAATATTTAAGTTAATACTCCATGCTTATGTGTGTGGTTGAACTGAAGTATTAAAACATTGCTTTTCAGCTCTATTTGAAATATCGGTGGGGTTTTCCAAAAGTGTTTCTTTAATTTATACACATTCGCGCACATACACACATACACACACAGATCCTGGTAGCTTCAAAAAATCTCAGGATAGTGTGATCAAATGTCCTTTAAACTTTTGATTAGTGGCATTGTTTTTAGGAGGTTTCTTTTTCGTGTTTCATTGCCTGCACAATGTGTCATTGACCCTCATTGCTTAAAATCAGTATTTATTCAGCTCACCATCTGCATCAAGTTACCACGTGGTCTCTGCTCTGCAAGCTCCGTCATCTCTCTGTTGCTGTTAACAGAAACAGGATCAGAACAGGCTGATGAAAGGCCTTTTATCCAGCATGGTCAATACAGCTAAAACACAGGTACAATGAATGGTTCACTGAGTGAAATACAACTATCAGTTATCATCCCGAAGAGACAAACAAAGCAAAACCTGAGCACCTGATCTAAGATTTTCTATTTGGGAAAATACACACGGAATGGGTGATACACAGAAGGGAAAAGGAAAGAGTTAGGTTTCCACGTGATTGCAAATGTAGTATGTTTCAGTGCTATTTCAAGGTTGCTTATGTCCTGTTTTCACACAAAGCTGTGCTGATGAATGTGTGAAGGAATTATTCATGGGGAAGCTTCAGCTTGTGCAAGTTTCCTGAAGTCTGGAAACCCAGATTAATCCAGATTCATCCAGCTTTAGACTAAGGGAATAACTCCAACTCTGTGCAGAGAAAAATTCTACATCCAGGAGCACGAGAAACAGTGTTAAACTTCATTGTATAAATGGTGCTTTCTTTTTGTTCTGTCCTTTGATGAGCAGTGCAGTGATTATAGTGTTGTTTGGTCAGATGCCTGCAGTTATTTTGCTGGTTCCTTTGGTAGTCAGTTTGTCCACTGTAAGTAACTGGAGAAAAAATTACCTGCTGGTACCATGGCAAAAGGCCTTCTGTCAGCCATATATAAATTCAGGTGGAAACTTTAAAGTTTCCTAAGTGTAAGAGCAGTAGAGGAATTGTCCTATGGTGGTGAAAAGCCTTTGGTCATTTTAGTGTAAAATCACAGAAATGCATTAATTAGATTATGTGATAAGAAGTAATGGAGATTTTTGCTCCAAATGAAAAAGTTGCACATGAAGATCAGAAGGGGTTCTTTTAGCATATGGGGAAAGGGAGTATGTGGGAATATTCAGCTATAGCCTGATGTAGTCAAAATGGCAAGCAAGGAGGAGTATTTGAAACTAGGTGTTTATAATGTTTGAAGTATATCTCAATGACCATGTACAAGGAGAGAAGGGAAGAAAAAAAAATAATTGCTGTACTGGAGATCAGAAGGAAGATATTTTAATAACAGAGCTTTATAAAAATACTGACAAGAACCATGCATAGGAATAACAGTTCAGGCATATGAAACGGCATAGCATGTAGTGAAAAAATTCAGACCATAGAATTGTGGTATCCAAAAGAAGAGTGGGTGAGATATTACTATCAGTAAGGAAGACAATACATGGCATTGTGGAGAATTGCAGAAGAAAAAGAGTAAGCTCCATTTTCCCCATTTAAAATTCCAGTTTCTTTAACATAGTCGTCAGCAGGAGACTGGGGAATCCCTACCACAGAGGTTAAAGATCAAGTGGTGTGAATCAATAAACTTGTCCAAGGAAAATGAGCAAAGGGAGATCAGCAAAGAGTGGAAGAGATTGAGGGAATGACTAAGAGCTACTGAAGAATGACATGAGAAGTAAGAGGATACCCAGTTACTGATGTTGCTGTTTAACCCATAAGTAAGATGCAGAACAACCACTTTTTTACATAATCACTTCCTGGAAGGAAAAAAGGTATTTGGTGTATGCAGAGATGTAAGTGTTCATCTTCTTTGTAATTTCTAGTATTCATAGATTTTCTTTGCCTTAGTAAATTCTGAGGGACACAGCTGCAGCTGGTGAAAAAAATCAGATTTTCCTGTCAGATGCAGATTAATGAAAGTTGAGGCCTTAACATTTTATGGTGGTTTAATGATAGCTAATACATAAGCATGATAGGCCAAAACTAATTAAAGAACCGTGCAGTGTGACTTGTAAAACCACATTACTGAAGTAAAGCCATCTCTGAGGTAAATCACTTGGAGCCTGTGGTGAGCTTAGTCTGCTGGCAAAAGTCATTGCTTTCATTTACGCCTCTGAAACCCCATTAACAAAGGCAGATTTTGGCCCATGTGCTACTTTAAATAGAATTCAAGGGCAGTTAATAAGTCAGACATTTCTATCATTAAAAAGAATCCTGCTGAGGGGACCAGTCAGCTTTGGTTGCTACTCTATAGTGCCAGTGACTGTCACTGTATCAGCTGCTACAGAGAAGAATTTTCTCCTGAAGGACTTAATGCAAGAGCATTTGAAATGGTTTCATTTCATTATGTCTGGAATTTTATATCATTAAATAAAGATAATAAAGGGAGCAGAGGAGAACTCCATAATATATAGTCTGAGAAGAATAACCAAAGGCAACAAAAACTTTCCCTTTGGCAGTTAGTTTTTTCCCTTTTACTCCATGAAACATGAGAACTTTCATTATATAAAACTGTGCTTTCTTGTGAATTTTTCCTTTAGGTTTGCCAGTGAGAGATGATGATTTAATTCTTTCCAGATATTCAGTTGATTTAGTATAATTTCTTTCATGTGGAACAAAAGGGGGTAAATGGGCACAGATCCTAGAATATCTATTCTTTTTCACAAATCCTTAAGGGTAAATTTCATGGAATAACAACATATTTTTGGCATTCAATTCTTAAAATAATTACACGGTGTTTGATTATAAGGCTGTTTATTGAAGATCATATGGTGTTTGTCCTGTGGGCTTACCTTGGTTTTTTTCTTTGTTATAGTGGACTGAAATGTATGCTTGAATTAGAAATACTATCAAAAAAGACATATTTAAATAAGAAGCCCTCTTGTCCAGGTTCTCTAGACACAGCTGTTACTTTTTCAAACTCAGAAGCTTTCATGTACCTCATTCTCATTTCATTTCTCTTGGATTATTTCCAGAATAGCTTGAAGCATTGATTATGGCTAAAAGCTTCATTTTCCTCTAACTAAGACCAGTTTCATAAAAGCCTTCATTCCATAGTATCTTTTATTTGCCCTTGTGTGTTTTCCTCTATCCCGTGTCTTTTACGTGCCTGCAGTATGTTTCTTTTGTGTGCTACACGTAGCTTGTTGGAAACAAGCATGTGTATCACTCAACTGGGAGCTATTGACACAAAGAACAACCTTGCCACTGCGGAATTCTGGCAAGAAGATGAGTCACTGTGGAGAGGGAATGAATGATCCAAACCAACATTTTATTCCCTAATTAGATTTTGTATTGAAATAAAAATATGTTGTGTTAAGGTTGAGCCAAAAAAGCAGTTCTGTGGGTACAGGGATTTGGTAGGAGAGCTGTTGAGTATTTTCTTCTCAGCTTTCCCTTTCCTTTGAAATTCACTTTCAAAATTAATATTTTTTTTAATGTTCTACATATGATTGAGGTAGAAAAGAGCTTAGGGAAATTTGCAGTTTACCTTTTAGCCCTTCCTTTTCCCTTAGTTTTTTTAATAGGAACCCATAAGATCATCCTCTCTGTCTGGGAACAGCTGCTTCACTGACTTCACTGTCCCGAATGAGGGAACAGCTGAATTTTGTTGCTATTGCTGTCATGGCCATTTCAAAACAGTACTGCTGTTCTCACTGTCAAGTTGTTGACCAGAATCCATTTGGGACCAAAGTAACCCAATCTATCTATATAATAAAAAATTCATTTTTACGTTCCTGGAGCCCCAGAGGATGTAAGATCTGATGTTTATCTGCCTTTAAAAAAAAACAAAGAAACAAAACTGAAAAATCTTTATCTTGAAAGATAACCTGTTCTTCAGTGAAAAAAAATTTCAAGTTGGATTTCTGACATTTAAAAATATGAATTTAAATTTAAATTTGGTCAAAATCAATCAACATTAAGTATTCAGTTGTTTTCCCATCAAAAGTAAGATGACTTTACAAAGCCATCCCATTTAGATGGCCAAAGATTTTATATTAAGCAGTGTTTGGACAGTTCTTAGAATTTCTTTAAACATTTTTTCTGTAACCATCAAATATTGACTTTTCTCCTTCAGCATGGACATTTTTTTTCCAGTGTTCCTAGACAAAAATAAGACTTCTTCATTGCATGATGTGAAATGGAGGCTAGCAAGAAGCAAAACTTTGCTTTTGATCCTGTAGATCTGAGCCATGATTCAGCACCTGAAAGTATATTAGGGAGCCATAGCACTTCTGTAAAGCCCAACAAGTAAACATGCCTCTGAATATTAGTAGACCTTGGGTCTTACATCAGCCAGTGGCTGATACGTCAGCTGATAAAACTAAGCATATAAGCTGATAAAACATGGAGGACCACATGGTTTTCAGGATGAAGACTAAGCCTGAGAAGCTGCCAGAGCTCACATTGCCTCTTCATGTGGTTTCAAACTAATAAAACTGATGGTTGTGGCAAATTACCATATTCCTTTTGGAATTCATTCTAAAAGGCATGGAAAAAAGCATGAAATACACAGAAAACAGCAATACACGATCTGAAGAAAGCTCATGGATGTTATTCACACATCTGCACAGTTCCTTTGTGTTTGGACTGCATATTAATCAGTGGTTTAGTCAGCATTTCAAATGTTGAACACTTACTCTTAGTTGTTGCTGTCAGGCCAGTTCCCAGAAGAAGTAACTCTAGACCAGGCTGAAGGATTATAAGCCTCAGGCTATAAGCACCTTTGTGGACTGATATTTTCCAAGATTTCCAGCTCCCAGCTTTCCTCCCTAAAAACACATGAGCATCTTGTGTCTCCTTCCCTATTCTTTTACTCTCATGCAAAGGGATGCCCAGTAAGGAAGGCCTCTCTCAAGCTACCTTCTTTTCCAAATATCTTTCCTTCTTCCTCTTTTATCCCCTCATCACAAGTTTTTTCCTCTTCCCTTCCTACTCATCCTTTTCATGACTTTTATTTTCTCTCTTCTAGTATTTGACTTTCTTCTTCTTCCTTATCAAGGTGTGGTTATATTGGCTACATGAAAAATGAAAGATAGAGTTGTTTTGTTACTTGTTCAGATACTGACCACAACAAGAGCATTTTCCTATATCTGGAAGTACTGAGTAAAAGTAGTAACAACTGAGGCTCCTGCACATATTTTTGAGATCTCTAAGATTTCTCCCTAAAAAGGCAGTTTTACTACAATTACAATACTGTGAAAGGGCACTTTTTTAAAAGTGGGAAAAGGCCGTCTATAGGGCTAAAGTTAATATACATTTCTAAGCAAAGAATGCCATCCACAGCTATTTTGACTGTGATCTGTTAACTAATTTCTGATTTGTTCATATCATATCTCTTCCTCTTCATCGCAGTTTCTGTCTTCTCCCCAGTTCTACAGCTGTCAAAAGAACTCTGATTTTGTGATGCAGAGGAGGAAGTCTCACCTAATCCTGGTCTAGGGCTGTACAAACTACCTAATTTTATTTCAGCTTTTTTTTCAGCTGTAGAAAGGACAAAGCTTCAGAATATTCAACTAATCTTTAGACAAGTTAAAAGGCATTAGTCTGAGAGCTTAGTCTCTTGAAAGAATAGGAATTTATATTCCCAGCAAGGAAGTTAACTGGAGTCAATAGCTCCAGTGATTCCCAGTACATCAGGTATTTTGTTAAATTTAAAAAGACTCTTAAAATTATTATATGTGTCACTACACACACACAGAGCAGGACAATTTAGAAATATTAAATGTTTGCACTTCAATGGGAGGCAAATATTCCATACAAAATGTGTCTTCTTGCAGGTCAATATGAAAAGGTTTATCTAAAACTTTTCAAATTGTCTAATAATGGCAAGATATGCCTGTTATAAGTTTATTTTCTTTTAAATAAGGCACATGAATTCCTCTGAAAATAGTTTCTGAAATAATGAAAACTTAATGCATACTGTAGGAGTACTTAGTATATTCTCCCTGTAAACAATAACAGCTTTCAGAGGAGAGGCACTCTTTTTAGTTTCCTGGGGTTTTTTTAGACAAGTTAAATGTTTACACGAGCTTTCAGCAACACATGTGACTGCTGGGCTGTGTCCAGACTGGTGCGTTTCAAACAGTTTCTGGAGATCTAGAAATGCTGCCTGATGACTGTTTAGACCCGATCTCAATGATCAGTATATTAAAAAATAATGTTTCAAACCAACCTTGTTGACAGCCTACTGTTTACCTGTGAGAAGGTAAACAAGAGACAAATCCTTACACGGTATCAGAAAACTCTGCGAGTGTTAATTCAGCCAGTACAATCCAAAGAGGCAGTTAGAGGGGATAAAAGTGTTTCCATTTCTGCATTCACAGAGTTCCATTGTTTCATCTCTCTGAAGTCCCTCTGGGTTTATGCCTTAGCAGTAAACTGCCCAAGATCCTGATATGTTTCCAAAGACCTGTGCAAGTACTTGCACATACTTTTGACAGTTTGTTCCAGTTGCATCTTCATTTCTGTCTGTCTTGCTCTGGATGATTTTCTGCTTTGCATGTTTGTGATGAAATAGACTTCACTGAGTTGTTGAACCCATTTTTGCTTTGATTCCTACCACATAACTCAGTGCCTTCATAAGCTGAGCTGCTGGCTATTTGCTTCAGCTCCTCAGACACAAGACACCCGGGCTGTCCTTCCCTCACAAGCCCAGATGACCCATGTCAGAAACAGCCCACCAGCAATAGGACTTATCCTGATCCATGCCTTACAGTACTAACATTGGGAAAAATCCCACTGTGGAGCTAGTATTAAACCATCAGGAGTTAAAAACACATGAGTGTCAGGAGGTAAGCAGAGGATGTCCAAATATGGGGAAAGCAGGAACCACAGAAAGCCTTGAATCCCTGGGAGCACCTTTTTCCCCGAATAAAAAAGGGGGACTGTAGTGCAGGGTTTTCAAAAGCAGGAAAATACAAGCCCAAGTCTTGTTAACGCTTTGAGGAAAGTGGGAATCATGGATAATACTGCAGCTGAAATCATTCTTGATGTTCCTCAATACCTAATAAGTCTGCTACATTGATCCCAGACAGAATGCAGATGTAAATAAAGAACAATGAAGAAATAAAGGAAAGCATGGAAATTTTAGCTTGAGAACAGAAAATTTGCTTTTCCGGTTATTTATTTGATGGTCAGTCCTATGTAAAAATATTTATATTTATTTGAGGAAGAATTAATTCCTTTTCTTTTTCATATAAAAATGAAGAATAAACCTCATACCATATTCATATATGGTATTTTAAATTTAATGTTAAAGAACTTGCACCAAACCAAAATAAACACATAAATAATTAGCTTTTTAAAAGATCCAAACCACTGGGACTTTCAGAGAAAACCTTCATGCACAGATTTCTCTTCCCAAATTGGTCAGCAATTCAGAGGCAGGGAATTTGGGGACTTTATTCCTGGCAAATTTTAAGTGTAACTCACGTCTGCTGCTAAGCAGAGTTGAGAAGGCTTGCCATCAGTTTTATTCATTAGAAGCAGTTCCAGTCATTAAAAGAAACAATTCTTAGGATTCACAAAATAGTGTGAACTGGTGCTGAAAACAGCCTCCTCAGAGAAAAAAAAAAATCTACGCTCCAATCTGCTTCTGATTCAGACAGGGTCTTGAGCCTAGATCCTGTAATGCCATGAAGCCTATCCTCCCTGCCAGGAGAGAGATAGGTGATTATTTCAAGTCCTGTAACAAAGCAGAGCCTCCAAATAGACTTCCTAGGAGTGGGAGCATTATTTCAGACAAATTCAGGGATTTCATATACTGGTGAAGGGCATATCATGCTATATGGACATCTTAGCAACAAGAATATTAAGTAAGAAACATGAACACTTTTTTTTTTTCTTTCCCCTGGCTGAAAATATTTGATTTCTTTTTCCTGAATCCACTAACATTTCATAAAAATGGTGATAGACCATTTTAATGAATAAAAAATTGTTGAAAAAACCTAGCTTCACTGAGGGCTGCTGAGCCCATATGTCACTTTCATTGCCCCAGCCCCTAATTAAGAACAGCTTTTCTTTGTGGAAGATGTGATTCTAGTTTCTTCACAAATTTTCCTACAAGAAAAGACTGGGAGTGGGGAGAGAAAGCCTCGGAAAAGAGATTTCCAGATATACTCTGCCTACAAGACAGCACCAGCCTGGGTCTGCAGGCAGACACCGGAGGAGGTGTGAGCGCTGCGAGCAGTAGGGCTGTGTGCAGTCAGGGCAACCCTTTCCCCGGGGGAATTCCAGATGGGGCTGAACTACCAGGAAAGGGCTGAACTACCCGGACAGACATTAACTCCACATGCATAAAGATGCCTAAGTGAGAAAACACTGAAGAAACAAAACTAAATAAAGCTGATTGATAGACAGTTTGGTCAAATGGACATAGAATTATAGAGTGGTTTAGACTGGATCAGATCTTTAGGATTATGTAGTTCCAAGAGCTCTGTCATGGGCACAGAGCCTTCCACTACACCAGGTTGCTCAGAACCTCATCCAGCCTGGCCCTGAACACTTCCAAGCATAGGGCACCTACAACTTCTCTGAAGCCTTCACTTCTCCAGACTGAACAACCTCAACCCTCTCTGTCTTCACAGGAGAGGTGTTCCAGCCTTCTGATAATCTTAGTGACCCTCCTCTGGACTCATTCCACTGCTACAAAGATCAAGACAAAACCAGTAAAAAGAATATATAGGCTGCTGGCAACAGCGCAGGGAGTATAAGAAAAAACTGTTTTGGTAAACACTTTGAATTCATTAAAGTGTAGATTTGCTGGAACTAGCACTGCTAGAGCAAGCACAGGGCTTAGAAATGATATCACTTCTACTGATGGGTGAGATAGTAAGTTAGCTAAGGCAGAACATGATGTGAATTATGGATATTGTTTCATACACTTGACCTGAAGTGATATTACTATTCCTGAGTATGACTACACAGACAGTGTGGTGCCCTATAGAGCCTCTCTTCATGTTTAAATGGGTAAGCAATTCCAGGTAAAAAATGCAATTATGGATGGGACTTTCAGTCAAGAGAAAGATATTAACTTGCTGACTTTAACAATGCCAAGGATTCTCAGCCATGCTTGGCAGAAGAGGGATATTAGCTGTTTAAAAATCAACACAGAAATGTAGATGTTACAGTAAACTGATTCCAGGAAGGTAATGAAAATAGCTGCAATTTGATGTCAGTGTATCAGCAAATAGTTTTTCTAGGCTGGAAAAGTGAACAGCAGCTACTCGTAGCAAACATTGGAAACCATTTGGGTGCAGCAAGGGTCACTGAAAATCCCTCCAATGACACAGGATATGTGCTGGAGTTAGTAATTGCAAACAGGCAAATTAGTTTTCTAGTTGTCTTCTGAATTTTTACCTCAGTGTTTGTGTTCAGGTGTCATACAGGCTGCTGTGGTCACTGGCATCTGTGCATGATTTTTATGGTGGTGTTTTTCCCTCAAAATGTTAAAGAATAGTGGTAGTACACTGGACTCTTGAGAAAAATAGAAAATGCCAGAGAGCAGTATGGAGCAGGGACAATCACGCATGTGGCTAAATTTTTAACTATGCTGGCAGCATCTGTAAAGGACTTTTCTTCCTGCAGAGCCAGCTGTGTTATAAAACCCCACAGCCTTTTGATAGATCCAGCATTCCAGCCTCCAATCATGCTGGCAGACATGTCAGAAACGTCTGGGTATTTTTCAGTTCTTGAGTCTCTCACTTTGCTTTAATACTTTTCTTTACAGGGCAACTGTCTGTATCCTGGGCTGAGGTGATAGCACATCTGTATTAACAACTCTAATTTCAAAATTACCTAATATGTAAAATGGAGTTCTGCAAAAAGCACTAGATGTTTCTGGTTTGATTAGTGATCGACCATGGCTGCAGTATGTTTATGGTGACCTGTTCTCAGCTTCTCATACTTGTAAATGTCTTTGTTTCTGTACGTGATTTTCCATTCAAAACTGTTTGCAATGTGTTCTGACAAGTAGGGGAAGCAAATGGCTGTTCTATGATGCCAGCTGCACTTTCAGACAGGACAGCTGAGAGGTGTGTTCCTCCCTTCTTTCAGAGGAAAAAAGCGCAATTTTTTCTGAACACGGAATTATCAGCAGGAACTCTTAGAGAAATCTTGGATTACGAAGAATTAGCATCAGACTTTCAAGCACAGTGATGCTTTTTACATTGTGTTAGTGGCTCTTAACATTGGGAAAAAGACAATGTGTTTTACATATTCATTTATAGTCTTCTGGCACAATGAATGAACTCACTGTGTAGTGGCTAAAAGCCTGCATTGTTTACTACCACACAATAATGCAATTTAGGCCTGCTATTGTAGTCTGAATGGAAATTTCACCAACTTTCCCAGGACATTTAAGAATACTCAAACTGCTGCAAATGGCCATGTACATGCAGTAAAGAAGCTTAAGCCCCAATCAGTATTGATTTATTTTGTGAAAGTCACTGCAGCAACATAACTGTTTTTTATTCTGCTTCATAGAGCTGATTCTGGGAGAGAGCATCAAGACGGAACAAATTAGCCTAAGTGAGAATACTTAAGATTTTTTTCTTTATTAAATAGCTCCCAGATGTGGATTCTGTGCATTGCATCAAAGGTGTAGAATACAGAGCACTTGGCAGCAGCAGCTCTTCAGCCCAGTGAAGTTTGTCCTAGGATGTATCACGAATTTTCACTTCACTCAGATTAACTGGGATTTTGAGCATCAATCTGCATGTGTTCTAGAACTGTTGCACAGGATAGTACTGACTATTTGAAGGACTGAGCTACAAGGATTTCCACATTACACTGCGTTGGAGAAATAGCAGTACAGCTGGTGAAAATAACTGTTAAAAATTATTTCATCAGATCTTGTGCTCCTGATTCCATCACATAATGCCCCTATCCCACAAACAGAGTACCTTGATCCTCTAGTATCCCTTTATGATTTTATGTATCAACCTTTGCCATATGTAAGCTTAACATCTCTCTGGGAAGGTTTAGTCTTTTCTTCAGTGTGTATATGGTACCTAAAAGGGTAGCAATTTTTTAATGGAACTCCAAGATGCTTTGCTGTATGATTAGAACTCTAAACAATACTAAGAAATGCATATATGCCTGTGAATATTCACTTTGGAGTACATATATTTGTTCTTTGTTTAAAGTAGAAATTAATTTCCAAGTACAAAACCATAATTATTGTTATAATTTAATTAGTAGTATTGTCACATAATTCTTTTTCCAAAAATAAATTACTATGCTATTATTGAGTAAAGAACATAGCTAAACATGCATACATATTGTAAAGACTTTTTAAATCTGTATTTTTTCATAGAGGGTGAACACAGAGGTACAGAAAATACTTTTGTTAGAAGGGCAGGAGTTTCTCAGCAATCACAAAAAGAACAGCAAAAATAAATGGTTTAGTGGTCAGATTTCTGAATGGGTAATTCTTATGCTGGGTTTCTATACTAGGTTGTTTCCACAAGTTCTCTGGATCAGAATAAGGCCTGATTTTCAGATAAAAAAGATTGATTGTCAGAAATTGCAGTTCTCAACACTTTTAAAAATCTACTTTTAAGAAAATACCTAATCTGCAAAGCAAAAATTATACCACGTGCATAGTCTTTAAGTACTTGCTACTGAGGCCAGTCTTAAAATGTTAGCAATAGATGCAAGATATCAATGAGCAACTAATTGCTTCTATCTAGAAATGCAAGAAGACTAAAATAATGACTGATGGATAGTCTGTTGTGCTGGCTAGCAGAAAGAAGAATGTCATACTCTCTCAGTGAATAGCTGACTAATATTCAAGTCATTTATTGAAAGCCAATATTATAAAACAGAAAAAAATCAACTAAATTTGATAAAATCAACCATATTTCATAAAGAGTTGCCTTCTGATATCTCCCTTGTTAGTGAATTGTTAATGTATTGTGTTCTAATAATCTGGATCTCTTTAAAATCCAGTATTATTGTGTGCATGTGTGTGAGTTAGCAGACAGCTGAATAGTGCTCTGAGTTAATTGTATTTGCTTAAATGATACAATTCTTATGCAAATGCTTTCCTAGTTCAGTAAATAATTGGGAGGGGATGTATCTCTTAATTTTTTAATTTTTTCTTCATCACCATTGCATTAACTAGCATTCAAATTTTTATGAAGTACCTAGTCCATGAAATACGTAATCATTACTATTCTTGGTTGTATCTCTCTGCAAACTAAAATTAACCAAATATTCAATGATGATCCCAAAGTTTCAGAAAGAAATGGTGTCAAAACAAGAAATGGAATAAAACAGCAGAAAACTGGGACTTTGAGAGAACAAGACTACATCTCATATTCTCTTGTCCCCGGATTTGAGTTGGATCTGTTTATTCCAGTTCTGAAATTCACAGAATGAATCCCTACAACAACATGTATTCAGTATACTGCTTTGGATGCTAAGCCTCATGTACTTTTCACCTCAAAAGTACATCCATCTTCAAAGGATGACAGCAATTTATGAGTTATTTGCATGTTAAGTGGTTGTTCATCACGAGTGACTATCTGAAATGTCAGTGAACATTCTGATAACTAGTAATCATGTAGCTCATGATTTTATTAGCATATGCATTTGGCCAAGTGCACCCAAATTCATTGTGTTAGTTACTATATAACAAAATAAGGACATATAACTTGTCTATAGGAATTATGTTAGCAGGGTAGGCATTGTCACCTTTGACAAGAAAGATGGAGTAGGCAAGAATTTTCTTTGGAATATTTGGGGTCTTACACTAATGATTTTCAATATATTCACATTATGAATTTATAGGATAAGGTGTTAAGCACATGTTTCAGGTCCATACAAAATCCCTTCTGAAAGAACAACCTTTTAATTTGTAGAAAAGATACAAGCAAAGGAAAAAATTAAAGTCAAATAAAGCTGTTACTTCTTGATTTGAGTTAGAACAAGTTTCATTCCAGCAAAACTTGTATCTTATCACTCTCACAGTACAAGAGTGACACTTCAATATCTTTATATGACAACAGCTTGAAGTAGTCGGAAACAAATCATGATGTCTAATGGGATTGGAGGCTGAATTTCATTTCCATCCAGACGAAGGTATCGGAGGCGAGGGATGTTGCCATAATAACCATAATCGTCTTCTAGGGCAATGGAAACTGGGCATATTTGAGTACCATTGACACCTGAAAATGTAGATCAACAGGTTAGGTTATTTCCATGGGAAAAGTTCATGAAGATAAAATTCACTTAGGACCCAAATAAAGTAAACTTCCACTGATGTTAGCATGGCGGACTGCTGCTTTTGTTACCATTTAAATTCTTTGTTGATTAAAAAGAAGCACCTTCAGATAATGTGATCTGGATCAGTGAATCACATATTTACTGTGCTGCAATTATGAAAAACTGCCATTAGATGCATAATTTATCCTTTGAGAAAGAGGATACTAAGTTAGACAACTACATGGTAAGCATTGAGAAATAGCTCTTTACACTCTGAGTGAGCAAGACAAGATTATTTTTGAGGGGTTTTGAACATCTTATTTAAGTCACAGCACATAAATTTTAGGCTGATAATATTCCCTAATGAAGATCTGCCCTTCAAAGCAATAGCAGTATTGAATCAGGGGAACTTTTTGTAGTGTGTTTTTAATTTTTAATATCTGTACTTTTCTGTTCTCTCACATAATTAGGTGGAGTTGGTTTTAATTGCAAGAATGTAACTTGTGCAGTGGGATATTGTTCTTCCTAATCTGAACACTAACAAATCCTCAAAATTCTACATAAATCACACATAATTTGTTTCTGTACAGATGAAATTTGAAACTATGGCTTCAATCACTACCCATATTCAGAAGTGTTGAATAGCTTGGACTTTTTTCTCCTCTAGGTTACCTCTGCACTGTCACTTGGCTAAAATGCTTCCTGTATTTTGTCTTCAGTTGTTAAATAGTCAGGCAGCTGCTGTCCTATTTCAGCCTCTAAAGAACACTGCAGTGGTGTTTATTTATCAAAGATATCAAATTCCTTTGACCAAATTATGATATTTTTTGATTGATCTGACTGCTTGAGGATCTTGGCCCCAGACTAACTGTAAAAAGTGAATGGAGAACATGTATGGAGAACATGGAGATTGTTTTGAACAAGTTTTTTTACTAGCAAAGAGATAGGAAAAAATATTTCTCCCTTTATATTTAGTAATGATACCATGCAGAAATCTTCTGACTACAATCCTCAAAATCAGAGAAATGTTATGAAGTAAAAATAACAACAGAACTTTTTTCACCATAACTTACTTTTTTCCCTCCACTCTATTTTGAAAAATTGCCCAGATGTTTGCAACATCTTGGAAATGGACTTTATCTTTGTCATGGAAACTGGATAAATACATCCAGTTGGCCAAGGCCTGAAGCTTTTGTTCTATCCATGATATCAAAATGTGTTTATTTATCTTGTGAAATTTGATTAATGTTGGCAAAACTTTTGGTATTCTTGGAAGAAACAAGTTACAGCTTATTTTTATGTGTGAATTTAAAACACAGAAAGCTTAAGAATTTTCATTATGAAGACAGCTATTAAAAGTTTTAAGTGAATCAACACTATCTAGCAGAAAATATCTGCTTTGTTTGATCAGCACTACTGTTCATAGAGACAAGATGGCTTCAAGTGTATCCTAAATCTCTGTCTTCTCTGACCTAGAAACTCATTCATTTTCTCTGGGTTGATTACTCCAGCCTTGAAGAGAGGCAGCACTTATCTAACCACAGGCCACATAGGAAGAAGTTATTCCCTGATGATGTGTGGTATGAATTGGTTTGGATTTTATTGTTCTCTTCCCATAAACAGTAAATCCTACCCAAATTATCAGGGGAGTAAAAGCCTCTCTCTCTTTTTCTCTCTTTCAATACTCTTCATGGATATATTACTGAATTTTGTTTAAGTAGGAGGAACAGGTCTTTCTTTCCAGAAGTACAATTTACCTTGCCTAAATTGATCCACATAGAAGTTAAGTGTCAGCCTAAGTAAACCATTTAGACTCTATTTATAAACTATAGAGAGATGAATACTTCCAAAAGGGGACTGACTGCCCCTTAAGATGGGATGAATTTCCCTATGCAATTATGTATCCCTTTCCATTGAGTAGGAGGTCTGTATGACTACCACAAATTAGATAAAAAATCTATGATAGTTTATTCAAAGAAGATGAATTCCACCACTTGTCAACAGAATTCTTATGTCCTTTAATATTTAAACATGAAACCTAGAGCTGCTGTAAGGGAAAACTGCTAAAGAGGTTCTCATTAATGGCTAATACTGTATGTCTCCTGAAGAACTGCAGATCTTGTTTCTTTTCCAGTAAAACTTACAATTTAGAAACAAAATTTAGATACATGGCCCAAGGATTTCTCCCTTTGTCTTAAAGTGGAATATTAGCTCACAGTATCTATCTCAGCTTCATGGTATTCTTCCAGGGGAACTTACTGTTTGCTGCCTTTCATTTGTCCTTTGGTAGCCCTGTAATAATACCACCTGCTTACTTGCTCACTTGTTACATCATCATTTCATGCCTTCTCTTTGCTTACTTTAACATTCTCTTTTCCACTATTTAACAACTCCCCAGAGCCTCACAAGTGTATCTCCTAGGTAAATATGTGTGTTTTAAAATGCCATGGAACAAATGTGTTGCAAATCTGTTGGGGCCGTAATTAGTTTTGGTTTTAAGTTGATTTTACTTCCAAAATTAGAATAGTTTTTTTCCTCTGTGTATTGAGATCCTTAGGGAAGGGATTGCAGGTGAAATTCTTGTTCCAGTGAGACAAATGATGAGGCTATCACTGGCTTTCTTGAGCTTCAGAAGAAGGCTGTATATCTTCATAAATGGTCTCTGGAGAAATAAGGCTGTGCACTTATATGAAGAATTGATATTACAAAATGGCATACAATATAACATAGACAAATGGTATTTACATGGAAATGCTGATGTCGGAACTCTTGCAATGACAACAGTGTAACTATGATTCAGCAATAGAAAATAAAGCAATGATTTGCAGTCATGAAGGAATACCAGAGAATTAATATTATAAAAAGGGCTTGTACTGCACACATAAAAGTAAACCTTCAGCAGGACTCTTTTGTGAAGAAACCAGATCAGGACTTTACAGATATTTTTCTTTCAAACCTTTTACACTGATTATCTTAAAATCGTGCCTGATCTGGGTTTAAGAAGACAAAACCAATCTGCAGAATTAATGTTAGCTCTTATTACTCTGGCCTGATGGAATTAAATTCCCTGTTTGCAATCCTAAAGGCCCTTTAAGATATTATCTATTGGAGCAATGTCTCATGAAGACTATGTCATTATCCCTTACTTCTTGAAAAATTGTGCTATGTTGTAAAATATCCTTACATAATACCCAATTTTTATTTAAGCTATCAGATTGCAACTATTTTATATTCAGTTACTAAGAATTCCTTCTTTTTTTTTTTTTTTTGCTAAAGTCAGTTTTGTGTTTAAGTTGACAATGATTTTTGAAAAGTGATAAAATTTTAAGGAATACAAGACTTGTGGAAAGGTATCATGATTCAGTTTCACAGGTCATGTGTCATTGAAATGTGACACTTGATTTTGTACATACCACAAAAGCTAATTTTCATGATCTTAAGCTTTGTCAAACTTACTCAGGGAAGGAAGAGGACTGGACAGCTCTTTAAATACTACCTAGACACAAAACTGTTCTTAAACTGGACAAGCTACATTCCATTGATTTCAATTTTGTGTCCACTTGAAGTGACAGAATAAAGTCTGCACCTGAGGCCTTGAAGTGAAGCAATTAAAATAAAATTTTTGTAACCAGGGGGCAATTAAATACGTTCAGAAATAACATCTGTCATAATCTTTAACTCTAATTAACAGTTAGAATTTTTGCAGGCCACTCAAATATGTGCCAGTTATACAATTTCTTTTTTATTTACATGATTTCACTTTTTTATTTTTCCAAATGCAGTGAATAAATGTAAATTATTAAGTATCTTCCTTTCATAGGTCCTTGTTTTGTGCAAAAGGCAAACCATTATCTTTAGTATATTTTTGAACTACAGTGGCACAAAAAAGTGGTAAGGGACCATGTATTCAATTAAATCACCATGATGGGAAGATAAATATAGAAACTTGGCTTCCTTCTGTGCAGTGATGAATAAAAAGTCATCATTTTTATTTTGGCTTTTGGCATGAGATGTAGTACTTACTGATTAGATAATTTCATTATATTAAGTATGTAATGTCCCTAACCACCACACTCGCTCTATACCTGGAGGAATTTGGAAACAGTCCTGGAAATGAAGCTATTAAAACAACAGGCTTCTATTGCTTTGGGTACAAAACCTCTTCTCCTTTACACAAAATGGAAAAAAATTGAGGACATAAATCTTAGTAGAATAAATATGCTGTAAAATCAGTAAAATAAAATTAAAAAAAAAAATTCTTAGAGGGGTGGTGGATGCCCCATCCCTGGCAAATTTCAAGGTCAGGCTGGACAGGGCTCTGAGAAATCTCATCAAATGTCCCTTCTTATTGCAGGAAGGTTGGAATAAATGATCTTTAGAGGTCCCATCCTTCCCAAATTATTCGATGATTCTATGATTTTAATCGCTTTATCTCAAAGAGCATTTTTATAGTTAAATAGACATTTAAAGTAGATATGGTTTTGAAGAGTCCCACACTGGTAAATACGCACTTACTTTTGATTTTGTTGTGATCAAGATGAAGGTGCTCAAGGTGAGCATTGATTGGTGGAATTTTAGTGAGCTGATTGTGAGACAGCTGTAGGTCTAGAATAGATGAAACGTTAAACCCATTTGGAGGGATACCATCATCAGATAATTTATTGTAGTTCAGCCTCAGGAAAGTCACTTTGGGTATTGCACTGAAGTAGTTTTCTGGAATAACTTCAATGGAGTTGTTGTCCAAAAACAGCTGCAGTGTATTAGCTGGGAGGCTTAAAGGCATTTTCTTGAGTGAATTTTTTGCTATGTTGAGTTGCATAAGGTTGTTGAGTCCTTGGAAGGTGTCACTTTGAAGAGCGCTGTCCAACAAACTGTTCTGGTGCAGGTCTAACATAGTAAGATTTTCCAAGTGGCTGAAGACTCCTTCTGGGATTTTGGAGATTTTGTTTCTAGCTAGTCTTAGCTGTTCCAGACCCACTGGTAATGGGGCAGGCACCTCTTCCAATTCGTTATCTTCAAGGAATAAGTAAAGCAGTCTTTTCAGCTTGCTCAGCACACCACCTTCAATTCCACTGTTGGTGATCTTATTCTTGTTCAGATTTATCCATCTCAGATGAGTGGCATTCACAAAAGGCTTCTCTGAAAGTGTTTCAATTTGATTGTTTTGAAGATAGAGGTACCAAATTCTTGCTGGAATTGGAGGTATTTCTTTAAGTCCTTTGTTATCACAGTATAATGCATTGGGGAAACTAGGAGGACAAAAGCACTCCTGTGGACACTCAGAAGTATAGTGAGACCAATGGTCAGGATCCAGATCATCATAAACTTGTCTCACAGTTCGGGTCCACACAGAATTGGCCAAGAATAAGAGCAAAAGGCTTGTATAGACTTTTAGAATCATGGTGTTTGCCTTGGAAGGGGAAAAAAACAATTAGCTGTTTCTCAATAAAACTCCCTAGTAGCATACTAGATTAACAAAAGAGTTTTGCATATAAAATAATATCCCCTCTATAAACAGCCAAATTCTGTCCTCTAGGGTTTGTCCATAGACTGTTAAGGAAAAATTAAAAAGTAATATAAGAGGTATAAACAATTCTGTGCTATATGTTGATAAGCATTTCCCTGATTCAGCTTAGACTCCACATTGGCTACCAGTTTAATTGATGTTCATGCAAGTATAATTTCAAAGAGTTTGAAAATATGGATCATTTTTAGACAAGAAATCAGTGCCTCTTTTAAATTTGTGTAAGTTTTCCTCTACAGACGTATAATCTACATTATATAGTGGCTAATCTTCAGAAAATATATCATTACCACAATAATATAAATACTATTGTACTCAGTGTTCCTCCTTTTAAAATTAATCATACCCTCTTTTCTGTTTTTGCTGTCTCTTAAACAATAATGGCATCTGGATCAGATTTTCCAGGGTCTTTTTTCTTCATTGAAAAGTGGAAGATCAAATAGTGTTTTAACAGCTGTTTGTTGGGCATGTTCTTAAAAGCTTGGAGAGAATATGTTTGTTTAATCCATTCCCCGCCTCACTCACTCTCTCATATCCAAAGTTACAAATTTCCTTCCCTAAAGCAAACAGACAAAACAAATGCCTGCTCTAAATGACACAAAAAATAAGCCCTAACCAAATTATATCCACAAAAAGTAAATCCTAACCAAACTATTCATATACAATTATGCATCTTTTAACTACCTTTCCTACTTAATTATTTGCTTTCTTAGCTTCTTCCACAATTATAATCATGAACAAAATTATCACTGATAATTTACTGAGAAAGGAAATATTTGTGTAGCACAAAAACAGTGCCTTACAAACTCTGTTATCTTGCTTACTGCCTCATGAAGATTAACAAGCATTTTACAATGTAGAGGCAAAAGACTGATAGCTGAAATTTCTGGTCAAAATTAGGAGGTTGGTTTTGGCAAAAATAGTATTTAAATAAAAAGTAAATTCTCTCATAGTATTAATACATCAGTAGGGTTAAGAGCTCAGTTCAGCTGCTGCATATGATATGTAGTAATTTAATAGTTTTCAACATTGTTATTAGCAGTAACAAGTGCAGTATCCTATAGGTTTTCCAGCCCCAAAACCTATTATCTGGAAGCATTCCAAAGAAAGGGACAAATAAAATATTTCTAAAAAATAACATTTCTATTTCACACAGTGAATTTACAACCTTCTTACTCTGT
Organism: Promerops cafer; assembly: GCA_013398275.1. Lineage (NCBI taxonomy): Eukaryota > Metazoa > Chordata > Aves > Passeriformes > Nectariniidae > Promerops > Promerops cafer. Next base: position 1,458,568 of record VZSE01015287.1, read on the forward strand.
AAATATTCATAACCTTAATAACACTTAAAAAAAGAAATATGAAGCAGTTTACCTTGTTAGTCAAGTTCCTGGAGCTATCTGAAGCCAGTTAGAAATCACTGTAAATTCACCGCTTTTGGCTGCTAACCACTGTGTTTGTTTCCTGTCCTCCTAAGAATTAGCAGCATATAAAACTGGAAGTACATGCTAGTATTCCCAGATGTATTTCCATGCACACCTTATTAGCTATTGCTTCTAGTTTGACATTGTTTCAGAGTTTGGGCTTACCTCAGCTTTCTTGGATCCTCTTCTCTTTCTATTGGTCCCTGTTGTTAGACTGTAATAGCTTGAGTCAGGCTACCAGCCGTGTTCTAGGAATACAGCCTCATATATACGCATCAGTGCTTACAGCTTTTAACCCCTGAAATAGCTAAGGCACCTCAGCACCTAGGCAGGGAAAAAAGGAAATCCTGGCCTTAATATCAAGCAGCCACAGAGCTGAAGGCATTTGATTTTTTATGTTGTATCAGATGAGGGGAGCTGATCTAGATGAAACAGGTAACCCAAAGTGTACATTTATTCAACATTTTTTTTTAGAAGATACTTTACACGCAAAGCTGGCTTACATCATAACTCATTCTCATAATACCTGAATTGGCCACAAAGAATTAAAACCAGTGCCATCTGTTTCTACGGAAATATTTTATTTGATTTTTATTAAATGCAGATGCTGTCATGCCTTTTAAAGATGAAATTCTTGATTAGGAGAAGAGGAGAGCAAATGCATTTGCTAAGAATTTTTTAATAACATATTTTCAGTTCTTTAAAGATTAAATATTATCTTTTTCTTTTTGTTCAGAGAGATATTTACATGTATTTCTACAAAGTTATAATATTCCCCAATGTCTCCTGCAATTTTCTTTTATCATTGATCTAAAGCAAACTCTTTGCAGCCAACTTGCTCTCCAAAGATAGACACATATTTCTCACATTAAGTATTTTGGAAGATTTTTGTTTTCCTTTTTAGTCCAAACTTAAAGTAACAACTTTATATCAGAAAAACTATTCATGTTCAAAGCCAGAACAATGACATAAATATTTTAAGGGAAAAGCTAATGAAAAATATTGAAAACATAAAATATATCCTGGTACTTTAAATGAGTTATATTAGTTCTAAAACTTAGTTGCATAATTATTTTAATTCAGTTTCATCTCTTTGGTTTTAACCATTAAACCTATAAAAACCTATTTCATAATTTTTAATCCCTTGCTTCTTAAACTCAGTATGTCTCAAAAAAAATTTAGAAGCAGAAAAGACCAAAAATAGTCAAAAAAAGTAAAGCAAGCTTTAAATACATTGGCAGCTTTCATTGACTTCAGTACGGCTAATTTTAAACACATCATAAATTTTTTTCATTAGTATATGTTTTTACTCCCATGCTTCTTGTTTACGAAAAATTGCATTCTTACCATCAGTAATTTTTGCATTGTTTATGTGCTTAAAATTAAAATAAGTGCTTAAGTGTTTCACTCTGCTAGCACTCCAGGCCCTACAACACCTCTTAAAGATTATCAAGGGTTTCTTACAAAGCAGGTGTAAAACTCATTCCTTCATGAAAACTAAGTAGAATATTTTAATAATTTAAATTATATTAAATTAATTTACATCTATACCTAAAAATAAAGGTTCTAGTTTTAAACAGATGTATTCATTATAGGACAAAAGCCATAAAAATCCCCTATTTTCATTATGAGTGTCAATTTAAACACCTAGAACTTAAAATGTTTAAGACTTGGCCCTCCTGCAGCAGAGCTGGTACCCCACATTAGTGACAAGGATGCTTGTCAGCTGGACCCCATCCAAGGGAGATGGGGAGAGGCAGAGGCACCACTGTGTGAAATTTAAAACATTTGTATGTCCAGTTGTGAGCCATTTAAGGAGGCTTGACCATGAAAAGTATGGCATCTACGATTCTTGTAAACAACAAGCAGTGCAGCATAAAACTGGCTTGCTTTTGTGCTAAATCTTCACAAAGTGTGTAGAGAGAATATGGAGGCACTGAGGTCTCTTTGCCTCTAAAGAACGAGCCGAGTCCATCCTGAATGTTGTACTGAAGGGTCTAAAATTGCCAGTCCTGATAGCAGATATCTGCTGTGACACACTTAAATGCATGTTGCTAGAGGTTTACATTTAGCAACAACAAAAAAGATTGATTTATCTTACACTTCATGGTGGTCTCAATTTACCTGCTATTTTTACCTGCTAATCATGTCCAGATATTCATTATGTTATCACAGAAGTCCCTGGCAAAGGGACTTGCTGTTTATCTTGTGGCAGGCTGTGGTACTATTTGTATGAAATACTGTTCAGCAAGGGGTCACAATATGCCCTTTGTGGATTTAGAGGCCAGGTATATGATGCTTATCAAACACACATGCTTCCATCCCATTCAAAGGAGCAGTCCTTCACTAGGAGAAGAAAATAGCAAAATACATTCTCTAAGACTTTCTCAGTAATGTGAATTTACATTTCTTCTGATGCAAACAAAGCAGAAAAAAAATGAAAAGATAATGTCTTCAAAATCAGAAAGCAAAAGTGTTGACAACAGTAATATGTATTCTTACATGTTCTCAAAAATTTTCGAAATATCTCTGCAGGGACAAGTGATGGCCTGGGTGTCTAAACAGACTTTGCAGAAAGCCTGCTTTCCATGAAACCTTCAAGATTATGCACATATCATGCATTTGTTCTGTTCAGTCCTGGTGTAAAATATTTCTTATTTAAGGTTGCACATTATAGTGATAAAGTTTTACAGACTAATAAAAGACCACAGCCAAGCTTTTCAAAAATGACTAATGGTTTGGGAGACTTTTTGTTTTGTGGATCCAACCTGAGACTCCTTCCAGAGCCTTATTTTCAGTAAGAGACAGCTAAGAACTTTGTGTTAATGAGGTAATTTTTAACTTGAGAAGCTGAATGATCAAAGGCAAATATCAGTGAAACACAAAGTGTTCCTGAGACCATGAGCAATCTCCCAAAAAGTAACAGTATGAAAGGTATTTGCACAACAATAAAAGGAAGTGGAAAAAATATTACAGTAAAAACACTGTGGATACCCACCCTGAATTTTGGAGATAATTTCTAAGAGATACTGTTGGGATTGTTCTAGTTTGAGAAGGATGTCTGAAGTCATTACAGGATTTTTACCCCACGTGTCTCCTTTCAATCCACACTGATAATCGAGAGAATTTGTAATTAAAAAGTTTAAAAAAGCGAGGAGCATCGACAAGTGCAGGGGGTAGTATCATCTCCTTGGGAGGAGTAATGTACATGTTTGGAACTAAAACAGCTCATAACCTTGAGAAAGACTAGAAGAGTAAAAAAGACAGACTAGAAAGACCCATTGGGAGGAGAAATGGACAACTGGGAGTGCTGTTTGGAGCTGTTCTGTTTTATCATCAGAGTTGCTGACGGTGAAAAAATGCATTGCTTTCTTTCAGTAATGGCTGCCATATGTCTCAGACTGAATTTGAAGCAAGGTCTGTTAAGCATCAAGCATGTGTATAGTTCATCACCAGCAAACCCAGGAGTATACTGCAAGCAGAGCTTACTCATTAGCCCCGTGGATTGCTCCATTTAGCAAAGGCTGCAATCCAGGGTGCCTAAATTTGGGCAGTACTTTACTAAAAACCATGTGCCTTGCTCCACAGGACAATCAGTTCGTCTGAAACAGGATCTTGAATTATCTTCATGGTTACTAGAGAAAAGGTAACGCTTCAAAAGCTGAAGACAGTGAGTGCAGTTTGTGTATCCTTCATCCTACACTCCAATGGTAGCTCCAGACATCTTCACGGGGTGCTGACTTTTACTCAGGGTTCAGTCTGCCTCTTTCACTTCTGATGACAGGCAGTTAGTGATCTCTCTCCTTCTGCATTACTGCTCTGAGTTTTACCCAGAGTCAAAAAGACAAAACTTCTATTTCCAAACCGTTCCCTGACCACCAGACAGTGATATATCTCAATTAATAATATCTGCTGCTCCTTTTAAAAAACAGCCACAAAGGGTCAGCAAGATCAAAGAGTCTAAAAGAAAGCAGATGACTGAGCCCTTCAGGCTAGCCCAAGGGACACTGCAGACAGATCAAAGGACCAGCCCAGATGTTCCAGACCCTGCTCCTATGGATGTATTTTACTCTACATCATTCCTAGTGAACAAAATAAATTAAAACAAAACAGACCTAGGAGCAGGAATGCTGCACCTCTAATAGAAGTCTAGAATTACCTGCTTAGACCTCACAGTGGAAGAAATTGCATTTCTTATTTAAATAGGCAATTTTTGTGCATATGCAGTCACAAAACCCTGGGAAACAGTTTGACTAGCTTAATTTGTTAAATGGAGATGACACCTGACATCTTGTTTATATAGGAAGATAAGATCCCATTCTAAAAGTCTAGAAACAAAACTCTAGCAGTTTACTTTCTGCACAACTTCACTCCCTTATCAAAACTACAGTGGGAGCTGAGTAGCTTAGCTGAAAGTGATCATTGCAGAGCAACATATTTCAGAAAAGAACAACTATGGAAAAGGGCTCAGCTTTTATGGGAAATATATTGGTCCCATGAATATGCTTCATTAAATAATTTTTTGGCACTCTGTTCCCTTTCTCTCTGTTTTGAACTCTTTACCACAGTGACACCAAAAAGGTTCCATGACACAATGCCAAAATCTAGTATTTGTCTTGGCTCACTAGGTTTACTTTACCTACTATGTAAATGTTACTGGCAATCTCTTACTTTACTCTGTTTTCATTATTTCAACAATTTAAACACTGAAACAAATCTATCCTACCCTAGGACTCGATTTTTAAAATGCTAAATGTATCTCAAAATATCTGACATGCATTTTTCAATTACACACATATATTGTGTTGCTGGGACCAAGTGTAGCTATTCAAATGATTTATATTTTCCAGACAACTAATGGTAAATGAAAACATGTATTAGTGATCTGATGCCCATTCTGTAAACCTGTAGTTTTGAACCATAGACCATCAAGGATTAAGTATTCTGAGATAACATAAGGGTAGTGAAAACAAACTTTAATTATCCTTAATTTATGTTAACTTATGTTTTCTTATTTTCTTCTGTTGTTAAAGAAATCAAAAAATATTTTAATTCATCTTCATTTTAGATCCCCACAGTAAGACAATGGATTTCAGGTTTAAACTTATACTAAGTTCTGTCCTCTAAAATGAATTACAAGGGTTGCATAAAAGAGAACTCCCACAACTTAATGAAAAAATATTTTATTTCCCTTATAGTAATGATCTGCTACAGTGATTTTGCCACATGAGAAATTCAAGGTTCAGGGGCTTTTCTAATATTTAGAAAGAAAAGCCAAATGGCGTAAGCTATATGAAAACTCAGCTCTTATTTTCCATTAATTGTAGTAATTTTTGTTCTAATTTTTAATGCAGATACTCTTGTGAAATACTGAAATTAAACATTAGACTATGTGATTTTTATTTTCTTAAATTGTGATGTCAATCATCACTTTCAAGAGCTGGCATTTCCCAAAGCACTTGAATTTTCTTCCAGAGTCCCAACTTCAAGCTCAAATCTCACTCACCATGACTATTCCAGTCACTGATTATCCTTTCAGATGGAACATGTTGAAACTAAGTCTTTATTGTGTAGATGAAATTCCTCAACACCCAGCACTTTGATGCAAGCTGACACCACCTTTTTCTTTGATGACAGCTCTGGAACCTAGCTCCACAGAGAATTCATCACCCATCCCTGTCCAAGCACTATGCAGTGCTCCAGAGCCCTAATTAATGACCTAAATAACCCTAAATAGTCAAAGGAGTGTTCGTCAACATCACCTGGACTTTTCTTAGATGATTCCATGCTCTTCATGGTGGCAGCTGGGAATCCCTGCAGTAAATGCCTAGTTCCCTTCTGCATTTTCTGTATAATACTTACCTCAGCTCAAGGCTGTGATTTTCATTAGGAGCAACACACCTTCAACACACCTTTCCTTCTTCTGAGTCGAGGGTGGGAATAATAATATTGCAGGGGATGGTTCTTCTTATCCAAACTTAGGAACCTGAACAAAAAAAAAATCTCATTTTTATACACAGGTAATCACAAATTCATCTTCAAATCAATGCAGCATTGCACATAATTTTGAGAAATTACTGGTCTTACTGTTTATTTTTATGACAGCAAAATGGCTGTAATGATGAAATTTAAAAGTGAAGTTCAGGAAACATTTGTTCATGTAGTTTGGAAACCAGTGTGCATAGTAAGAACAGATGGCAAAATCACATGTTGTGATACTGGAAAGGTGATGGAAATGGGAATTATGAAATACTTGTTTATCTTCAAGACATGTTATTATTAAATTTGTTTAAAAGGCATGAAATTTATAAAGACTTCCAGTATTTCTGTCTGAAATATTATGCATGTTTCAATGAAAGCGTTATCATCAAGAGAAATATATTTTCACAAGTATTATTTAATAGGTTCCAAAGTGTCTTCATAGTTATTTGAATATGTGCTCTAGTCAGGTTGACCAAATACCATGACAGATTTGTTTGCATTGCCCCACACTGAGATTCCCAGAATAAGGACAAAACTGTTTTTTTTTTGCACAGTGCAGCAGCTTTCCTCTTCTTCAGAAGTCAGGTGCATTTGACCAAATCCCTTTGTTTCTACACTGTCATATGGAAACCATAAACAATATTTCTCTTCTCATGTATTTACCTCATTTCTTCACTTCCTTCTTAATTAGACTTTATGTTCTACTTTTCTGTAACAATTTCAGAATTAAAAGGTATAGCTATACCACAGAGGTACCATATAAGTGGGATCATACTTTAAAAAGAATTCTAGTAATCAAAACTTGTTAAAATATTGTGTTATTCGATCTGTAGATTAAATATTCAAATTATGAAAATTAAGATAATTTACCTCTTAAAACAGGTAGGAGGGGTTACACCCACAAATCATCATGTTCATAGCACTAAAGAGTAGCAATATGTACATTTTACCCCACAATCACCATCTTATCTCAGAACAGCATGATAAAAAGTGCTCCAGCCTCTAAAGCTGCTTTTCTTTACATAATGAAGTGATAATTTGCCCTGGTACTTGAACCTGACCTTTCTACATTCAAGGTGAGTGTCCTAAAGTGCAGTTAGCACTCCTTTTCTTTCTCTGCACTAACTGATGTTGAACTTTTCAGACTAAGTTGAAAAGAAAGTTATTTCTGCGTGAAAGCTTTAAGGCCTACCAATTAAGTTCTTTTTCTTAAGGACAGAAAGCCTTTTAACCAAGATCTGAATCTGAAAAAAAATTCATCTCCTCCATGTCCTCCATGAGCACTCTGTCCGTTAGGATGGTGGCATGTTTGCTAGTGCTGTCCCACATGGGAGAGTTAGAAGGGATGGATCTCTGATTTCACTGCCACTACTCAGTAAATCACAAGTGTTAAAATGGGAGCAGATTTGCCCAAGCCAGCAAAGGTATTGAAAGACAGATTCCAGAGTTCCTGCCCATGGAATCTATATCCAAAAGTCAGCTGAGTTAAGATTTTGTGAGTATCATAGGAGTTGGAATTATGGACTGGAACCTGAAACAAGAAATTTTCCACATGAATTTCATGCTAAACTCTTCAGTTGTAAAACTGGTTATTAAAATTGATATTTTTCCCCATTGGTCACTAGTATTCTTAGAATCACAGATTCACAGAAATTATAAATAAGTTTGAAGAAACATCTGAAGGTTGTTTAGTTCAACCTCCTTCTAAAACGAAGGCTAACTTCAAAGACATATCTGTCCCTTAGGGCACTGCCGATGCAAGTTATAAAAATTTCTGAGGATGGAGAGTCCGCAGCCTCCTTGGGCAATCTGTGACAGTGCTTTATGAACTCACTGTGAAGAATTTTTTTTGTATGTCCTGCTCAAATTTCCCTTTCTGGAACCTTTTCTTTGCCGCCGTTCCCTTTCACCATGCACCCTGAAACTGGACACGGTCTCTGTATCACTCTTTTAGGCAGTGGCAGGCTGCAGTGAGACGTGGACTGAGACATATTCAGAGAGGCTAAGGGAAGTACCTTGGCACTACCTGGAAAGAAGAAGGTTGAGGGAAGTTCTCTTAAGAGGTTCTAATCTATCATGAGTTGGACTCTTCTCAGTCCCACTGTTCACACTCCTTCATTTTGCAAAAAAGTAATCAGTTTACTGAAAGAAGCTGAAACGAATAATATATTTCTGTTGTGTTGTTAGATGACACCAATCAGGTGACATACCTCATTATCAATTTGTGCTCTAGAAGTCTTAGTGTTTAGTGTATTTTTCCATGAAAGGAACAGTTGGGTTAAAAGCTCTCTGGAAATAGTTAAATACCATTTCCAATACAATTTTCTTTTCTTTTGGGAGTTTTGCATGCACTTCCTTCTTCTTTTTCTATGCTACAATGCCTAGGTGCTAGTCCACAGTGATTGCCACTCTGGTGTGTTCAGAAAGCCCTAGATTTAGATTTCATTCTGCAATGAAAATTCTAGCCAACTTGTAACAAATTTTACTGTCAATCCTTCCTGTGTATGGGTAAAAAAGCAGCAACATTTATGCATTCCAAAATAAAAAAAAATAAGGAGGGAAATATTTCTATTGTTTTCTGAATCTCTCCTTTTGTTTTAGTCCCAGGTTTCTTTGTGAATTGTGTTTTAGTTTTGAACATCTGGAATTGGCAACATGCCGACTAAATGGTTTGGTATGAATTGGTTTGGGGGTTTTTTCAGAGGTGATAGTCTCTGCTTTTGCTATAGAAACTAGCAAAGTTTCTGTTTGAGTGTTTAATAGTCTAGTAGTTGAAAAGAAAATAGTACCCATGGGATTACCTGTACTTGCAAGCAAGCCACTTACAGCTCTCAGTTACTAACACATTTATTTCAGTGTGTTCCAAGATGCTGACAATATTTGGACTATTTGGCCCTGGGTGGAATATACTACCATGTCTTTACCATGTGTAGCTGCATTTTACTCACCACCTGTGGTTTCTCAGAGATTTCACTGTTCTTTTGACAATACTGAAACATTAATTTGCACTTTTTCATAGTGCCATGATTCCCGTACTGCAAACTTCATAAGGCATCGATTTATTGGCCTACACAAGCATAGTGGAGCATGTTAAATTATGTGTACAAACATATTGAAACATCAAAGTAGAGAAAACAGTTTATTTAACCTTACAATAAATTTTAATAATAATAGAATAGCTTAGATTGTCTCATCTTAACCTTTTTTTTTTTTCATTTTATAAAAGAAAGAAACATAGTTGTCAATGACATGGACAAAAGGACGCTATTTGATATGTTTTATTTTCTACAGTTTGGATAAAAATAGCATGCAAGTAATTGAATAAAAATATTTGTATATATGATTTATTTTGAAATAACAATTATACCAGCAATGAATAAAAATCTTACCATGAAAGTTAAATGAAAGTATGACAAAAAGAAGAGTAAACAATTATTTAACCTGAATATTTTTTCTTGTTATCTTTCATGTATTCCATTACTTTAACAATGTCATAGGCTCTGAACACATATTTTCACAAATTTTAAATTGTTCGTATATTGTTAAATCCTTTTCTCCTTTGCAATAGGTAACAATATATAAAAGGCATGATGATTAGGAAAGTTGGACAGGAATCTTGTATGGACACAGGCCAGCCCCTACTGCTCACTATAACCCGCAATGAATCCCACCTGACTTCCATGTGAGTCTGGAATCTGATGGCATGTATTGCATGCATGGATATAGATTTTATGAAGTTGAATCTTTTTCATCAACTCATCTAGCCAGATAAAGCATATTCTTGTGCTTCCTAAATAAAACCATTTGTAAAAATATGCACATGTTCCCTTAAGTTTGCCGAGTCCACGCTAAATATTAACAAACAGAATGGATAATATGCAGATTGACACTTGCTTTAAGGCATATCCTAATTCCAAAGCACTATCATGGTGTGTTATTCCTGTAGTTACTGCCCCTGGAAGGGAACTGGATGATGACAGGTATCTCACTCCAGTGAAATCTCAGCGGCCACCCGAAGGCAGTTGTACATCTCCTGTGGCAGGTCAGCCCGAGTGAGATTATTTCCATCCAGGCGCAAATGTGTGATCCTGGAATAGGTCGTCGGTCCAACTACCTTACAGAAGCTGCTCAATGGGAACTCTGAAGCAAAGAGAACAGAAATAAGAGGAAAACATGAACAATTAGGACAAATAGGACAAAACCATAATTTTTCTGCTTTTTTTTATTTCAGTTAGAAATTGTGGCCTTAATTCATTATACTGTTTTCAATATTTTGCATTTACACTGATGTAAATCCCTGTAAATTTATTGGAACTTGAGGGACTTGTGTTGGGAGAGGTTCTTTCTGTTAGTTGGGAGAGGTTCAGAATTTCAAGACTGAGTTTTTCAAATGCCATTTTCTTCCAGTATAAATTTGACTTTTAGACTTCAGATTTTATACAGAGGTCTAATCTGACGTTCAGATAAAAGGAAAAATCACTCTTTTAAAAAAAACTAGAGATGAAGAGGGAGGAATCAGTCAGTTTGTGTACATTACAAGGGAAGGGTAAAACAGTTATATAAGGTATTGAAGGAAATAAAAAGGTTCTGGAGAAACTGAAACCATGATACAGCTTTACCCTAAAGAACAGGCAGTCCAATGGGTGTCTGTGTATTTTGTATGTATTTTATATGTGCCATTTTGATTTACATGTTTCAGAATGAAACTTGGGTCTAGGTTTGGAGAAGAGTTCTATATTTAAATTGTGAAGTTGAACCTTTCCACATCAGAGTTAGAAGGTGAGTATGAATGCAAAGAACACGTATAAAATATTTATATTTATTGTAATTTATATATCGTGTTATATATGGTCTCTATTCAGTTGAGGAATTATTTGGTTCACAAAACACCAGATAGATCTTGAGTGGAAATCTGTCCTGTATCCTATGATCAGTATTGACTGTAAGCTAGACATTACATGAATCACTGCAGTTCTCTGCTCAGTATGCAGAGCACACATATACCCGTATTATAGACCTCTTTCATGCAGAGAAGATCTACCTGCAGGAGAGAATGAATGTGAATAAATCTGATGTTCCCTGCATACCATATTGTGTAATTTTGCAAAGAGGTTCTTCATTCCCATCTGTGCTTCCTTTGAGTCAGACCGAAGATTAGTCTATTGAAAAGCTCCATAACCACTAAAGAAGCAGTCTGAGAGACTTGTTCTTCTTCAGAACACTGACATTAGATGAATTCACTCAGAAAACACTTTAAAAGGTTAAAGGGACTCCTTCAATGAACCCACGCACCTCATAATTTCTGAGACATCAAGTTAGTATTATCAAAATCAAATGCCATTTGATTTACCTTTCATAGGTCACCTTATGTATCTTTTCTACGTGGCTACTTAACTCACCTAAGAAAGTATGATCAAATTGTGGTACTAAAGGAAGTGGAGGAAGTACCTTTCATAACTTCTCATTAACTTTTGGATTAACATTCTTCTAATTCGATTCTTCCAGGACTGGCATTACAATAATTTTCTATCACTAATGAAACATGGCTTTTGTAAACTAAGTATAAATGTACAGGCAGCTCTTTAGAGAATAAGAGCTTAGATAAATTTTTGGACAGAGATATGATGTTAAGAGTGGGTAAAGACTCATGTACCTTCCACAGAATAAGTTGTTTTGAGTGGTGGTTAAGGCAATCTAATTTAAAAGTCAGATCTTGATCACCAATTTGATTAAAGCAAATAAAAGCAATTTCCTAGATTTTGTGTAGTGTGCAGCCTTCTTTTGGAAGGGTGAGAGATAAATGGCATCCTTTGGGCAGTCCATGTTGTAATATAGTAAAATTTTTAGGACTTCAGACCAATTCTAACACTCTTCTGGTTCAGAATGTACCAGCAGAAGCTAACTAATGATTCTTGTTAATTAAAATCAGATGATCTGAGAGATGTTTATAAGATTATGTCTGTGTGGAATTTTGATGAATGAAAACATAAATTCCTGAGATTTTAACTCATTTTCTTGGGCTATAGGCTATATGATTGACAATTTAGTTCCAGTTTTCTTTAGATAATTTGGGTTTAATCTGTAAAGTTAAAAAAAAAAATGAATTCTAATATAGATTTTCTTTCATCTTCTTGTCATTCAGGAATGACATGGTAAGTATATTTTTGATTATGACAAACATTTCAAAACTTTATAAATTTAATTTTTAGGGATTTTCCTTATTGTTACTTTGGAGCATAAATACTAACATTTGGTTGCAAAAGTATATATGCTTATACAAGCTGGATAGACAGTTAACTACCCAAAGGACATAAACTTCATACATGTAAACCACAAAATTTTGCTGTGATAACAAAACTCTGATCTGTGCTGACTGTTTATGGGACTAAAACCACTTGGGAAGTGGGTGGAGATCTAGGCCTTGCAGAAGTCAAATGAACTCGGTCATGGACCTCAGTGGGATTTTGTTCCAATATTTGGTCCACGTCTTTTAAATGTGGGTATCAATTTTTTGTACTCTTCATATAATTTTCAGTTGTTAACAGAATATTAAAAAATGTTTCATTTTAGTTGCAGTCTCTACTAGCAGAAAATAAGACCAGTGGTTCTTGTGAGTGCACTTGATGAGCTGTTACCTGTATGACCTGCATGGGGAACTGCAATCCTTTAGACTGGGGTACTGTGGCATGAAAAATCTCAGTAGTTTACTTCCTCTTTTGTTACACTTATTAATGTTGCAGGTGAAAAAATGTCTTCCTGAATTTATAAAATTCAGGTTCAGAGACAGTGTACCTGGAATTTTTTCCCATATATTTTCCCCACACAGAATTCATGCATAAGCCAGACACTGAGAGAATAAGAAATATTGGATAAAAATTAGATTTTCATCTAACAGTACAGTGGGCAATCCTAACAGGATCTGAAGTTACATAGCCATTATTGTTGGTCTGTTGTCCTCTAATCACATGTGAAACATTTTTAGATAGGCCATGTTAAAAAACTCCTTTAGGAATTGTTGGAGTGAGCCAGATTAAAGACCATAAAGCACCTCCACAATTTGATATATAAACTCTTAACTGTCCTCTGGAACATTTTCATATTTCCCCTTTCATACTCCATTTATGTGGAGTAACCCCATTACTTCCTGGGGTTTCATGTGGAAGCAACAGTTTTCTCTTTAATCCCTCACAAGTACAGATGAAATATGGAGAAGGCCATCTTCTTGTTTCAGTGAACCTTTTTGATTCTTGCCTTTTTTTCCATCCTGCAGAGTTTCTTTTTGGCTTGAGGAGTCTAACACAAGTCTCTGTGTCGTGTGTTTGTGTATGTGCATGTGTGTATATATAATAATAATGGCATCTTAAAGACATTTCAATTTAGAACTACAGTTTAGGTTTGAGGTGTGGAGAAAGCAAAGGCTTTTCTCCATCTTCCATGATCCTCTTCTAGCTTGGAGATCCAACAAGCACCAAGTACAGTAGATAAAATTGTAGATTTGACACTCAAAATCAATATACTGGATGTGCCTCAATTTATTAGTTAGAAATCAGAGGAATTATTCTGAATTTATTTTCTTAACAGTTTTCTATGTGCTTCACCCACTGCTTCTTGCAACACAGGGGGAAACAGAACATACTAAGGCAAAGCCAATTCTGCTGCATATTTTGATGTGTTTATTCATCAGTTCTTGTTCAAAAAACTCAGAGTCACTCAAATAAGGGTATTTCTCAAACAGATTTTTTTTATGAATGAGATTGCATAATGATTGTAGCAAGTCCGTGGTGAAATTCATGGACAGTAATTTAGAGAAATATTCTTTCCAGTAATATCAACGATGTTGGATCCAGAATATTCTTTCTTAGACAAATATAAATGTTAACTGCAAGCTTTAAGGTACATGAGAAAAAGGGAAACATAGCAAGTTAAGAACTCGGAGAAATATCTTTATGTTAGGTCTCAGTATAATGAAAACTTCAAGCTAAGTAAGCATAAACTGAAAGATTATACCTTTTGTGTATTTGAGGACAAATTATCATTACCCCTTAGACAGAAGTCTCTCACTGCATATGTGTACCATAGGCCATCGCATGGAATGGAAGCTGGCCTAGTTTACAGTCATCCTTTCACAAATCACTGGTAAATTATAACAATTTATTAAACAGAGGAACTGGTCATTGGTTTGAGGCTTAAATAATCACAGATCAATCAACTCAATTTCCCCAAAGACAAAGCACTCACAGCTGTAGGTCAGATGTTGTGAATGGTGAAATCCCAGGGCTTTGATTGCCCTATTTTAATGATAATTTCTAATTAATTTTTATCCCACATTGTCAATCAGCATATTAGGGAGCTATATATTATGCCTGTGAAGTTAGATAGCTAAGAAAATTGATTCTTGAAGTCTGCTAGATTTTATGGTAAAGAAAAAAATACAGTAAATCATAATTCTCTTCCATCAGTCCATAGGGTAGCAATGATAGTGTAGTAGTAGCTGGTGAACATCCATTCCCCACACCCTCCCACTGAAAATGCAGCTTTCCACAAAAAGCTAAAATTGTTGTCATAGTCCTTGACTCTGATGTCCTCAGAGAAATGATTAGCACAAGCTTGGTATCTGGGTATCTTGCAGAAGGCTCAGATCATTCTAAGCAGGGAAAAGTGCTTATATCTCATGAGACATTAAAAATCATCATTGTTAGCTATTTTAGGAGTGGCAGAGTATCTGGCAGAGTTCTGCAGGTTACTGTGTGTAGTGCCTTAGGTGGGAAGTATTAACTCTTTGTTTTCCCTCACCAAAGCAAGAAACTAAGATGCACTAGGAAAAAAAAAAAAAAAAAAACACTGAGAAAAATGAAACATAATAAATACAAAGCATTTCAAAATATCTTGCCCTCTGGTAAGATCTGCACTAAAAATAATTTGGTTTTAAAGGCTACATCTCCATGGAGTTAGCTATGTATGGAGTAGCTAACACTGATACTCTTAATCTTTGATGGACACAAGTAGGCAAACAGAAGAGAGGATTTCGTGGTTTACTTTATATCAACAAGCAAGGTGATATAAATCATCCTGAAGAACCACAGTCATATTTGGCATATCTCCCTCTCCATCAGGGACTACCACTGACAGAGGTGCAGCTGGAGAACTTCTGGCATGGTGGTGAGGCCTCTCCAGCTCTGCAACACCTCCTCGTCAACCCAGGAAAGGGACAGCCTTGTAAAAGCCCTGTCTCTGCAGAAACCTTCATGGTCTCATGCAAGGTGTGGCATTTCTTGACTTCAGAAGGAATATTTTTCAAATCATAAGAGAATGGAGACAAACTTGCCACCTGATCATATGACGTACGAAACGGGAAGGAAAAGAAAGAGCAGGGGCAGCTCTTTGGATTTCAAGGGAGGTTTGGAGGGATACTGCATGAGGCAAGGGAGGAAAGAAACAAATGCAGTTACTTAGATGTATCTTTTTCATTGCATCTTGTGCCTGCTACCTTATGAATTTGTTGGTTTCTCCCTTTCTCCTCCCTCCAGCATTTTGACTACCAGCCCCTGAAAGGTTACCATAGTCAGATCCTCACCTGACATCTCTTTTTGTCGACTTAAGAATTATGAACATCTCTTGCACCAATCAAACTTTTCAGTTTTTGCCTGCATTGTATAAAACAACTTCATTGGCTTCTATGTAGTTACTCCAATTTACACAAGTTGAGAGTTTGAGGAAAAAATCCACATTAGTATGAAAACATAAATTTCTCATTTTAAGGATATATTGAGTGGCTATTAGTTAAATATCTGTCTTTTAACATGAATGTGGACAACTGTCAGGTAAATATCAGTGTGTTAACAGTCTAACCAGTACTGTTTTTTCAGACTGGTTCATCTGTTATTTCAGATACTTGCATTGACCATCAGTATGTAGTCTGTGGTAAACATTAATGAATATGTGCAAATTTAACTTACTGTTAATTTTGTTGACTTGGAGGTAGAAGTTTTCCAGGTTCTCACTGACAATTGGAATGCTCTTCAGCTGATTGAAGGAGAGATCCAACTCGACAAGTGATGTGATGTTGAAGACATTACCTGGTATTCCAGCATCTGTTAATTTATTGTGGGATAAACGTAAATATTGCAGGGCTTTAAACCCTTGGAAGTACTCATCAGGAACATTGGAAATCTGGTTATTATCAAAATACAGCATGAGCAAGGAGTGAGGCAGTCCTGTTGGTAGCTTTGTAAGTTGATTGAAGCTTAAGTCAAGATACAAAAGTGAATTCAGGCCTTTAAAAGCCCCAGAAACAGAATCTGCTTTCAGCTGGTTGTTCTGGAGGTGAATGACAGTCAGATTCATCAGCCCCTCAAGTGCACCAGGATTGACTTTTGTGATCTTGTTGTGACTTAATTGCAGGTCATCTAGAGTTTTGGGAAGTGGTCCAACAGCTTCAGTCAAATTGTTGTAGTTAATGTGAAGTTTTTTCAGGTTCTTTAGTTTAGAGAAGACTCTTCCCTTAATTTTTGAATTTTCCAAATGGTTGTGATCTAGGATCAGCCACTGTAGGTCTGTTACATTGTCAAATGTGTTCTCTTCAATTCCCTCAATCATATTGTTTCGAAGATAAAGGTATTTTATTCCACTTGGTACAATTGGAATGGTTTTCAGCTTAAGATTGTCACAATACATGGCAGTAGGGTAGCTTAAAGGACAATTACATTCTGGGGCACAGACTGCTGCAGATGGCCCGAAAGGATCATAACCATAATCATCTCCAGGACCGTAGTCATATTGGCAAAAAATGCCACTAATCAACAGCAGAAAGACAGCTAGGGAGTTTAAATTCATCTTTCTAATGTGTCTTGTTCCTGTATGGTGAAAGGGAATAAACAAGATGTAACTTTAATTTTTTATCTCTTTCAGCAATATTTGGAATTTTAGCACATAAACATTATATTTAAAAACTAATTACAGTTCCTATTTAAAGTTTTTAATTAAGAAAAAAATATTGGTTTGTTAGTATTACATTGTTACTAGTATATTACTGCCCCTGTCTTGTATAATGTTCCTTTGTAATGCAGAATTGCTGGCCATTCTACTATTGTAAGTAAAACTTTCTTTATATCTTTCTGCATTCATTGATTAAAGAAAGATGATAAAGTGCAAGGATTTTAAACTTGCCCCAGAAGTTTTCAGTTTTGCTGAAGGCCATGTTCAGAGGCAGTTCCACCATTTAAATTCCATCAAGCATTCCTAATGTGCTGAATTGTCTCATATCTAAACATTTGCCTATTTGACTTAAGTTTGAAAGAGATAGGGAAGTTAAAACTGAGAGTAATGCTCTCATGCATTGTGTGTTGTTAAGATGTGTGCAGTTTGAAAGATCTTTTTCTCATGGATTATGTTCTGTAAAGCATGGTCCATTAAGTTTCATTGTCACCTAAAGAACAAACTAATAGAAATATAAAGCATATTATCTCTAACATGCCAAACAACAGTATTGCATATGTGTGCAGTGGATCTGAAATGACTGAATCTGACAGTGGACCTGAAATGACTGAATTTCAGATAGTGAAAATGTTCTTACAGATTCTCTGTACAGCAGAGGTGTTGGTTACATTTTATGCCCATTCTAAATCAATTGAACAATAAAACACTGGCTTCATATAGTTAGTCTTTAAGTTCACATACAGCAAAAGGACATTTGGTGTCCTTGGGGAGATTTGTGATTCAGTATAAGTGGGGTCAGTTAACTTTTTAAGGCCATAGCTTTCTCATCAGGTACTCCACAAGATGCCAATTAATCTCTGAAGACTAGTACCTTGTTTATACCTCTTACTGGCTAGATAGATATTCTGCTGGAAAGGTAGATCTAGAATCAATAAAGTCAGTGAGCTTACTTTGATTTTCACCAGTAAAAGACAAGGCTCCAAGTACTCAACTACTGTTCAGAGAATGAGAGGATTAAGAAAATCCTTAAAACTTTTTTTTTATCAAGGAATTTCAGAAAGTATGTGAAGCCTGTAAACAGACCACAAGACATTGATCTCAGATCTGGGCAATCTTCCAGCAGAGTAAGTTAGTCTTGAAATTGTAATTGTTACACAGAGGACTTAATGTTAAAGTGCAGGGCCATAGCTACAAAATTTTTGCTAATTCTAAATGTCTTTGCTTCTATTGACTTCTTAAAAGCCACATCATATTCTAGTGAAATAACACTAGAATCTCATTTAATCTCATTTAAAGCACCTCTAGGCAGGGCCTATTGATCTCATGCAGTACAACACAAATAATTTTTAAAAAATGTTCTTGTGTTACCTCCACTCAATAACCCATAAAGTCCCACTGCTAGATATTAAGCTGCTGTCCCCTGAAAAAGGAATCTGATTGCATATCATCTCCATGGTGTTGGTCCCATCACATTTACCTAATTACAAACCCTAGCGTAATCATTGAAATATTGTCATTGTGATTTTCTTTGCCTGTCTTTCATTACTGCATGAGAACATGCAACATGAACATGAGCTCGACCTTTAGTCCTCTGCTGGTATAAATAAGTACAGCTCATCTGAAAGCAAAGACTGCAGTAACACAATTCATCTCAAACTCCAGTCCTATTTAGATACTAAACATTAAAGAAAGGAAATAAAGTGCTTCTGTATTCAAAGTACAAAAAGAGTGTAATGAACTCCTTGGACTACATTCTTTGGCCTTACAGTGACATTTTTACACACCTCCTTAATTTTATACTTTTAAAATAACATAGGCGTTTTAAATTCAAGTTCTATTTTTCTTCTAGTTTCAAATTATATTTCTAATGCTATGTTTCATTACTGATATCATAGTCTTACAGTCCTTTAAGCAGAGTACAAAGTTTTACTGCTCTGCAGAACCCTGGAAGTAACTAAAATGTAGGATAGCAAGTGTTTTGAATAAATTCATCAAAAATGCTTTAGAATTTATGTGACAGTGCTGTAGTTGAAGGGCATAAGGGCATGTGTGTGACATAAAATAGCAAAGTAAATAGGAAATTTATTTAACTTGTTTTATTCATGCATTTCTCATTCAGGTATCTGAATGTCTCACTCTCAGAAGTGTAAAAGGTTAATAGATCATGCTTGTTTGTTGCACTGAACTACAGGAATCCAAAATACAAAATCAGAATACATTCTTAGATGTTTATCTTACAACATAAATATGCTTTAACTAATTGCCTGTGCCTGTTCTAAGCAGTTGTGTTGCAAAATACCTGTGAAAATACTTGTGAAGTTGCTCAGGCAACTTGCCAAAACATACTAAATGGTAAATCCATGATTTTGGGAAAATTCTTGCTACATTAGAGTAGAAATATTATACAAACTATGTTTGATTTTGTCTGTATTTCCTTAATCATTAAGTTATTGTGAAACAAAATAAATATAAAATTAACAGTCAATCAACCTTAATTCTGCAGCTTAACTTCTTACACTGTTTGCAAAAGATTATATTTTTTAAAAGTTTCACTAGTATATTTAAAAGGTGCTTTAAAATTAATTAGAAATTTAAAAATACCTACTGTTTTCCTCTCATTGGTTATGTGATTAATTATTTAAATATCAGGATACGTTGTCTTTTTGTAGAATGAAGCAAAATGATTTAGCGAATGGGGTTTACAGAGCTCTCGCTAATATTATGAATGAAAAAGTAAACAGTGAGTACTCTTACAAACTTCTCTGTACTGTATGTCAAATCTTATTCTGATGTAGAACAAAACAGACTGTAAAAAATTGCAACACTGATGTACAAAATATGTGAAGCTGTTTTAAGGAAACTGAGAAAGTGAATCGACTAAGCAACTGTTGATTTGTGCTCAATTTACAAATTGGCAAACTTATCCTGTCATGTTTTCATGTTCCCATTGCAGCTACACTTAAACAGCTGAACATTACGGTTAAAGCATGCAGCAGCACTTACCTTACTGCCTTCAAGCTGCTTTCCTTAATTCCCAGAGCAGATGCAATAAGAGACTGTATCGACCAATATATGCTCTAAACAGTGTCAGGAGGTAAAAGTCTGCCAGATCCTCTGTGTTACAAGAGAGGAAAAAAAAAAAAAGCCCTAGTCACGCTGTTCTCTGAAGCTGCTATGTCATCATGGTGATCTTGTGGTGTGGCATGTACAAAAATGCAGCTCTCTAATGAAGTGCAGGTGGATACCATATTTTGTACAAGGACAACCCATCTGTTCCTCCTGTGGGATCAGAGAATGATATTTCACAAACCTGAGAAAGTTAAAAAGCCATAGGTTTATGCAAGATTTTTTTGTAGTTTAGAGGGAAAACATGTTAGATTGTAAAACAAATTGCAAACAGGCTTTTGTTTCCCAACTTATTTTATACTGCTAGACATGAGCTAACACATAGCACTCAGACCTCAATGCTGCTGTTCTTCTTCAGCCAAGTGACTCATTCATTTTTCTGCATTTTTCTTTAACTATCTTGTGACCACAGTAAAATATCCTTAATAAAAAATTTAGCCTAAGGATCAGATTCAAAAATTATCTTTGAATCATGTCCTTTTCCACATTACATACTGAGTTCAAAGATTCTTCTGCAAATCATTGGAATTGATTTGGTCTGGAGATTTTCTTTGGTGGTTGAATGTATGTTTGTTTAATAAAAACACATCCCAGGAATGGGTTTTGGGCAGTTACTGTAAACTTACTTCATACATTTGTTCATTTTGCACTTACAGCTTTCCCCTGCTTTTCAGAATCTGGAACTACTCAGCTTTATGTTGTCTGTTTCTTATTCCATGGATGTAGTTCAAGAATGCATCTTAAGGCTTGGATGAGATGTTACTTTCACCAGGCAATGTCGAAAAATTATATATTAAGAAAGTAACAGTTTAAAGTGGATCTTAATGCTCCCATAAGAACTTTCCCTTATCTCTAAATGAAGGATGTCTTCCTTTTTATGAGAAGCATCTTTTTTTTATAGATTTTGGTAGGGACAACTGTCAAATGTGCATATAGATAGCAAGCACAAGCCATTTTTGAAGTGTCTTGTGTGTTTAATTGCATTTGACTGTAATTGTTGGGGGTAGAAGTTCAGGGATTTTGTCCATTTTCAACTTACTATCTTTATGAAAAGTCATGGTATAGAATGTGTCTGGGCTGGAGAACCCTATCAGTTTCCTGAAGAGGAGCCTGGATATGAGCTTCTCCCAAAATTTGCTGCTGATGCATCTCAATCTCCACAGCAGTGAAGGTTACTGGGAGCAGGGAAAAGCCAGTGCCCTTCACCAAGAACAGGAAAGACAACAAACATTCACAGACCTCTGTGCTTCTGCAATGCCCCAATTAGCAGACAAATTTGCTCAACACTGAGTGCCATGTACCAGTGCAGCCCACAGGGAGTGAATGCTATGCTTTTGAAGTTCTGACATCATGCCTGTCTCCCTGGTGTGGAGAACCATTTACACTCTGGGAAACATGTTGGTGACAGATTGTTACGACATTACTGCCTCGATGGTGCCAAGAAGTGAATGTGAAGCAGTGGGGTTACAATAGTGAATTAATCTGAGTGAAAAACTGCATGGTATCAGGACTAGAAATGTAGAAGTGGACAAAGCTGCTGTTGTTCTGCATGTGGACAAATGGAGACCAGATGGAGTTTCTCATGCAAAGAATGATATTTATCTGAAAACTACTTCATTAGCTTTAGCTGACCAAGGAAACCTCAACTGTGACTTGACTGCAAATGTAGCAACAAGCAGCAGCACTCAGCAAGGGGTCAGTTGGATTAAGAAAAATATTTTTCATACAGAAAGAGATAACATTTAAAGTAATATCAAGATTTGCTCCATGGAAGAACATATATCAAGGTTAGCAATCGAGCATAACATTTGTAAAGAGAATTTTAAAAATCACAAGAAAGGCTCTAATTGTGCTGTCTCTGACTATAGATTTGTTTTGAAGGACAAGCCAAATATTATGATAAATTAATATATATTTTGAACTCTCAGTAATAGGTGTAGTTTTGCATTTTCAGTACAAACAGAATTGAACACTGGCTGTAAGTACAGGATAACCCAGGCTCAATATGCTTTTGGCACAGTTGTATTTATGAACCAGTTTTTCTTTATATCAAGTATACATCCTTTTTCTCATTCTGATAACAGAAATACAAAACATGCACGTTTTTATAGCTTACAAATCTTATTAAGCAAATTGATGATATTTTGAAATTAATATACAGTAAAAGCTTGGGTCACATGAAGTTCAGCTGAGACTCCATTCATACAGTTTCTGTCTTGCTGACTGCTTTAAATTAGCTATGGAAATTGCAGTCAAGATGAAGAATCACATGTCTTCTGAGGTTAAGATATAAACCAATAGATTTTCCTCCCTTTTTAATAAGATTTTTACAATCTCTCCAATCTGTTATTTAATACTATCGCTTTGGCATAATTTTTATGCTTTTCCTAATCTTACTGTTCTGACTCATGAAGCTCTCACCTCATAAACCTCTGTTTGGGAGACCAGGTAGGTACTGCAACCCAAGAAATGAAGGTATTGCTTCTTCTGCAACAGAGGGTGGGACTGTGGTTGGCTGAGTTCTTTTTTTCTGGTCCTATTTTATGTTCTGTGCAGGGGTTCTTTTGGCAGCTCTCAGAAGTCATTAAACAGCATGTGAATGAAGTCTAGCTAATTTCCAAGGAATACACAAAACAATATGTAA
This sequence comes from Promerops cafer, assembly GCA_013398275.1. Taxonomy (NCBI): domain Eukaryota; kingdom Metazoa; phylum Chordata; class Aves; order Passeriformes; family Nectariniidae; genus Promerops; species Promerops cafer. The sequence goes on from VZSE01015287.1 coordinate 1,481,357, forward strand.
ATTTACCTATGTCATCTAAGTTGTATGAATATGAACATGCTTCACACTGATGAGGTCAGGACATACTAATATTTCACCTTTACAACTACTGTGCTCCAGTTTTTCTTCAAAATTTAATTTCTTTTGAACCTTATTTATTCATCTTTCTTTGATGAGAAATATCATCAAAACCTATTATAATCTATTTTTTTTTTTTTTTGTCTTGTGATATATGAATAGAAATATTTGTTTTATGGGATCTAAAGCTTTTTTTCTGTT